>OX104065.1:119338328-119459679 GCA_944474145.2 Dicrocoelium dendriticum
CTCAGGCAGTGTGAGGGCTTACGGCACGCTGTTACCGCCGTTCAATAGTTTCAGCGGTGTGAGACAAGGACGCCCATTGTCACCTATCCTCTTCAACTACTTTATTGACGAAGTCATGATGGTTGAACTTACAGGACAGGACTTAGAAGGTGTGGAGCTACGTCTAGGAAAACGACATCTTGTCTACAAGTATGCAGACGATATTGCCCTCATCTGTGACAGCTCCCAGACGTGCCAAGCTGCGCTGGACAGATAAGCACTGGCTGTCAGCTGCTCTGCGCTTTGATTTGCACCCTTCAAATGCAAAGCTTTTCTCCAAGTATGGCAAGAATCTTCTCCTGTGCTGACCCTTGGTGAGGATCAGCCGAAATTCGTCCAGAAATTCAACTATCTAGTAAGTTGTATCTGCGCCATTTGAATCGAAGATGAGAAAACGAACCGTATAGCAAAAGATCAAAGTATTTTACTAGTTTTCGCCAACTATGGCGGCGGCGCTACATCACTCTCGCCTTGAAGGGTGGAGTGTACAATGCAGTGGTAGGTTCGACCCTACTGTACGGCTGCAAATCCTGGACCCTTAGATCATCGAATATACAGAGGCTAGTTACGTTCCACCATCGGTGACTTTTGTAGTTTGTCTCATATCTGGTGGGAACACCGTGTGAGAAACGATCGTGTTCGACACATCGTTTACGGCACACCAAAGGGAACTAAACAGCTAGGCACGTCATTTCACGCACCAGGCTCCGATGGTCCAGCCAATTGTTGCGCATGCCAAACCACCGGCTCACGCGAAGTGCGTTCATTGCTCACTGGGGTATGAAGATAAAG
Organism: Dicrocoelium dendriticum; assembly: GCA_944474145.2. Lineage (NCBI taxonomy): Eukaryota > Metazoa > Platyhelminthes > Trematoda > Plagiorchiida > Dicrocoeliidae > Dicrocoelium > Dicrocoelium dendriticum. Next base: position 119,339,160 of record OX104065.1, read on the forward strand.
AGAGAGGTGGCTTAGCGAAGACTTGGTAGAGAGGAATGAAGGCTTTCACTTCGGAGCTGGCCTCAATTGAAAAATCATGTCTCCCTGGTTGGGGTTCAAAAGACGATGATGAAGTTTGGTTGCATACACTTGTTGACATGGCTTGGAGCCGACCGCAATGGCGTTCCTGCTGTGAGATTATTTGTCCCTCCCCATCTCTTTTAACCTCCTTCTTCAAAGACGACCCATTTCGTAGCATAATATAATTTTACACAACAATCATTTTTGTTGCCTAGTAGCCGGCTAATCGTTTTTCAGGACGATGCCCATCAGTTACCGTTAGCTCAGCGGGCTTGCACCAGTTACATTTCCCTCCTTCCTTCTGTTATGTATTGCGGCACAGTAGATGATTTCTTTTCTACCTCTAGTTTACGTGTATAATAAAGACGGTAATTATATGCGTCGGATAGGCAAACGGAAATCTGACCGTGGACAAGAACATGAAGCGAAGTGCCAAATTAAAAATAGGGTTTTCGACTAGGTTCGTCCAAAACTATGGCAGCAAGATGAGGACTATCCTGAGATAATGCCCGTGCGGAAAGACTGGGCTGATATTTCTTAGTGGTATATCGAGTTCCCGATCAGGATAGCACACGTGTGCAGGTTGACTTAAATAAAAGCTAACAACATTCGAGCAAGAGAGCCGGTTGATCCCCATGGGAACATCTCACGAAAAGGTGTGCAGGGAAACAGAGGAAACCTCCAGATCACTTCAATAGCACAGTTCATTTCTTGTGACTTCCTGTTGTCAGACGAAGCTAGTACGTTTAATTATTTTGCTTTGTAAAAAGCGATTTATTCTAACATGTGTAGAAGTTGTCAATCTACCTCATAACCGCAGATATCCCGTATGGTTGCTACTGTTTATCCTGGTACAAATTTTCGAGTTCATTGGTGACCCAATACCATCAGACATTTGTCATTCATTTGAAAATTTACATAGCTTTCAAACACAAATTGCAACGCAATTGACAACGGAACATTCCGTTCGTACTCCCTCAACAGGATAAAATGTGTGCTGTAAACTCGATAGAATTAGTGTATTTCATGCACCTTTGATCGATTCTTGCAGACAAATCTACGATAAAATGTTACAATACAATAAGTACACATCCGCGTACGTAAGTAACTCGCCGTGGTCGCTTTTATGCAAGAAGTAATATCAGGAAAACACGAGTCTAAAATACCACCAACCGATTATTTCTCCAGAATTTGCGACGAATGTAGCGGGAAAGTTGAAACTTTTGTAAGGGCATTGGCATGCTTGATCCATTCTACATTCAAGGTGAATTTTAGTAATATAAATTGTCGTTTGTCTGTATATAAAACCGCCGTTTACCTAGTTCATGAATGCTTTGACCAGTTGTGCTATACTTTATCTGATGTTTCCCTTAGATTGACGCTGTATGCATTGCCCATTTTATCATTAAATACATCAATGCGAATTACAGTGCGTTTCGAAGGGCAATACCCAATTTTCATCTGCTTAAGCTAGGATACTGGTGATCGAATTGATTAAGCTTTACTTCAATGTGAATGGCAGTGCATATTGAGATTGTGCGTCGCAATCCAATCACACAACGTGTAATCCAACATTGACCCTCATTCACTGTTGTGACAAGCGTTTCGCGCCGTGACCCGATAGCCAAAGTGGTGGAGGTTTCAGCTACTGTTCAAATGTCGCGGGTTCGAAGCCTGCAATGTTCACTTGATGTGATAAAATAACATTGAAATGTTTCGGGGTTGTTCAGTGTTTTGTGCGGGCAACACCTAATTTCCAGCTGACCCGCTACGGTCCAGGTGATCGCAGTGACCAAGGATCAATCCAATGGGAATCGCGGTCCATTGCATTGAGATTGTGCGTCGCGGTCCAATCATACAATGTGCAACTTCAAATTACCCTCCAACCAAAATAAGCTTTAATGCATGTCGTCATGGTTTCCATGTCTTCTGCGGCCCTTAAGTCTCCGATAACAATTCGTGGCTTAATTATTCAAACCGAAGTCAAAGAGATAATGTGCAACAACAGGGTACTCGTAACAATTTTTGAAAATATCTGAACTAGTGTTAAAGACAAAGTTGCAAAAATAAATTATTCAAAGCTGAATTTAGGGAGCACGCTCTGTGGTTGGTTGCCACTTGCAGCCTCCTTTGAGACTTCAGCTCAATGAATCTCGTTCACTTTGATCTCGAGGACCGTATCCTGATTGGATATATTTGGGTATTGCTTTTCCCAACACTGTCACAACACGACCTCAGTTTCGTCATGATTAAGACTCGTCAGCTGGAGATAGCCTGAGTAGGGTTAGAACTGAGTGCTTTGTATTTCCTTGGTGACGCCCTGAACACTATGCTATTGAGATCCGCAAACAACGCTTGTCACAGCGGAAATTAATTCAAAGCTGAATTTAAGAAGCACGCTCTGTGGTTGGATTGAGATTCGTAACCTCTATTGAGACTTCGCCTCACTTTGAGGTAAACCTCGGTGCTTCCGATCTCTAGAACCGTATTCTGAGTGGATATATTTGGGTATTGTTGTTCCCAACTCTGGCACACCACGACCGCGATTTCGTCCTTGTTAACTCTGGTCAGGTGGAGATAGCCTGAGCTAAGATGGAACTCAATCTATACCAAATCGGAAGTGCTTAGAAGAGCAACTCCCAAATTTATCCATTCTGAACTGCATTCTATTTGATTTACGAGTGTTTAATCATTAATACACGATTTATAAGCTTCTTGCTCCAGCATTTAAACCACGTGCTGACGACTACTATAAAAAGGAATAATAATATAAGTATTTCAAATTCAGTTCAAACGGACCTTTGTTTTCTATAGTTCCTCTTCTGTTTTATACAACTAGATGCAAATGTTTTTGTGTTGACAAACATTACAATTCGTTACTTCTATATCGAGTTAACTGGATGATGACAGCGCTGTCTGGTAAGCCACGAGAACCGTCCGCGTGTGACATCGTTGCTCAGATGTCACCGGCTGTTTGGGCCAGGACAGTCCCAAGCCTTTAGATAGCTACCTTTGAACAGATAGCTAAGGTTCATACATACGGATAGCAATTGCTTTAACGGCTTATAGTAGTCGCTTGCGGACGTAGTTCGTATGGTTTTGTGGGGCATGCTAGATCATTTTGAACAAATCAGTGAACTTTGTGGCGTGCCTTGTATCATCTAGATGCGCGGCTACTGCAGAGTTGGCTATTTCTCCGCTTCCAGTTCTAAGCTCGACCGGGTGGTGTTCCTACATTTTCTCAGATAGACGCCTTGTGTTACGACCAACGTATTCCGCTCCACGGAAGTATGAAAATAAGTGGATAAACATTGAGTTGGTGTGGACAGGCCACTTATCCTTTGAGTATAGTCTCACCATCGGAATGCTAGTGAACTGGATTTGTATCTGCGCTACTGGATATGTGCCTCTGAGTGCAAATGAAAAGCGATGCAATAGAAGTTTCGTCACTATCTCACCCTTATATGGCAGCTGTAGGAAGATAAGCTTACGTTCTATCGTCAAAACTACAAGCTTTTCCTCTTATGTTCAATGTTGGATCTGATGAGGCTCTCCGGATATCCATTCTTCCTTAGCACTAAGCGTATGCGGTCCAGTTCCTTCGGAAGCTTATCTTTCTAGCAGGTAGGTTCAGCTCGGCTCTCTAGCGTAGTTATCAAGTTCCGTTTATACCTAAGTGGCACAAAGCTGTATAATTTTGTGTACTGCCCATTCCACATACTTTGGCTATAGAAGCAGCGTGTATCGCACCCAATCTATTCTTTGTATGGCAACATGGTGACTCTTTTCCTCAACTTCGCATGTAAACTTTATTGCCAGATAGCCTAAGTTGAACGTATTTGTTAGTTCCTCGATATTTCGAGACGAGTGATACAAAACAAAATGTCGTCTACGTAACGGCAATATAAACGGAGACTTGGGATCCTTGGTTTTAGCTTTCTCTGTTCCAGCATACCCATGAAAACGTCAGCAAGGAGCGGACCAGGTGGGGGATCCATCGCTACCCCATTGCACTATCGGTATACATCGCCACTGACTAGAAACTGAACATTTAACGCATCTGAGTAATTGTTTCTTCAGGATCCTCGCGGATATGCTATCATTAATTTGGTTTGCATTAACATACTCATAGATGTAATTTGTCTTCTTAACTAATGGTACTTTGGTGAGGAGTAAAGTGACGTCGAGAGAGCACATGATTAGATTGAGAACATTTACAACACGTACGATATGCACAACCCCAAAAGTATCCTTCACATTGTGCACAACAATTCGCTCTCGAATAGGCGTCATAAACTAAACCAGCCACCGAGCAATCGAATGTTATGGGGCGTTTTTCATATCAGACGGGACGAAAGGGGCGTTAAGCTAGTGAGCTTTTGGTAGTCCATAAAGCCTTGGAATAACATTTCCTACCGGCCGAAGTTGTTCATACTTGGTTTCTTTGACGTAACTATCGTTTCAATTATTTTTAAGACAGTTGCATAGTTGATTGTTAACCTGTTTGGTTGTGTCTCTCCCCTATGGTCCTTTGAAACTTGGTTTCATCTCTCAGCTTTTCTTGCATTTCGCTCAAGTAGTCCATTGTGTTCATGATAACAATACCCCAGCCCTTATCTGACCGAGTGAGCAAGACCTTATCATTTCTAACCGGACGGTTAAGAGATTCAAAGTAGTTAACTATCAATCCTTCCCCGTGCCTATTGCCAAGTTGATTTATTATCTGCGCGACGTCGTCTTCGGTGTCCTACGTTTCATAGCAGTTGAGATGAAACATCTTCGCAAGTTTCAGTCTTTAGTTGAGAGTTTAGACAAACGTAGAGCTCCAGGCTATGCTAGCTTTAAACTTTGGCAAACACAACCAAAGTTTTACGTTAAATTCCTGGTTTTGGTTCAGTGTTATCGATAAAGCAATCTAAATAATAGCTATGGAAACAATATTCACAATCACTGCTTTCACCGTTGCTTGAATGTAACTCCGGATTCCCTTAACTAGGCGGAAGTGAATGCAACCGAATGGGGTCACATGGCATAAAACGAATTCCACCGTTGATGCAGAATGATTAACATATAACTTCTGATCTACAGCAGTGTCTCATTCTTCTAACAATCATCTGCACATTTCCAGTAGTCTACGGACTCCTCCTCTCATTTCCACACTGCATTACTTCACTGGAAGCTCAGCAGGGTGCACTCAAACAAGTCAAGAGCAACTGGAAGTTTGTCTTCTTTCACGCTCAACCATTCAGCGAATTGCATAACTCGTGGTTTATTTACACACCATGTGTCTATAACGGAGCAAATTCGCCAATGTTAGACCATTGTTAGCATAGCGCCAGCGTCAAAATACACGAGGCTTAGTACCGGACTACTGCATGTAGTTCTGTGAATTGAAAAGTTCATTGAAAAAGTTATCTTGAGGGAATGTTTGTCAGAATCCAATTAAGTGGACTCACCAGTGGGTGCATAGAAAATCAGACTGCCAAAGCAGTTCTTCTGCAGATATTTGTCAAGTACTGTCCCCAACGGTCCAAGTTAAAATAGGGATATTTACCATTCCAGAATGTATTTCGCCTCGGAAATTCCGTACTGCTTGTTTTCTGCCACGCTAGAGTTGCTTCTCCACTGTGACGCTCCCATGCTTCCATGTATCTTATGCTGCCTAAAAATGTTTTAAACCCTTATCCCTCTGCAACACCATTTCAAACTTAACTTTGGTTTGAACAATTTTGCCTATGCAACTTAACTCCTGCACAAAACTTGCTTAGAAAATATTCACTAATATTACAGTGCAGCATCTTACAGTAAATCTACTTTATGAACCAGACGTAATCGGACAGCTATGTATATTCGTACACCACAGCCTACGGCTTTTCAGTCATTCATGGTTAGCTAGATATTTGCTTGAGAGTAACGCTACTATCGAAGGACTTAGAGGTACATATAGTTATTAAAATTGATTTATTTATTAAGCCTTAACAGTCGATTTTCTATTAGCCCACTATCACATTAATCAATACGTTGGCGACATGCTTGTTAAACAAAAAGCTTTCAATTGTCACAAGTATTTAGATATTCACCAGTGACACCCTCGACTTCAATACATGATTGAAGGAACCACTGCAATAAAGCTTGCGGGATACATGCTCCATTGCATTGGCCGTACTATACATTTATCAAATGGATTATGTAGACTAGAATTTTATCTGACTCGTGGTGGTGAAACACGATATGATTGTGTTTAACTGATAAGTCCCCTCCGCTAACACCTCGCAGAGTAAGCCACTAATTCTGGTATCAAAGAAAAACATAACTCAGCGGCAATCCTGTGGAATTCAGAAGAATGTAGCGGAAAGCTTGTCTTCCTACAACACCGCCACCGTCTATTCGAGTTGATTTTCTACAATGGCGACTAGTGTTCTATCACGTAGTTCCATTCTGAGTTCTCCGGACTTAAGCTAATGATCCGACAGCGGGATAACAATTCTGCATTAGCGAAAACAAAAAGAACACACCCCTATTGCTGACTTTTTTGTTTTATACAAACACTGCTAGCTTTCTTCACTTAATCTACGGCTATCTGCCTTAACTCGACTAAGTAGAGTTTTCAAGAATCCAAATTACCGATGCAACATACTTAAGTAAAAGATGAAATTTTGCGTGCGTTAACGGCTGGAAACCTAAATTTACACAAGACTGCACTAACTGCTGATAGGCTAGTTGGCAATAAGCGACTGCACGATTTGGCGAATCGTATAATTGGAAACAAAACCATAAATAGGAAGCCACATAGCTTGTAAATACTAAATACTCACAGCGCAACTTCTGGTTCGCCTTAGAATGTACCATTCGTGGATCTTAATTTTCACGGTCAGCCCCATTTTGAAATAATGATTATTTGCAATTAGAAACGCATTAGATTGAGTGCATCGTTACTGTTTAAGTGAATCCGTAACTGAGACATAGAATAGATAAATTTGCACTTATCCATTACAAATATACTGCACGCAAGGGGCAAAGCTGGCAATTTTTCAATACCTTACATTTATTACGCATTCACTGGCGGATGGAAAAGGTGGGAAACTCGAGAGTGGCTGCCCACACGCTTGACTAGACAATGGATATTGAAAGGCAGGACAATCCTGCATAAATAGCCCGCATAATCAGTGATGCATTTATACATTTATATTGTGATAATTATGAAAAATGACATGCCCCTTATGTACGCCCCACTGATGCAATTTCCTGGTAAAATTTATCTTCCAGTTGTTCGCTATCACAAATAGTTATGGATGCTACCACGAAGTGTCAAGTGAGCAGGAACGTTGCAGCTCCAGGTGTGACCATATCAGCTATCGAACGGGGACCACACGCTTTGGACCAAAGCGCATTTTTGATCGCTCAACCCAGGAACATCAAATCTGCTCAGCACTCTGCCTGCATACGGTGACGGAGTGAACGGGATTGATTACTTAGTGACGCCATAAAACCTTTACGACTGCGTGATTAGTATATACGTCTTGGATGCATAAAACAAATAAAGTCATATTTTCTCAGTCTGCATGAGGCTTAGTTACAACGTTTAATTTCGCAACCGATACGGCCAACGCCAGAATTATTGGGTTTCATAAACAGATTAACGAATACCACTTCGAGTTTAGGTTTAGGTCAGGCTCATTATAATAAACGAAAATTATAGAACGATATTAAATGCAATGACAGGCCGAGAATAATTACTTTACTGTGTGCTGCATAATATGAGGGAGCCTTATTTTATACTTAATTTTTTCGTCAAAACGTGTCCACCAATTTTGAAGAGAATTGACTGTCGCATGTCAACATTCTTCCCATTTTTCAGTTTCTTGAATCATAAGGAAAGCATATTCTAACCAAATTTTACTTTGGACTCAAAAATGGAAGTTGCCATTGAAAACCTATATGCTCTGTGTGAATTTGCTATAATTTTAAGCGTTTTGTACTTCTGAGCGAGGTTGGTCTGCAGTATTACTTTAAACGGATTGTGAAAACTCTTAGCACTAATTTCTTTAAGGCAGCTGATTAAGAACATCCATGGAACTTGTTAGCACCGGCTTAGAAGTGCCTGTCAGTGCTGCATATTTATCGCAGTGGAAACAGAGTTCCAATCACGTATAGCTCACTGAGGTATTCAATACTATGGTCCCAGGAGGATGGGATCATTCAGGACGATAGAGAGTGATGTGTGGTTATAAACTATTCGCCTGTCTACAGAAGGTAAAATGCCATATATGCAACCACGTTTTGGATGACTTAAATCCGTGTCCTACATTGTTAAAACAGCATTTTAACGTTTTTGATAATAAAAATGTAACGTATGCTGAAAATGCTGCCTTTTAGTTCCTATATTTGCAAGGGAAGCAGCAAAAAATACTGCGTAGAATAAAACGATTTTTATACAGGAAAAATTTCCTATTCCACCTCTCAAAATCCATAATAACTAAGCGGATTAATTTTAATTGTGAAAACATAATAATAAGATGAACGATTGGAAAGTAGATAGTTTCCGAAAAACCTGATAGTTTGTTATTGTCCAGAAATAAAATAGCCGGCCATGCTGCCTCTCCGAGACTACATATATTTCAGAAAATATTAATCGGCTCTGACCTTCCCATTGCGTCACAATAACTGAAATATTTTCTACCTTCAGAGAACGTGTAGAATGATGATGACAATCTTCTTATTTTACCCGGTTCATTATTTTAAAACGAAACGGTTTCTGCTATTATATAGTGCGACATGAATACGTTATCTTTCCTCAGCTTTTAAAATGATCTTATGGTTCATATTTCCAGCGCTTGCTGAAACCTAGGCGGAGCAACCATAGAGGTTCAATATCTTCAAACCGCAACATGCAAACTTGAGGTTGTCCAAGTTCAAAAACTCCGCAGCATAAAATGGACCGAACTATCGTCAGAAATCAGGTTGTCATTGACGGATACATTAACGTCTTCGCCAGCGAAATGCGGCTAACCTGCGTGTCAAAATCCTCAGCCATTGGCCGAATGTTTTCAACGCCATGGTGTTTCTTTACGGTTGATCCGGTTTTAATAATAAGATTGATATTACTATTAATTGCTGGGTAAGACTGCAACATACTGAACGGGGCAATTAGTACAAACCACCATAAGGCAGATAATGACATTAAACTTACGGGTTGAATCCATTTGCAATATGGATTCCACACGATTTTCGAGCAGTTCACTCACTTCTTCCATACCCTATTCCATATGCGTGTTTAGGTGGAGGCTGTACACGTACATGGTCATTTACACATGCGGAATTGAAGTTTGCCTGCAGCGCGGACGAAGGCTCAGCGCTAGATGTTAAGTGCGCATTGTCCGCGTCTTACGAGCCACGTAAGCCTGCTACAGTTTTCATAGTCTGGTTCCGTTTAGCATATGATATCATTCTTGTTTATTTATCTGTTTCTCTTAATACTGACAGCTTCACGTTTTGAAAATATTGCAAACATGCCACTGCCCGTAAATAGAAACATGTTTGCAGGTAGCTCTATTTAGATAGGATATCACACATCGATTTTTCCGCAGCAATGTCCGTCTACAGTAAATTGTTTCCGATGGAGATCAATTGGTCCCATTTTGCAAAACCTAACACGTACTTTCTGTACATAAATGTTAATATTCCCCAACTTATAACCGATCAGCGAGTGTTTCCATTTGCGGCAAACAACAGGAACTGAGCGGTTAGCATTGCAATGTGATTTACGTCCGCGTTAAAGGTGTTGTCCTATTTTTGATTTCCGTTTCATTTCCCCTTAATTTACTTAAACCTCGTATCCATAGACAGGTTTAAGGTGACATAATCGAATTCCAAAGCATGCGTCAATAATTGAGGCATCTACACAAAACCTCTAAACCTGATTTTATTTGGCAACATCACAATACCATCTGGTCTTGTTTCCATCGGACGGCGCTCAGCATTAATCCGCATACTTCGGCCACATCAACATCTGGCTTCATGACCCATACCTACTTGCGCAGGTTACCAGCGGCTTATACCACAAAACTATGAGGACTGCGTTGGTCGGTCATGTTTCATTATCATGTTTCAACGTACAAGCTGTTAAATAGTGGAGCACGCCTCTCGCGTTCCTGTGTTTTGATTCTTAAGGATTCAGCGAAGCAAGCTACGAACGACCCTCTATAGGATGGGACAGTTTCTTAATGCATCCCCATATGTGTGCAGGGTTTTCATTAATGCAATTTAACGCCAAGAATCCTAAAAATTTTAGCGGATTCGCATTCAAAACAGTGTACTGAAGTTCGAACCAGTCGTGTTCGGAAAATAGGTTCGCAATAATAGTGGCCAATTTTCACAAATGAAAGCATAGCCATCACGAAAAATACCTTATGAGGATCATTCTGCGCTTAAGATGAATATATCAGTGCATCCGTTCACATCCGTCATCGCTTCTATTTTACGAACTCATAGCTCGCGAAATAGAAGTACATTATACAGAAAAATACACCACCAGGATATCAGATTGCTAAGCTCAAATTAGGCGGTGGTAGCCACTGAGTAGTTATGTGAAGCAGCTAATTCCCCGTTTACTTCCAAAGAAACAAATCAGTAGGCATACATCTGAGACTCAGTAGTTTCGTGTACGTTCTTCAACCACAAATCATGCATAAATCATAAATATACACAAAGCAGCCATTTGAGATTCTAATCATCGACCATTGGTAGTGCCTCGCGCTACTACAGTAAGTTAAGATTCACAGTCTACTGTTTCCATATGCAAAGCAGTGGTTGTTCCGATGGTATCTAATAACCTGCGAAGGTGGGGCCGATTATTGCGTATTAGGACGGTGAATGACTCTTCGGAGTGGATTCAGGGGCTGCCACTCATCTAGTGCCTTGTGATTGCCGTTGAAGCTCGATGTCTCAATTCACCCGGTTCCGCCTTCGCCGATCACATCCGGCTGCGTAAGGACTTGTGAATATTCTCATTTATCTTGACACGTAAACTTAGCTAAATGCGCCCTACATACCTGCCTCTCTTGCTACCGCTGATTTTGTATAATTATTGGGAGATGCACAGGAACACTGCCATCACTAGACGGACTGGTGTTCTGTCTAATGCAACAGTGTCTATCTGTCGGTGTGTCATCAGTTGGAAATGTTACTTGCTTGTGAATGCATATCGACTGATAGAGAGTGTTATGATGTGCAGTCCACTGGGCCTTTTGCTGACGCACTTGTTCATGGCATGATCAAAGAGAGGCAGATGATATTATAAAATCGGCCGCTCTATATAACCGTTATGTTTATTATATCCTGCTTAGTAAGATTCGGATGAGGACAAGGCGTGTGCGGCAGAAACGCTCAGCAGCATGCACTCGAACTTTACATTGCCGCGGGACATATTGCAACATACTAATCTGCCATAATTAGGCATACTAATCACACGGCGACTGGATGATCTGCTGAGGTCAGTTTATCAAAATGTAACGTTCACAGGTCAGTATTTGCAGTTTTGAATGTTTTTCTGTATACAACACAGGATTGGTTATCCGGAGACTGTTTCATAGAGCCTATTCGATTTGCATCCAGGACATAGTAAAAGCAAGGAAGAAGTTTGTTGTTGGAACATTAATATAGAACACATAAACGGTGCATTTTATGCAGCATATTAGCGACATAGCCAAGAGAGATCGTGATCCAACAGACGAAAATAAACCTATTTTTATAGAACTGGTATTTGAAGGTTATCAGGTTTGGAAAGCAGCGTTAAACGTATTATTTCTTCAGTAAAGTGCGTCCATTGCAGCCAGAAAACTGTTGTGCACCTCAACAAAGCTATACGTATGTATTCCATCAACACACTAAAAACTATGCAGTAAATGTCCTATACCCATACAACGTCAGCTGTAGCTGCAGAGACAAATATGTAGGGCGCACTGACCAAAGTTTACGTGTCAGCATCAATGAATATATTCCCAAATGGTTACGCAGGCAGAATCAGGTGAATGGGGAAATCGAGTCTACTCGGCAGTTACAAGGCACTACCTGAGTACCGGCCACTGAATTCACTCCGATGAGTCATTCACCATCCTAATACGCAATCATCTGCCACACCTTCGCAGGTTATTGGATACCACTGAAACTAGCACTGCTTTGTATGCCGCAACAATTGACTGTACATCTTACCGTGGCAATGTGAAGTGCGAATATGGGCCATCGATTGGTTGGTTACGGAGTTTTCATATTGCTACATTGAGTATATTTATGATTTATGTATGACTGGGATTGAAGAAAGGGCACCAAATGACTGAGTCTTCTCACATATAGGCCTTCTGATTTGTTCGTTTGAAAGTAGATGGGGAAATGACTGAGTTGTCTCGCAGCATGAAACTTTGATTTTTCAGTTTTAGAATTAATTCCTAAACGCTCAGTCTAGCTATCAGTCATGTTGCTATTGGTTTTAATGCAATTGAACTCATACAGGCAATGATGAGGTAAATAACGCCACGTCCGCTTGTGAAGTTTCAGCCGTAGGATTGCGTTACACGCAAGCGCCATAAGAATAGCCATGTGTACAATGAACAATGAACAATGAATTTAAACGGGTTAAGAAGCGTTGCTTTACAAGCCCCGTTGGATAGTTGGTGGGGATATCCACATAACGATTATGATGAAGAGGATAGTAAAATAGTTAATACTTTCAATACGAAAATAAGGACTTATCGTTTGCTTCGCTGCAGTCCTGCGGTCTACTTAGATTCACGATACCCACCGTTAACAACAAATAATTCCAGGGTAAAATCCAGGTGTAGGATGGAGACATAGTGTTAAGCAACAAAGTGTAAGTGGATGAGTGCATCGTCCAACCGTCTTTTAAATATTGTTATCGTCGGTGCAGAAACGACCGATTCTGGGAGAGCATTCTACGGGTGACAGACACGGATGGAAAAGAAATTTCTGCCGCACTCCAGACGACAGTATTGTTCTGCGAGTTTTAACGAGTGGCCCCTCAGGTTTGTATTGCTGCTGAGTTGCAGTAAAGGGCAGCACACATGATGTGGATCTCGCAGAATCAAGTATGTCATAATCAGGTCGCCTCGTAGCCTGCGGTAGCTGCCACTGAACAATCCTAGTCGTCGTAGCCTCTCCTGGTAGGACCGATTGCGCATTCCAATGACGTTCTTAGATGCCCGGCGTTGTGGCTGCTCCAGTGCATTAAGGTCGTGTTTCAGCCATGGATGACAGGCTTGAGTTACATATTCGACATGGGGGCGAACATACGCACTGAGCATTTGTCGAAATATGGAGCTGTTTAGTTGTCCAAACGCCCGCCTCAACAGCCCAACGTATTGATTCCCTGTCTTCGAGGCCTTTTCGGATTGCTTTTAGCAACCCAAGTCATCTTGAACCAGGACACCAAAGTCACGTTCGAGAGTTGATTGTTGCAGTACATCCGTTCCGAGTCGGTATGAGTAGCAGCTTTGATGTCGGATGGAAAGCACTTTGCATTTACTGACGTTGAAATGCAATAAGTTTTGGATCGACCATTGATACACTTTATCTAAGTCACTTTGGAGCACAGGTTGGTCGGCGTTCGCCTGGATCCTGCGCCAGATCTTGATATCGTCGGCAAACATTAGGAAGTTTGAAACGATTCCCTGTGCAAGGTCATTAATTAACACCAAAAACAAACGTGGACCTAGAACCGAGCCTTGCGGCACACCACACTCCACTTGTATGGGGTCCGATAAAGAGCTCCGGACTCTGACCACTAATTGCCTTTGAAAGAGAAAGTTGGCGATCCAGCTTAAAAGAGGGTCGCCGATCCCGTAATGCTGCGACTTAGATAGTAGTATCCGATGGTCTAGGCGATCGAAAGTCTTGGAAAAATCCAAGTTGATCACATCAACACCTTCTCCAGCGTCGGCTGCCTCGGTCCAACTACTGCGTGCAATGAGTAAATTAGTTGTACATGACCGCTGTCTACGGAAACCGTGCTGTTCAGGAGTGATGAGGTTGCAGTTTTCCAGATAGCACACCAGCGCATCGGCAACTATGGATTCCATGACCTTGGAGAGTATAGGAAGAAGGGTTACTGGGCGGTAGTTGGAAGGATTAGTTCTGCTTCCACCTTTGTGAATCGGGCTTATTATTCCTAGCTTCCACATGGCGGGAACTTGGTTCCGGTCTAAGCAGTGCTGGAAAAACTGAGCTAAATGTCCTGCCAGTTGGTTTGCTGCTGCTCCCAATGCCTCTGGACGAATGGCGTCGACACCCGGCGAGCTGTGCTTGCGTAGAGAAGTCAGCTTTTGCAATACAGCTTCTGCGGTAAAATTGATGTGAGTTAGTCCTGGTGAGCAGAATACAAAGCTTGGTAGATCGCTTGGTGGCAAGACCCTTTGAAACGTGGGGGCGTATTGCATCTGCAGCGCGTTTGCAGCTTCCATAGACGTTCTTGTTGGGCCATCAGCCGTCTTGAGTAGAGGAAATCCTTGCCTCACCTTTCGTAGTTTATTAACGTGCTTGTACGGCAGCTTGTGGTTAGCACTGAACGTTTTTGCTATGTTCTGCTGATAAGCGGCTTTGTCTTCTCTTAACAGTTGAGTGCAGTGGTTACGTTGGGCTACGTAGTTGTCCCAAGTTTCTGGTGCTGGAGCTTCTCTGTACACTCACCATGCTGCGTTGCGTACTGTCATCCATTTTCGGGTTCTGCTCCTAACGAAAGAAACGGATTTGCACTTATTGTAAACTTTTATCTCTGAAGCTTGTGCAATCAGCTGAAGCGTGTGTAGCTGAAACGAACGGCGTGTGTTTCAACAGAGTGCGATTTATTATGTTAGTACCATGTTTTTCAATGTTTACCTTTATTTAGATCTTACTGATTAGTAGAGCAGACTCAGTGCTGATAGACTTTAGAGGCCTCCGATCAATCGAAAATTAATCCCGTAGACTAAGCACAGTCTCAATTATCAACCAAAATAAGCTAAAACGGTACTGCTACTGGACTGGACTCGTTAGCCAAATTTAAACGCATATGACGGGCGCATTTGTAAATGAAATGTGGGCTACATACTATTAGAAAATATTCACCTGTCGATCAGTTGATTTCATGCGAAATGATGAGATAGGCAGATGAGTAAGGCGCATACAATGGGTCTTCTTATATGATATAATTGTGTATCTCATGACGATTATGTCCTAGTGTATGTTATGACTTGGTTATAGGCAAGCTTGTTTCTATTAAAGCAGATCAAATTAACGTTAGGTAAATCAACTCCGCCACAACATTAACACCCTGTTTTCCATTGTTAAACTTAGGAATTGTTGTCTGTGTGCCTTCCTCTTGTCTATATCTTTGGAGGTTCAAAGCCTTGCCTTTGTCCTGTATGTCCCTCATTAATGTGCCTCCAAATCGTGTTGGATCGTCCTTGTATCACTTGCAAAGCATATTGACCCAGTCGTCCCCACCCTTCCTGTAGTCCCGTATTCGACAGGTATTTTGACGACGATAACAACCAATAGTTTAGTGACATCACACATTCCTTGACACCGGCCCAGGACAGAACGAAACATACAGAACTTTTACCCCAATGTACACTTTTCGGTACCCTTAAGATCCATTAATTAACATCAGTTTGATACTTCATCAACGGCAATTCTGTAGCTACTTGCGTTATGCGATTAACTAGAAAGTTCAGCTGTTGTGGAGTTCTCCGAGCTGGGCAACTTGGTTGCAAACGTTTCACCACCATTCGAGGTGGCATCTTCAGTGCGGGATTGATAGCAGTAAAGTAGCAGTAGCTGGTAGAAAGCAAACCCAATAATGGACCTGGACCTGGACCTGCTGCTAACCAGCTGCGAACAAACAGTGCATGACATAGAAGTTCTTGAGCCCATGGCGGCCAGTGATCACTCGACAATTATGGCCACTATAGACCTGCAGCTTCCATGTCTGCGTCCAGTGGCGCCAACATACAACTATTGGAAAGCTGACTTCGATGGAGTCATTCTAGCTGCCAATCAGCTTGATTGGTCTATGCCACAGGATTCATCCGTTGAAACTTGCTGGGCAAACATTAAAGGGACAGTGCACTCATTGTGTGCGCAATTTGTACCCCTCAAGACTCGGAAATTTAGACCAATGAAACCCCATTGGTTTGACAATGAGTATAACCGACTGTCTCGACAACGGCGTCGACTATGGAATGCGTTCCTCCTGTCTGGCTCTGCCGATGACTATGAGGCATACAAGCGACAACGAAACTTGTGCAACAGCACAAAGACGCGAAAACGCCGTCAGTTTGAGGAGCAGCTTGCTTGCTAAGCTAAAACTGCCCCGAAGCGCATATTTGCGTACGTGAAGCGACGCCTGAAGTCTGCAGATGATGTGCCGGTGCTAGTGGGTTCGAACGGACAACCACTAAGTTCAAGCACCGAGCGTGCGTCCGCATTAGCGGCGCACTTCGCTTCTGTATTCGCAACTAACCAAACCTGCGCGCCAAGCTCTGCCGTCGCCGCACCGACTGAGCTAACCGACTTGATCTGCGACGTCGCGGAGGTACATGGGCTAGTCAGCTGCCTAGACAGCACGAAGCCAGCTGGACCGGATGGTCTCCATCCGCCGATCCTCAAGTCCTTGTCAGCTGTGATCTCACCTGCTGTAATCGACCTGTTCAACCGATCCCTGTCCATAGACTGCGTGCCTTGTGACTGGAAATGCGCCGTTGTCAAACCGATTTCAAAAGGCGGTGACACACGCAAAGTGAAGAATTACCGCCCTATTTGTTTGACCGCAGTATTGTCGAAAGTTCTGGAGAAGATTGTGAAGAAGAGACTGCTCCAGCTACTGGAGACCAACTCTCTCCTGACGCCTGCACAGCATGGTTTCGTGAGAGGCCGCTCGTGCATCACTAACCTGCTGCTAACATGGCATGAATGGTTGCAAGCAGTAAACCAACGTTAGTCAGTCGACGTGGTATACGTCGATTTCAGTAAGGCCTTCGACAGAGTGAATCACGAGATCCTCCTTCAGAAACTGAGGAAGTGCGGAGTCGGAGGCTTGCTGCACCAATGGATCCGTGACTTCTTAGTTGGACGGAAGTGGAGGGTGCAAGTCGACAGCCACCTGACCGACTGGTACCCGTCGACGAGCGGCGTACCTCAGGGGACGGTGCTTGGCCCCATTCTCTTCCTGAATCACATCAACGACGTGCCCAATCTCCTTTGGTCGCCGTGTGCCTTGTTCGCGGATGACCTGAAGCTATGGAGGGTGGTTTATACGTCGGACGACTTTGACATACTTCAGCAGGACCTCGACCGCCTCTCCATGTGGTCCGCCGAAGTAAGTTTGCCTATCAACTCGGCAAAATCGCTACTGCTGTGCCTCGGTAAATGTGGAGCGGGCCGATCGTACACTCTCGACGGCCAAGTTCTACAAACGACGCATTGCGTCAGAGACCTTGGCGTTATACAACGTTACGACATGAAGTCACTGGACAACACTGACAATATGTATCGCACAGCATTGCGTTCGCTTTGGGCGCTGAAACGTAGCTTCTGCAACTGGTCGAAAGAGATTGCCACTCGTCTCTTCACATCCATTGTACGACCGGTGCTGGAATACGGCTCACCCGACTACTGTCCGTTGAGGAAAGGCGAGATACACAAGCTCGAAAGATCCATTATTGGGTTTGCTTGCTACCAGCTACTGCTACTTTAATGCTATCAATCCCGCACTGAAGATGCCACCTCGAATGGTGGTGAAAAGTTTGCAACCAAGTTGCCCAGCTCGGGGAACTCCACAACAACTGAGCAAGCCTCCCGAGCTACCAATATTCCAAACTGGAAAGTTATTCCAACATACTATTTATACCGCTGCGTAAGCTCACTCTCTTAGATTGAAAATATTCTTTTTCTGATTCATACACAACGGTAGATTTTCAACTGCGACATTTCTGTCCTGATAAGTATAATCAATTTTTATTTAGCTTATCTAGCAACCTTTCTCTAGAGGGACAGAATCACTTGCCGATTTCCAAAAATGAAATACCGTGCTTTTAAGTAAACTTGCATTAAGTAAGATATTCAAGGAGGCATGGTCCGTTTACAGCAGATAATTAAGCAACTACAATTAGGAGATCGTTACACACGATTAAATCGGACAGAATGCAGCGCATAATGACATCCTTAGTGTAGATTATGCACGTCAATTGTCGCGTTTAACGGAAAACGCAGAGGTTAGCTTCGCGAAATCAACCGATCCATCGCTCGCAGATGTCGCAAGGCTACTAGACAGCGTCCTTCGGCAACACCAGAAACTAAACAAAAGGAATACAGTCACCGAATTCTGCGCAGCTACGACCTGAGTGAACTCCGCTCTAAACACTCCGTCGATGCATTGTTGGCTATTTTTGCACAAATTCATTGCCAAGCTGATAGGATTACTCTAGCCTGTGGGTACTACGGCCGAAACGCATCATCGGCTACTTGCTCTGAATATAATGCAGTGGCTATCGCTTTTAAGAGTTTGTTTGGGCGACAAAGCACATAACTGCAAATGAGCACGCAGCTTCGTCGCAAGAAAATGTCCAGGTCTGCTCAAAATAAATATTAAAGCCGACATCGAAAACCGAAATTAGTCTCACTGATGTGGAATTAATTTGCGTTAGATCTCGGTCTTCCTTGATATTGTGGGGGAAGTTATCTTCAACACATTTATTCCCGGCGTGGGGACCACTTTATATCCATATGCCTAAGTGCATCATTGGAACACAAATATCTACCTAAAGTCTACTTCCGCGTACATTCAAGTCAACTCAAGGAAATGGTTTATGCACACGTCACCGAATGCTTTGCCGTGTGTGCATCTTTGCAGAAGTCCCATTTGTCATAACCACCTTCGAAGTCCTCATGTAGTTAACAACTTCGTCGATTTGGAGAGCAAGAAGATGGGCGACCAAACAACAAAACTGAGCATCCGTGACATCAAAAGCGATTTATCATTCACTATCCTGGTATATGCATTCTTTTGGAATCGGTCGGAGTAAGTCAAAATTATTGCGCTGGTCCTAGCACATGCAGCCAGAGAAAGAACCTGCCCCATGGCAATTTATCTCACACACTACATCTCGAGTAACAACTCAACAATCTTACCTCGATTGCACCAACGTTCACCAGCGGAGAGTAAGCTAGAATCTCCGTAGCCAAACACATGTCCAAACGTGCGAAATTTATCCATCACTGCAGCCTTTGCTTCAACTTAATGTTGCTGGACTCCTGGAGAGTTGAAAACTGGCGCAATCACATAACATTCTAAGGCTCAAATAGCTAAACATCACAAATATGCATTACATCAGTCAAGTATGGTATTTTACGGCATTACTCACAAGACAAAAGAACATTGCCTGCACAAACCCATTACACAAACTGCTCATAAAATACTCATACCTACGTTGAACGAATCAAATGGGACTGTGCAGATGATTTTGCTGAGAATGCAAAGCTGGGAATGTAGCAAAGGTGCATATTAGTAACGAATGGCAAGTATTCCTGGTTTGAACAATCGCGTTAACATTCGCTGCCCAAACGCCGTATTCTGCAGTACGATTTGCAAAACCGGCCAAGCTGCTAGATGCCTTGCCAATGAAAGCTCCACAGTTTCCGTAAATGAATTGAATTTGCATCTTGGGTGTTTGTTTTGAAGCATTTGTCTGATTTTACACAGTAAATGCGAGCCCGTGCATCTTAAACAACTCCACGATGCACATCCTGGTGTGGATGGAAAGAAAACCCTTGAACTCAGCTACTGCTGGCGGTGTAGCCTAGACTCCGAAATAGAGGACTATCTGAAAATACGATGTCGGGGTCAGCAGTATCAAACTAGTACTCTTCCCGGTCGGGCAGATAATTGGCGTTGGCCTGAAAAGCCGTGGAATCAGGTCCACGTGCACCACCTTTGACCCATTAATGGTATATGTTTCATGCTGCTAATTGACGCCAATTCGGAATGGATATACGTATTTATTATGTTCCACAATACTATGGAAACAATCAACTTGAAAATGCGCTCGTCATTTTTAATCTATGGGATACAAGAGACTCTCTGCACAGGTAATAGGTCATGCCACACTAGCAAAGTATTTGCAACAAGCAAGGAGTGCGACGGTGCTCAACACTGTTGTGGAGCCGCATATAATAACACCTCCAATGAGCCAGCAGTAAGAGTGATGCCAATCAAAAAAAACTTTTTGTAACAGGTAACAGGAACCATACAAACAAAGTTAGGTAACTTGCTGTTTGAGCACAGGATAACGCCAACTCCACTAACCGTCAAATCACCGGCGAAATGATTTGTTTTCCAACACTTCGCATTACCCTAACTTATCTCTATTCAAATGGTGGCGCACAACTAGAGATTAAAGCAAACAAGTCGGCGTGCACAACAGAACGACCGCAAGCGTAACTGGCCGTCCGGAGATGTCGGATACAAACGACCCCACGCGATCACTGCTGGCAACTCGTCACATTCCGATCAGATATATCCGCGTTGTGTTGGGATAACAGCGGAGGAACATAAATGAATGCATCAGATTCGGTACAGCCGGCAAAGCAAAGCACCCACAGGATTCTGTGCAATCGTCAAACGCACCATCATTTCGCAGATCTCAGTAAACTCACAAAATAGTAGGGCATTTTAGGCCAAGAGTGCGAACATTTCAACGGATGACTAGATGTCACATGCGCGGGAAACGTCGGTCCGTTTAAGTCAGCTTGCGCGGATTGGTTTCACCCAAACTGGTCAGTTAATCATCGCACGCAAGCCTCCGATCTCGTAACACGGATGTCAGTGATGCTAGTATCCTGCTCAGTGGATTGATAAATCCACAGCTATCTTGAAGTGTCCTTCGTTGCCGTTGTCATAGGTATCGTAAGCGTGTGCTACTTGCTTAACAATACTTCGTTTTGGTTAATGAACCTGAAAAAATTGGTAATGAATTAGTGGTGAGACACTTGCATAAATGTGAGTTGCTTGGTTTCGCACAACGAATTATTTTCGTTCCTAGCAAAATTAATGGGCGCTCCTAAGCTTTGGACTGATGCCGCAGACAGTGGCCACGCCCTGGACATGCTTTTTGTTGACTACGCCAAGGTTGTAATAATAATAATAACAATAACAATAATGTGTCATCTGTACGCCGTAACGGCGTTTCGCTGCCGCGCGACCCCCATCAGTTGCGCGCGGGCTGGCATACCGCGGGGACTCCCACTACTACGTGGATTCGAACCATTGATCTTATGATTGACAACCAAACGCGCCGACCACTCGGCCAGTGACCTCAGTAACCACGATGTCTTACGGAATATATGCTTGCACCATTCCTTGGCATTTGTCTTGGATTGCAAGGGGAAATGTGTGCGAGTTGCAAACAGGTTTTGTTTAGACAAAATTTCCTTACAAGCATTCCGCAGGGCTCTGTTCTGAGACCGCTGCTGTTTGCAGTCTATGTAAATAACTTGCGTGAGATGCATGAAGTGCCATAGATCTAAACTTCCTGATGACCTTACTACCTTGAATAGTATAGATGTCCCTGGTAATCCTGATGCTCATCAAAGGGCTTTGTATCTAAGCTCAGAATTGTCTAACGTGGAGTTTTGTATACAAGCTAAACATTTTCCATGTTGCATATCGATGTGGCTGATTCCTCCCTGAATTAGATTCTCGATGGTGGTAAAATTCACCACATAATTTATCTGGTTGATTTAGGCGTCGTTCACTGTTTCACTATTCACTCTGGACACAAACGGAAGAAAGCAATTAACAAAAGGTCCCAATATCGTAGTTAATCAGACGTCCTTTCGGGACCCTGACAACGAAATGCTTCCAAAACACTTATAAGCTTTTATCCGGCGCCATCTAGAATATTTCATCTGTGGTTGCCCGCCCCGCTTTGTCCGGGACAAAATGGAGCTCGGGAGTGTTTTGTGACTAAGTACAAGGTAGGTTAAGCTTTTACAAGGATAGTAATACTCCGAGCGCTCACTTAGTTTGGGTACATATTCAATGCACTACCTAAAGCATCTACGAGATCTGATCCTCAATTATCGTATGTTGTCTAGGATAATTGTGATTACATTTGAAGTCACTCACTGTAGATGCTTTTATCCCTAAAACCAAAAGTAAATAAAAGAATATCCAAAGCATCATCTAGACAAGCTTGTGACAGATAGTTGTATTAATAATTTAGCTACGGCAGTCAGTTCAATAGTTGTCCGCGACCCACGAGATGTCACTCTAACTTAATGCTCTGTGTAGAAATGAATATAAGATCATACAAAATTTTAAAAATCTACTGGAATCAAGTAACCACAGACTCAGTTTGTAACCAGAATCAGCAATGTTATCGTGATGGCAGAAGACAAAATGTGAGCTCGCATTTTCCAGACAGCGTTTTTAGAAGCTTATCAAACTAACATTTTTCCGTATTTTGGAAACATTGAATTGGCTCTTACTGGCGACAAGTAGCATTTACTAACTGGTGGATTCTTAAAGTGTGAAAAATTTGCTTTCAGTAGTGCTTTACTAGTGCAATTTAGGAAGCATGTTGCTTGCAACAGACATACAGAAAAGGATGCGAAATTCTACATAATGTAAATTGACGATATTGCATATATTTCGCAACAAATTTTAGATTGCTTACCTGCAATAACTGTTTAATTAGCACTAATCTAATTCCAAATATGCGATTCATTAATATAACCCTTTTGTATTTGTTATTTACATTTTGATTAGATGTGAATAAAAAAGGTAAAAATTTTCCTGTTCATTAGAAATGGAATTTTAATAGCCTAAATTACTTAGGCACATAAATTTACGCGCAATATTTCAGATGGGGTTAAGATAAGGATGGGACTGAAACGATAGAAAAGTCTCCTTTACGTTCTTTTTTAAGCGGATCGTTGATCCAGAAAAGGACAAGGGGCTACGATTTCTTGATATTTCACAAACGACTTTAGCATTCCCCGCCATGTAGATCACGTGAAGAGGACATGGAAAGAAAATGAGGATAAGTAGAAAGGAAAGTCATTTAATTGAAGGGTCAATCCAAAAATTTTGGAGAATGACAGATGGTGAACTCAAAGTTGGTAGATGGATATGGTCAAGAGAAGGAAAAGGTTTTGTGTTGCCACGCAAGAGAGTTTAACTGACGCAGAAAACCCTTAACCGTAGGTTCATTGACCACACTTTTATGAAGGGAGTTCCAACGTTCGATTAATCATAGCAATAGACGAATTTCCGCCTTGATTTGGTCGCAACGCGGCAGGTGTAGCTCCACGGGATGACTGCGAAGACAATGTACCCTAGCAGGTCTAAACAGCCAGCTTAAGTCCTGTTCAACCTTCCTTTTAATATTCAATAAGAAGGGATAAGGTCTTTTCGAAGCTGTCGATAGTGTATTGAATACATACCCAAGCTAAGTAGATGTTAGGGACAGGTTTGCCCCTGTAACCCCTGGACGACTTTGGTACCTAATCTCAAACACACTCGAGCTCCATTTTGTCTCGAACAAGGCAGGGCAGTCAGGCCTGGATGCAGTATTCCAGATAGGAGCGAACTAAAACTAAAAACAGCTTCACAATGGAGTCAGGGGTTAAGACCTCGATGACGTGAAGCTGTTAAACTTCATACGTGACACCATAGGTGTTGCAGCAAAGTCCGTCAATTTGATCCCCCTGCCATTCACCCAAGCTCACAGCACTATGGTGAACCAAAACCGGTGAGCACAACATCTTATCCAAAACACGCATCCCACGATTCATTGCTAAAAACAGAGAAGCTTTCCTGCGTGTACACCAATGCACAAGGTCTCCTGAACAAGCTTGCTGAACTGCGGCTATGCCAAGCGTCACATTCCTTGGACCTCATGTTCGTTAAGGAAACCTGGTTGCACTCAGAAGTTACCGATGCCGAATTCGCGATAAATGGTATGTCCCTTCTCTTAAACGATTGAACTTACAAGGGCAGAGGGATAATGTTGTGTTACCGCACCGAGCTGCAGTGCGAAACATTGGCCGATCCGGAAACGCTGATCGTAAACTCACTCTGGTGTAGTCTGCAACTGAGACGCAACGACAGGTGCCTTTTGGCCATTGTTTTTATTCCCATAATATCCACCCCACGGATAGACACCTGCCTGGCATTATCCTTGGGAAGGGTCTTACTAGGACGATACAGCCATGTTCCTATCTCAGGTGACTTCAATCTTCATGATTTTGTAGTTCCAACTTTCCGCAACGAGCAGTTTAAGGCCGACCTGCAAGTGTATACTGCAAGCATTCCGCTATTCATCCATGTCAGTTCAGCCACCCGATTCAGAGCCGCAAATAAACAATCTGCGCTTGATTTAGTGCTCTAGAACAAAATCAACATGGTTGAGAAACTAAGGCTGGTGAGCCCTATGGGCGAAGTAACGACGTAAGCAAAATTTATGACTTAGTGTGTTATGCGGAGCGTCCACAAGAACATACTATCTTGATTCGAGGCGTCACTCACTACGACATACTGGCAGAACTCGTGGAAGATACCAGCTGGGAGTTTCCGGACGACTGTTCCATTGATAGTGCTTTGTTGGATTTTACTGACAAGTTCAGTGATCTGATTAACTCTGCATCTGTCAACAAGCCCCTTGGTCCTGCAAGGGCAAAAATATTCATGCGGAGTAGAACCCGAATACACATGTCAGTAAGAGATGCTACGTAGCATGTGCATTGAGCGACAGCTGGAGTAACTATGTTCTGAATCCTAATCAGTATACCACACTTGTGCGCGAGGACAAATTAGTACACCAGTGGAGTCTAGTGGTAAATTTTGTGTTAACAAAAACACCCTGTACAGATATCTAAACAGCATCCGGAATGTGAAACGCGGTGCTCCCCCACTAATAGCTGCGGATGGATGTGCTCAAACCGCCGAGGACACAGCAAAAGTTCTACGAATACAATAGGCCCAAATTTTCCGATGGGTTCTAAGCATTTGTGACATACCAGCCCCATTCTCCAACATGTCAGTCTTTACAAACGTCACATTAGTTCAGCCACAATCTCGAAGGAGCTGCTTTCGCTGCGCACACATAGTTCCCCTGGAGTTGACAACATTCTCCTGAAATCACTGCAGGTGTCAGCTACGAGGATAGCTGAACCATTAACGAGATTTTTCTAAAGACGTCTGGACGAACAGCAGGTCCGTAGCATGTGAAAGCAAGGCATCATTACTCCGATTTTCAAAGTGGTAGCCGTTCAGATCCAGGTTACCCTCGCATAATGACTCTCCTCCCGATGGTCTCTACGATGATGGAATCGATTATAATGAGGCTGTAATGGGCTACTTCGAAACGGCTAACATCATAGCACCGAAGCAACGCTGGTTCCGTCAGCATCGGTCATGTACTTCCAACCTAATGCTTGCCCGTGGCAGTTGGACCGAATTAGCCGACAGTGGGACTGGCATTGATGTATACTACCTAGACTTTGCTTAAGCATTCGATCGCATAGAGCACCGCATCCTAATCCAAAAGCTGCAACCATACGGAGTTGGAAACCCGGTCCTTGGATGGATCGGATACTTTCAGCGGTGCCTTCTGTTTCGAGTTCGAGGTTCATTTTCTGACCCTATTAGTGTGGACTGCGGTGTTCCACGGTGGGTCGGTATTGGGGCCGCGGTTATTCTTCTTCTTCATTAATGACCTTGCGCGTGTTGTCAGGTCAAATTTTCTGCTTTTTTGTCGATGACATCCAGATATGGATGGTAATCGATTTTCCGGTAAATCACCATATGTTGCAACGTGACTTAGACTGCGCTTTTGAATGAGCAAAGTTAGATCAACTTCGTTCAACATGGACAAGTGTAAAACCGTGCATGTTAGCCACAAGCTTACGTAGGCATATAAGCTTGGAAACGATATGCTGAACACTGCCTCACAACAGCGAGACCTCGGCTTGGTAATCCAAGACGACCTCGGCTGTTCGTATGCTGCCATCCGCCTACAGGCGTATATGAAGAGTAAAAGATCAGTCAGTGCTAGACCATACGCGCATCATATGCGCACACTATTTACCTGTCAAAAAAACCTATCCCCAAATAATAAGTGTTATTTTCCGTACATATTAGCAGTAAACGCCTGGGCTATTCCATGGGAATTGGCAAGGCT
The DNA here is from genome assembly GCA_944474145.2 of Dicrocoelium dendriticum. Taxonomy (NCBI): domain Eukaryota; kingdom Metazoa; phylum Platyhelminthes; class Trematoda; order Plagiorchiida; family Dicrocoeliidae; genus Dicrocoelium; species Dicrocoelium dendriticum. The sequence goes on from OX104065.1 coordinate 119,365,448, forward strand.
GCTGTATTAATAGTGAGGAATTCGTACAACAAATTTACAGCCTGTCTTAGTTGAATGGTGGTGAACAAATTTTTTATAACATTCACGCTTTGCATAAAGTCGTTCAAATAAAAGGCTGTCATTCTCCGAGTATTCCGTCATCCACTTACACTGGCCTAAGCGTAACAGCCATCCAGCGCGCAATATCGCGCCATAGGTAGTTGCAGTCGATGATGTCAGCCTTAGTTTTATTTTAAACTACTGGAGCTTTGGCAGCCATATATTTGATAGCTACGCGCACTCATTGGCTTAAGGCACTTCCATCGCCTAAGTTGAATCTTCAAGGACAAGCGCTTTATCCAATGAAGCTATTTCAGCAGCCTTTAGATGCCTTGATGTATATAACAATATCAGTTCATTCAGAAGATAATTCCTTTAAATCAAACAAACTCACTCTAACGAAGCTAAATATAAACGCATTGGTGTATAGGCACAGATACTTTGGCGTTCAATCATTTACTCTGCTCGGTTGCGACAAACTGGCTGCCTGCTTCATCACGTAAAGTCGTCTCGTATCCTTATATGCCTAATCTCATTACATAATTACGTTGCGCTGATCAGTCGCATCGGTGTTACTGAAGGCTCTGCATGCTTTTCCGCTCCGCATGGTGCTTGCTGCCAATGGCGTAGCGACTAATTTTCCGCCTGGGGCATTGGTAAAATTTTTGCACTAAAATAGGGTAGACTAGGAGAATCAAGGCCACATAATCGGTATAGAGCAAAGTGCACATTAGTGTTCGGTGAAATGGATGATGTTTTGGACACTGCGGCAAATGCGGTGAGGGTGACCATAATAGGAGAAGTTTGGGAATAGCTTGACAGAACATTTGCACCGATGTGAAACATGGCACAGAGGTTTGTTGATCATACAGAGTAATCTTAAACTTGTTAACACTCCTCTTAACTGGAACTTTTGCTCATTATTTTTGTTTCGAATGATAAGCGATATTACAGTTGCCACCCCCTCTCACATGCCGCTCGCTTGCTCCTCCTCTGCTTGCTATTTCTGTACTTGTTACGGCAATGAGCCTTTGTGTGCCTTGCTTCAGCTTCACCTCATTCTTGTATCGCCTCGGCTGAACTCCGTTGCTTCTGAGTGTCTTCAATCCAGTAGGCAATTCAGTTCTTTCTCAGACGTACGCGGTCACCATGCCGTACACACACACTGGCACTCTGTATTTGTTGAATTAACACTGCCTCCTACAATAATAGCTCTCGGACGGCCCGGGTACCGCGGTTTTAATACGATTTCTTAGCTGCCATTCTTTTTCGTACACCGCTTTGTGGTTGTGCATGCAACGGCAAAACAGAGCTAAAAGTGCAACAAACAGAAGTCGCACTGGACTGAGACCTATGTTCGATTATGGCGTCTTGCGAATTTCCAACGGATTCAAATCCAGCTTCTTGAATTTGACTCTGACCTTTTACAAAAACTTCTTGCCTTGTTTAACTGTGTCCTCCCTCTTTCCGTTTGTCTGGCTAGGATAAACGCTGATTTGGCAACGAGAAAATTCCGACTTGTTTGTTAAGGTCTGGAACGCATTAACTGCAACCTGCCTGCCATTGTATGAGACCAGCATCTCCAGTGTTCCGTGTCCAGCGAACTGATATCTTGGCCTACTGATGGCCGCCTATTGATGGTTGCGGTGATTGGATTGATCCCAAATTAGTCGCTAAAGTAGTCAACTTTGATTAAATATGTTTCATTTTAAAGTTGGACTTGGAGTATCCGCTGGTGGTTGGGTTGCCACAAGCAGCCTCCATTGAGACCTCGGTTCACTTGAGGTGGACCTCGGTCATTCCGGTCAAAAAGACCGTAAGTAAGAAACATTTTAGTGTTGCTCATCCTAACACTGGCTCTGCAAGACCGCTGTTTCGTCCTGATTTGGACTCACCAGTTGGAGATAGCCTGAGTTGGGCTGGAACTCAGAGCCTAGTGGCTATTGGTTGAGGCCATAAGCACTGTGCCACTGAGATCCGCGAGCAATGCTTGGTCCGGCGGAAAATTCTTACTTACGGCCTTTTTGACCGGAATGACCGAGGTCCACCTCAAGCGAACCGAGGTCTTAATAGAGGTTGTTTGCAGCAAGCCAACCACCAGCGGATATTCCAAGTCCAACTTTACATTCGTTTCCGCTGGACCAAGCGTTGCTCGCGGATCTCAGTGGCATAGTGCTTGTGGCCTCAACCATGAGCCACTAGGCACTGAGTTCCAGCCCAACTCAGGCTATCTCCAACAAATGTTTCATTTTGTTATGGAAAAATTCCACCAGCTCCTGCCGTAGTCTTTCTGAAATCGCATGCGGTTTCATTGTTTTTTCGGCCTGAAGAGTTGCGTAGGACGAACATGATGTCATATCTAGCACTTTATGTCTTAGTTGAATCGTCATTCTGGACCAATAGTGTCAGACCTTTGTCCCTGTTAAAGATATGGCATTCACGACTGCATGTGCTTTAGCACCACACATTTGGCTTCGATGTATTGAATCCACCAACTCCTGTATCCCCTCAGTCGACGCTTCACTTCCGCATGCAATAGTAATTTCTCTTGCACCTGGGCAACCACCCACTTGATATCCCTCGCCATCCGCGCTGATCTTCTGCTATTGATTCCAGACACCTAAACTCAACATTAGGTTTAAAAACGCATATTTACTATTTAACGGCTGGTTCGGTATCTGCGTCGAATCCATGAGGCTTATTTGCTCGTGCCACCTCAGGTGCTTCCACAGTAGTATGCAGTCAAGTGCATGTATACCAGTAGCGTGCAGAAATTATGTGTCTGTAACTCGCTTACCCTAGTCGATGCGTAGCATTCAACGTAAGCAATGTTGATAAAAGTATCCAAATAACAGAAGTACTTCGGGTAAAATCCCACGTTCCTACTTTTAAAGAAGGGAGCACACCGTCTGTTGGTATGAATTCTGCCTTGTCCCAACAGTTACCTATTAACTAACTAAATAACCATTTAATCTTTCAAGGTATTCAATAAATAAATAAATATTTCTTACTGTTTAAAGACGCATACCATGCACGATATCTGCTAATTATATACAACATGAACGGATGGTAGAAGAATGTTTATTACTTTTAACAAAATGGATCCCATTGAAGTCTGGCGGTGTTCACTTAATTAAAAGTAATAAAAATGCGGAACTTTGATCGTATGACAAAGTGTGGACATATCGAGCAGTTCATGCAAAGTAAGACCATCAGCCGTGAATCGTCTCCTGAGGACTTACTTCCATGTGGGTAGTCCCTCGGGAGGTTTCATCCGCACGTATATGCCTCAACTGCTTATGTATTGATGTGGATTAAAGGCAAGTAAGTCATTGTTATTTTGATTGTATTTCTGACCGCTGTTGCAAGCAATAGGCCAGCATCATGATGATTATCCTTATGACTGCTGTTATACCTAATAGACCGTCAACAAGTAAACTCCTTTTCTTCTATTCCAGTACCTATTATTTTTTCACAGTGGCTTTGTGGCATTTCGCGTTGCATAGTTTTAATTACGTAAGTTGGATAGTTTAACTGACCACCACAGAAAATTGGCCGAGCCAAGACAAACCATGGAAATAAACGCAAAATAATATGATCGAATTGAAATTACCATTATTAAATGTCATGCGATGCGTTTGCCTGTTTCCGTCTGCACAAGCAATCGAATAGGACAGTAAAAAACAAATGACTAAGAGTGTGACCTTGGCAAGGCTTTAAAAGCATTTATCAACAATGCAGCTGCTGAAAGATTTTCAGGTTGTTCCATCACCTGAAGCCCATCGAAGATAATCGAAATGGAAATCGAAGTGTATTTCGCGGTGTACGGAAATCTGCAGCATATACATGAAATGGGTCTATTAAATGGCATTCTGCCAAGCAAACTGTCAAAATAATTTATAGATGAACATTCAAATGCTCAGAAATGCATGCAGCAGATCGACACTAAAGATCGCGTTCATTATCCTGACGCTACGCTAGCAATTACTTAACATTCTGTTAGTATGCTTTGTTTTAGGCGCATCCGGACACACGCGTAATGTGCGTGCTCCTGGTTCCTTTGAATTAATCCACTCTATCATCTTTCCAAATGCTCTCGGCCTTTTCACTGTCCGCTCATTTGAAACGAAATTTCCAGCCCTACACAATGATGCAACATGCGTGGAATTATGTTCCAAGATTATAATCCATGCCATCATTTAGCGTTTTTACTGTCATCCGTTATTAAACGCAAGGGGATAAGCCGAGGACATTGAACCGATTGCTCTTCAGTGAGACACCATCCGATACCAATTTCTCAAGGCAGTCCGAAAATCTGAGGCATATTCCAATCCTACATTTCTCGAAACACCTGTGAAATCATTTGTTATCTCTCATTATATGCTCATTGCTGAGTTCAGAATCAGTTAGCACGTTCTATTCACTCGCGTTTGCTTTTGATATTGTCAGCTAATGCGCCTGCATAACCCATCACACGGACCGCGAGATCACGCTGACCGCTCATTCGATTTTGCTACGCGATATTTCTGCAAGGGCACAATTTGAACAAGAAAGTATTAACTCCTCTATTTAAAAAACCAAAAGCGGCTAGTTCACATAACTACTCGCTTGGTATTACATCTTGTTTGAGCCGGGGTTACTAGTATGAAATTGATGTAAGATTTTAGATTATAGTTCCATTGGGATGACGACACGTTCACCAAACAAGATACAGTCTTCGACCACCGACAGTGCATTTCTTCTTTGGAACAAGTGTTGCAGCTGTGCGTCGGAAATATTTCCAGGCCACTGTGAGTGGAAAAACGTGCTAACCTGTGACAGCAGCGCGTCCCGTAAGGTGGCGTTTCGAATCTGACTTAACGATATTGGAAGCTGGCTCACAGTATCCGAGGGTACGCGGTTAACTTCCGTTTCGATTGAGACATTTGCAACGACAGTGTCTTCTGGTTGGTGCTGTTCGTCTAACGATCTTGACAGCGCATCGGCCTGACAAATGTTGCTCTTTGATCGGTACTTGATGTTGAAATCCTACCCCAGCAGTTGTCACACATCTCTGCAGACGATTGGCCGTATATACAGGAATTCATTTCCTCCAGCCGAATACAGCAAGAAGCGGTTTTCGGTCCGTCAGTAAGATAAAGTGACGGCCATATAACATTTAATGGAAATGTTCATTGCAAACACGTAGCGAGAGCCTCCTTTTCAATTTGACTATACTTTATATATGCTGCTGTCAGTGAACGGTCGGCATAAGCGACTGGCTTCTCAGACCCATCTGAGAAAATCTGGGAGATGACGGCTCCAACTCCATATCTGGATGCATCCGATGCCACTCTAATTGGCACTATGGATCATAGTACATTAGCATCAGTTCTGAGCTTAGTGACAATGTGATGTTGTTGTAGGCTTTCTGACATTCGATAACCCAGACCCACGGGACGTCCTTCATCAGCACCCTGTATAATGGTCCGCGTAGGTCGTACATGGACGGTAGGTAGGTATCGTAATATATCCCCATAAGCAATGATGATCTTAACGTCGCTACGTCTTTCGCAACGTCTTGATGGTCTAGATGTTTGATGGATCAAGTCTCCGTCCATTTTGGTTAATGAGAAATCCTAGGTATTTAATGGAGGTCATGAAAATCTCACACTTGTCCATTCATAGGCGAAATTCATACTCCTTTATTCTTTCAAGCATGAGCTCCGTTCGTTGGTCCAATTCTTCCTGGTTAGATCCTATGAAAATGATATCGTCCAGATATGCAGCGGCATAAGTTATTCCCTGTAGCATCGTATACATGATCTGGTGAATGTTTGCCAGGGCCGACTTAACGCCAAATGTTAGGCGTGTAAACTGGAACAGTCTTCTGTGAGTGTTACTCGTTAACGACTCATGCGATTCTTCTGACATTTCAATCTTTAGATCTGCGTCTGACAACTCCGGTTTGACAAAACACTTGCTAATATTCAGACGTACAAAAAGGTCCTCAGAGAGTGACAGAGGTTATTTGTGGTCTTCTGAAGCGGCATTCACGCCATCAGAGTAATCTGCATTTAAGCTTATCTTTCCGTTTGGTTTCTTGACAATCACATTATACGCTAGCCATGAAGAGAAATTTCTCGGATTGCTAACTCCGGTCGACTGTATTCGGTCAAGTTCTTAGTCGAAGATTGCAAACACTGCATATGAAACTGGTCTCTTATGTCGGAAGATTGGCTTTGCTTCTGACCACAAGGAAAGCTTTGCCTTGGTTTTCGTGCACAATCCCAGACTATCCTGAAACACCTGTGAATATTTCCGCTTTAAAGACTCCGTTCACTCTGCAAATGCGTAGTTAATTTGTTGCACATGCAATTCAGGGGAACATCAAGTAGTTTCATATTCTCAATTCAATCAAGAGCGAGTAAGTTTAGATACGAATGTCTCCTTATGTTACATACCTTTAGGAAGTGGCAATATTGAACATTACAGGACAATAAATATCACCGGCCAAGTCCAGCGTTCCTTCTGAAGAGTTGGTTGCAATACGAGTAGTTCTTTGAATAGGTGGCTCACCGATTTTCTTCTTAGTTGTCTCGGACATGAGCGTGATGTCTGAGGCCGTGTAAACATGGACGCGTACAGACGCCTGGTGTAGAACCACTGGTATGAACCTGCGTTTTGCGGTCCCTGTATCGAAAGCTGCAAAGGCAGGATAAATATGAGGTCTTTGTTTTTTAACGATGTGGGTACAAACGTCTCTGCAGGTTTAGTGTAAGCATTCTTGTTGAAAATGGTTGCACGGCAGTGATTCTCCTTGTACTCCGTTTGTTGTATTTATGACAAAGATGCTTCTTGAACGGACAGAATTTGACGAAGTGCTATTCGCCACATTGCCAGCATACGGATGGTGGTCTGTTTGACTTCAATAAGTTTTGGACCGTCGTTGCACTCTTTCGCTGGTTGGATACCGCCAAAACACCAACGAGGCATGGACTGTGGCCTTGACTAATCATGTTCCTATCGTGCTTCAAGTTGTTTAAACTCTGGCATTCGGAAGAGATTGATATGAGGTTAATGGACTGGTCCTGCTGAATTTTATTAGTCTTATGTGTATTTCGGCATCCACGGGCGCTTGGAGACCACAAACGAAAAGTAAGGCCTGGAGCTGGTCATCTGACATTTCTTTGAACCTGAAACGGTCGCAATGACGATTGACGGTACTGGCGTATGCTTCGATATCGTTTGACGCGTACTTAATGAGCTTCATGCAGCTGTATCGGACGCTGCATAAAGAAGACTGTTTACCAACAATGTCAATTTCAGAGGTACTAGTTGGTCAAAAGTAAAATCTTTCGGGCATTTTGGCAAAATGAAATTGTGAAACTTGTCATGCTACTTGGATCCCAGCTTCCGCAACAGCAGTCTGCATTTCTATCCGTCGTCAACATCGGCGAATGCAGACCGGAAAACCTCTTCATATATTCTGAATCACGATTCAAAGGTTAGGCTGGCATCCGAGTCATAGTGGAACTCACAAATGCTGGTCGCAATCGCATCCGCTGATCATTGCTGATTTTCATTGGTTGATCTTGCTTTAACCGCAAAACGCTGAAAGATATTCTCGAGGGAACGTGTCCGTCTTTCTTTAAATCGCTTCTATTTATGTTGGGACTAATGCGGTAAGTTGCTTTACTTAAAACGACCTAGTTCATCGTACTTTGGTCCTATTCAAGCAAACCGTTACCTCAGTCGTCAGTTGTTAAGCCAGACGAAAACAGAAAATCAGAGCAGTGTAATGAGATGGTTATTTGCGTAACAGTGCCGCAACAAATACAGCAACCGGACCTGCGAGGCACTCGAGGTCACACGAACACAGCATCCAAATTATCAATCAATAATTGCAGCAGGCGGACCCACGCGTTTAGCGTCCAGCCATGCACATCATTTAGGCTCACTGCTCCATTCGTAACGAGGTTCCCTTCCTAACAATTGTATCGGAAATAATATTTATTCGAAGCCATTTCTCCACATTTGTTTTCGACGGGAGTAAACGTTCCTGGACAAAGGCAAAAGCAAATGCGGTATCTAAAATCAGTATTCAAAAGTTGGAGTGTATGATTATCTTGATGACCTTAGAAACACTTCGGAGAGAAATGATGTCAGAATACTCCATAAAACTCATATATTCGCAGTAGGTAAAGTAAAAATGACGATTAATAAAAACGAAACTGACGACTTAAAGATCGCGCCATTTTTTGCTTGGCGGACGTAGCTATATTGCACCGAGTTAAGTACAAACACCTCCACCGCATTTTAAATGACTACACTAGTTGTGAATTTCAGCGCTCGACATTTTCCGGCGACATGAAAACTCCTGTAAACTAGTATAATTTATGAAGTAGTTCGTAACGAAATCTTTGTTTTGCTCACGCAAATCTAAATTGACCCACATGCGACACGCGGCATTCGACGAGTTACGAATACTAACTCCTTATATTCGTAGGATTAGAAGTCACGGTTAAAATGCACACACAATAATGTGCCTCGACAGGGAATCAAACTCCGGCTCAATGAATTTCCGGCCCGCTGCTTTGCCACTGAGATAGCAAGGGCTGACGGTTGGGTGCGCAGTTTTTAATACATGATTCCTGCGTTGTGTGCGACGTTTTGCCAATGAGCTCACAGTATATGTCCTGGTGTTGCAGATTGCATCACTCACTTGTTAGCTCAGTGGTGGAGCAGCGGACCTTCGTTGGGTCGGGGTTCGATTCCCCGTCGAGGCACATTATTTTGTGTGAATTTTAATCGTGACTTCTAATTGTTACGAAATTTACACCACTCACAAACATCTACAATTAATCCGTTATATTCATTTTCACATTTCCTGTTATGGACCGATCAAAAAGTTATTAGCGAACCTGGGCAGATAAAATTTATACGTTCTACAGCATGTCTGTGAATAGGAAATTACATGAAATTAATGGATAAATCGGAAAAATGGTCTACTCACTAATGCATTAGAGAATCATCCGAAAAACAACGGCCTGTCATACTGCTGAGTTCCACTGGATCAACAAGTAGCGGGGACGAGTAGTTTGAATGTGATATATATTAACACAAAAGGATAAAACTCCAAGTTTGTCGCGCATGGAAAAACAAAAATCGCTTCGATAGAACAACATGTGTTTAGCGGAAAGAGTCGTTTAGATAATTCGAGGAAATACCAGTACAAACGCTGACATGTTTGTCGAAAATGTGACTAAGAAAGGTCTATTTAGACAGCCAGGTGCAACTGGAAATAAATTTTACCAAACCTATTAAGTACGTGTAATAATTTGTGAGTAATCCTGTAAAAAGTAATAGGGAACAGTAAAAATAGTGAGGCAGTATACATGAAGTCAAATGGTTAACCAGCAAATAACATTGTACTGAAAGGAGTTTAATTCTGAGGGCGTGAAATGATAGATATTTTACCTTGTAAAACGTTTCAACATCGTGGGTAGACCATGACAATTGTTGGATAAAAGGACCCATATATTTGACATTTGAAATCCAGAGTATGCATTGATCTTTCACTTCTAGTGAAGCAGTGATTATAAAACAGCCTTCATCTCATCAGGCTGAAGAAGAGAGCATGTTAGAACAAAACCTTTAAAATATACAGCAGTCATTTACCTTCACGAATTTCAAAGTAGCAAGAAGGAGGCATATATTGTAACAGAATATACTGAAATCAAATATTTTATTTTGAGGAAGACGTATCAATTAGCCTCACGGGGGTGGGCGAGCGTGGGCACGAATTACATTTGCTTGCACTAATTTGTTTTCCTACGCCGAATCGCCGAAGCCTCAGCAAACTGAACTAGGCAAGGTGTGTTTGTTTGTTAAATACCATGCGTTTTGGCATTCAGAGCAGTCAAGCATGTGGCGGGAGAAAGAGCTTGTTAGTAGCTTCTGTTGATTGATGATCATGTTTCGCGGAACACGTTCGGCAATTTTCGCTGGCAACCATCTCTCAGTTCGGTCTTTGTATTTCTATTATTTGTAATCAATTTGTTTCACATATTTTACGTAAACATTTGAAGCGGATGTGCAAGATTGCTGAATTCAATATATTCTATTATAAAGTTGTTACTTCTGGGTATAATAACATTTGAAATTATTCAGAATGTGAGGGCAGGAAGATAGCCACTGCAAAATATCTTTAAGTGTTGACCTGATGACGTGAACCGTATCGTTGCCTCGGAAAGGAAGACTACCGCCATTTGTCTGCTACTCTTTTTCATGGTGCTTGTTGCGATGTCCTCTAACTATTCTGGTTTGGAATATCCTCTTCTATCCGCTTATCCAAACAACGATCCGTTCTACCAAAGAAATTGGTTCCGCTGCTATCAGGATTCTCTATATCCTATCACCATCCGCAGACATCCTGTATACCAGCACTTGATGTGAGAAGATACAAAATAAAATATGATCGCTCCCACAAATTGGGCCGTGGACCGTCTGTCGGTTAATATACAAATGTATTTATTCATTTAGTTAAGTTTGATTCATTGTGGTGCGTTCTGCGGAAGTCACTTTAGATACGTATTGTATTTGTAATGAGCAACATATAATTGTGTATTTACTGATGATTCGGCAATATTGAATAAAATTGGAGACTTAGTAGCACAGTGGTCGGATTCAGAGCAGCAGATGATTGTGCTTTTATTCAAACTGTCATTGGCCCTAACACTTCGTCAGTCATTTAATAACTTTCATTGTGGATTCATGTACCTATTGATTAAGCGTTCATCAAACTATATAAATACAGTCAACACTGTCTAAGTCAATCATTTAAGGGACCACCAATTAGTGGTCGCATTGGACTGGGGGTCGCCATGAATAGGTTCATATATAGGGACATCGCTATGGACGGGTTGGAATGTTGTTGATCAGCTGTGATGAGCAATTCTGATTCACACTATAGCTGTTTTAGGCAAGAAGTTTATCCCAGATTATCACCGGATCTTCTCAAATAGGGGGTTTAAATTCCCTTTACTACGATAAGGGTTCGTTTATGTTTGATGTTTACGTCTGTAGTAGAATTAAATTACAGGCCTGATGTTCGTCATTTGCAACGAAATCCTAGACATATTAGTGCGAGGTTACGCAACTAATCTTTGGACAAGGAGTGTTCAACGAGACAGTAAGAGTAATAATTTTGAATTCGCGAAGAACACATTTTTGCCCACTGATCTTGCTGTTGGTTTCATTCGTAATTCATTTGATCACTGTTGGGCTGTTTTGAACTTTATTCCATTTCCGTTAACTATATTCACACCCCATTTTGTTTCCCCGCTTGAGTGGATGTAATCGGTTACGTTTACTTTGGCTTAACTACCGCACCTCATAAATAAAAATGGTTCGGAATGTGTGTAGGAACTAATTTTATTCACACTCTTTTGTTCGGTTGGCTAGACTGCAGAAACCTTGCAAACATTACGTCGAAAAAGACCTACGCGACGCGTTTATCTCACAATGGTAAACGATACCCTCTTATATTATCAGCTGACTCAACAGGCCGAAGTCTGGTTGCAGCGAATTCAGGACCGAAATGACCCAGAACAACCTCTACATTCGTTGCGCATTCAGGTATAATATGCGTTTTGCTGACCATGCAACTTGAACACCAATTTGTATAACAGAAATAAGACAGGCGGTTTTCAGTAGTAACAAGTAAATTGGTTCCGAATATGCAGACCAAATGTTTCTATCACGTCGGTTTTTTAAATATAATTTGTTCATTTTAACCAAGCAGTGCATTTCATCTGTCGAACTCTCACCTGTTATTGTTCCATTGACCTCCTGTATTCCTGGAAATGAAGTCCTGCTGCCATGGTAAACACCTGATACTGAAAGTCTATTGAGAGCAGTTTCCGCAATGAATATCTGGATCAGGACTGAAATACGCTGCTGTGTCAATGACCGAAATCATGTTTGTTACCTCTGTGGACGGTTTACTAAAAACTCGCGGTGCACACCCACCGTTTCACTACTGAAGTCTGCCTACCACGCATATTTCGGGATGATACTTGGAGATCAGGATATTGTTTGTGTCATAAATCGTCATCTGACTCAATGGCTCAGGAACAAAAGAAAGATACAATTTGTAATCCTCATGGTGGGAAGGTAGCCCAAGGATCACACGACAGACTGCTAATAATGTCTAACCAGTATCATCAGAATCCCCAACCGGAAGAAGGACAAATTTCATTAGCACGATCTCCCTCCTTCAAATATTCGATCTGTTCCTCATGATTGCACCTTACGCATTCCAGTGCCTCCAGTGAACATCTCATTAATGATGAATAATTATTCCGCATTCTCAACTTTCCCTGATGCCAACATCTTTGATAACTTTAAAGCTGATGTTGTCAACCCACATCGTATTAAATAATCAGAGCTGAATGACTTGGTACGTGATCTGGGCTTGTTCAATGACAAAGCCGAGTTTTTGGCACCTTGGCTGCAGCGGTCGCACTTAGTTACTGCAAACACTAAGGTAACTGTGTGCAGAAAGGGAAGTGTTAAATTGTCCGGTTTCTATGACAGGAGAGAAACCATTTGTTACTATTCCGGTATGGAAGTACGCATAAAGGGGTTTGGCGTGAGGCATATCACGATGAATAGGGCTTGTTCAGTGACTCGTCTAAGAGTAATCTTAAGGCCATACTGCTTAACAATGCAAATAAGTATCCGAATGTGCATTTGTTGCATGCCACCAATATGAAACAGATTTACGGACGTATGCAACAGATACTCGTTGCACTGTACTGTTGGAACACATGTGTTAACTTCAAAGTCATAGGAATCTTAATGGCTATGTGAAGAGTCATCACAAATTCTGCTGGTTCTTGCGACTATGGGACAGTAGATATACTCATCAGCACTACACAACTAAAAAGTGGCCAGAGAGGACGGAGTGTGCTACAGGGAAAATGGGTGTAAAACATACACCTATATTGTGCAACCTGATCATATCTATCCACCACCACTACACATCATGATTGTTTTGATTAACAACGATGTCACTGCCAACAAGCCAGATGGTTTTGTGTTCCAGTACCTGAAACAAATGATTCTAAAGATCAGTGATGCTAAGCTCAAAGAAGAGATGGTTATTTGGCCTCACATTTACCAGTGCTTTCAAATGTCAGTTGACTTCACTTGAGTTTGAAGCATGGCGATCATTCAAGGCAGGGGTACAGGATTTCTGGTCAGATAAAAGGCAGAGAACTACAAAGACATTAGAAAATCGCATTGCGGGCTATCGTGCTGTTGGTACTCGAATGTCACTCAAGAGGTATATTTTGCATATTCACGTTGACTTTGTGCCTGAGAACTTGGTATCTATTAGCGATGACCATAGTGAGCGCTTCTACCACGACATTCTAGTCATGAAGCAGCGCTTCAGTGACAAGTGCACATCTTTCATGATGAGTAACTTACGATTGCTTTTGCAGTGCAAAGGCGCTGGATCATAAGAACGACGATCTCGACGGAGTCATCATTTCTCAGTGCCAGGCTGTGGACAGTAGGTAGCGGCAATTGTTGCAGTGATGTTTTAAACGTATTTGCCACATAGATACCTACTCTGTATGTTGTGGTGGAATACATTTCACATAATTCGTTCGACGTAGCCAATACATTACTAAAAATAATTCCTCGGTTATAACAATATAAACTCACATGCTGGATAACATCGGAATACCTTTCTATAATCATTGGCGTGTATTTTATAAACTAGGGACATGGACATTTCTGTTAAAGAAAATAAATTTTTTGTTGCACAGTGTAATTAGAAAATCGAAACAACCGTCTGTCTACTGGACAATTAATGCTTCGGAAACCTAGTTGACGGAATTCAGCATGCATAGATTCGGACCCACATAGCAGAGCAAATATTATGGGTTTTTGGCAACGACGAATGGTTTTACGTTGTATTTTTGAATGACTAGAACTCTTGTATCAGGCTTGTCTTAAAAAAGTTAAACCCATTCCGATACTATAAGTCGCTGGGAACCAATACGTTTGTGATGGGTATACATTTCAAAAGTATTATTAAGAAGCCTTAGACAAGAGCAATTCCCTGAGTGTAATTGGATAAAAGCAATCGATTCAGATAAAAATCCTCTGAAACCGTTACTTGCCTTCTCAGATATCAACCTCTGCGGCCTTAAGTCTATACCATGCAACTTTTGTCTCGATTAACTCATATTGCTTAAATGACACAGTATTGATTTCACAATGACATTTTCATACCGCTGATTCCGTCCGAACAGAAGTCTCTGCTGACCTTAGTGCAACAATTAGTATTTGAAAATGTGTGCATATGTGCAAAGGAATGCCAAATGTCTGATTATATAGGGTTACCGGTGAACTCAAATTGTCTGTAATGTTCAAAAGACACAATCTCGCATTATGTCCGTGGTTCTATGTGAATTGAAAAAATCTGCAGATTTCATTAAAGATCAACTGTAATACTGCGATTTCATCAAGTAAATATTTCTATCTTCATCTGATTATAAAAAGCCGCGGAAAAGTAATGGCTGTTTTGAGGATAGCTGGAAACGTCCTCCAGTTCGCTGCGGGTTTTTAGGTAAAGTAATCACGTTGAGAAGTTAGCGTATTGCTTGCTTGCACACGTCCGCTATTCTGAGGTGGAACCAGAGAAACCATCAGAAAATAACTGCTAGGTCTTTCGCATCCACACTTACCTTCAAAAGCTCTCATGTAGCTGTGTTATTTATAGCCAAAGCTAATGCAGAGATATTTTTATGAAAGGTTCCCTTGCATTTTCTTTTCTTTTATTCTGAATGGCTACAGTTGGACTTTCGTTGGTATATCCAAGGTATAGCGCGCCGTTCATAAATCCGTAGACTGAAGCGAACACGAATCATTTAGCTTTCAGTAGTTTGAGTCAAAGCTTTCATTCAATACTGTATTCTCCAATCGTCCATTGGTTTAACTGGTGATATCTACCTAATTCTTGCTTTCCTCATGATTAATACCACACGTTGGAGTCTGCCTCTGCTGACTTGCCCTTCATCTTTTGTAGCTTTTGACAGCACACCTTTGGTCCTGACGATGTAAGTGTTTTCCCTACTTCCGTATTCGGCATGCATCTTAGGTGCTATCACTTGCGATTAGCATATGATTGGCACCCCCAAAATTGTTGACCAGACTGCGGACACTATCCTGTTGTAACCAAAATAATATTTGGTAAGCTCGTTCCTTTACTTGTATTAATTATTTTTATGCTAAAATGAGTATTTGATATTCTATGGCTTAATCATATATTAATATTTTCTGCTCATCTATCATGGCTGCATCGCTCTTTGTCTGCTCTATCCTATATGATGTCCCATCTTTTAAATTTGTGCCAGTGCTCACGCTGCACACTTACCGCATCTATGAGTAAATTTCCGAGGTCCCGAATATAAACTTTAGCTCTAGCCAGAACGTTAAGCATCCTTTTGCTAGGATCCCACTAGCAGCTAAGTATTGTATTATGATCACCCTCTCATACCCACCTAACACAAGTGACCGTAAAATGTCCGATAAAGTGACCAGTGAAGTGCCCTGAGTGACCGGTTTTAAGGCCTCCTGGCCGTCCCAAATGGACGCAGTTTGGACGAATTTCCGTCAATCATACCTATTTTGCGCACCCACAGCATTTACCGTGGATGCATTTATCTGCTTGCAAATACTGTCAAGTATAAGTGGAATTCAATTCCTAACTTGTAATTACGCAATGCTGTGAGTCTGAAACGAAAATGTATTAGAACTATTAAATTTCGTCCCAGAGTTGTCGAAATAGGCGGTCTGGGTCATAAAAATCCGTCACACATGGTGCTCCAACTCTCAGGCGAGTAGAAGGAAATTAAAACATTATTCACAGTGAAGAACCAAAAATTAATAGTGTCAAGGATGTATAGCAATATTTAACCAATTATCTGGAGATATTAAGCCATTTATTTGCCTATTCAACCTTTGCCTGCGAATGACCATAAACAAGTCCAAATAGGCCGGCTTGCCATCGATATGTGCAGACAGGGTAATGCATCAACGGATCACCGTTGCATAGATGCAAGAGGAATGGTGGTTCATGCATCTAAATTATTACGGATTTGTTAAGCACTCTCTTTATTAATCATGCTAACACATTAGAGCTAAATATTTACCCTTCAAAGTGTAGCAAACACATACTTGACTCAATTCTTCATTGTAAATCCCACCCAAGTTTGCAAACCCACCGGTGCTATCCGTGGAACATGCACTAGGACTGTCGTATTATTATCCCAATGAAGCTTGCATTTTGTAGCTTGATACGTTGCTAATCTCAATCTCATGAATTAGGGAAGCTTCGTCAGCTGCGGTAATCGCGTGAGGGAACTTACCTACATGCAATGGATTAGATGCGGTGTCATCGTTTAAGCACATGCAACTGTAACGTTCCGATCCAATACCAGAATCGATTTAGACTTGCTTGCCCGCGCGCGCAAGATTTCTATCGCGCTCAATTGCTTGCACGGGTCAGGGCCTGGTAACATTAGTGCGTGGGTACGGACTATCGGCCGTGATGGAATGTAAATCAATAGCTGATGGTTTCATCGACGGGCTCTGTTAAAAGATTAAACTGGGGTTTACGCTGACCATTTATGATACAGGGAACTAACTTCATCCTACCGTGCAACTAGTTACCCAAAGCTTCACTAAGCCCAACACATCAAGCTACACGTCATCTCACTGGTGACAAATTGCTCTCGCCCTATACTTTCAACAGATAACCTCTTGGCTGACAGCTACGCGGCGTGGTGCACAAAGACCACGTCCTGCGCAAAGACAAAAAAACTTGTAAGAGTAATAGCTGAATTACGAAACTATACAGCTAGACTTGCTTACGCGAGTAAATAACTGGCCAATGAATTGTCATAGATTTCGACCGAACTGTTCGCTGAGTTTAAAAAGTTTGTTGCAAAGGTCTCATCATGATTATAATTAACATGCTACTTTATTGCGTACTTCGTAGAAGCGTAGTGTAGCGAAGTCTCGGTTGGAATGCAATGGGATCATTGTTACTACTTGTGTGGAGGAGCGACCCAGTTGGTTGGAAGTTCAATTCGCCTCCTGCGCATCTAAGCTATGAACTTGAACAAGAGCTACTAACCTCTGAGTTCCACCCCAGATCTGGCTATACAACACCTGACGAGTCCAAACCAAGACGAATCCGCGGTCCTAGTCTGTAAGTGTACTGAAGAGCAACACTCAAATATAGCCAGGCCGGATAGGGTCCTCGAGATCGGAATGACCACAGTATACCCCATAGTGAGCCCAGGTCTCAATGGAGGTTGCGAGTCGCAACCCAACCACACAGCGTGCTACCAAAAGTCCGCTATGAATAATTTAGTTTTGTAAACTTGACTATAACCATGAGTCAAACATGTTCACAAATTTTTGAAACTATCCAGTTGTCGCAAAGTAGCTCGTTAACTTCGTTTTGAATAATTAAACCACGGATTCTAAGCGGAGGATTAAGGCAACAGACGACACGGAATCCGTGACGACACGCATTAAGGCTTATGTTAGTTGGAGGGTAATTTAAAGTTACACTTTGTATGAGTGGATTGCGACGCACAATCTCAATGTAATGGACCGCGATTCCCATTGAATTGATCCTCGGTCACTGGGATCACTAGGACCGTAGCTGAAACAGATATAAATTAATTGTTGCTCGCCCAAAATCACCCCGAAGCATTTCAATGTTGTTTATCTCATCAAGTAAAGATGACAGACTTCGAAACTGCGGCATTAGAACAGTAGCTGAAACCTCCACCACTTTGGCTACCGTGTCACGGCGCGAAACGCTTGTCACAACGGTGAATGAGGGTCAATTTTGGATAGCATGTTGTGTGTTTGGATTGCGACGCACACTCTCAATATGAACTTCAATTCGCATTGAAGTAAACCTTGGTCAATTCGATCACCAGTATCATAACTTGAGCAGATGAAAATTGGGTGTTGCCATTCGAAACACACTGCAATTCGCAATGGTGTATTTAATGATAAAATGGGCAGTGCATACAGCGCCAATCTAAGTGAAACATCAGAAATAATATAGCACAACTGGCCAAAGCATTCATAAACTAGGTAAACGGCGGTTTCATATAGGGACATACAAAAAATATATCTTAATAAACCTCACACTGAAGGTTACGTGGATTGTTTATTTTCCAACTTTATGTAACCTAGATAACTTGCATCAGGCTCGATAAAGCCCATAAAAAGGTGCAAGCATTTCCCGCTATCTTCGTCGCAAATTCTGCAGGAAATAAACAGTTTATGGTAATTTAGACTCAAATATTGTCCTGATAGCATTTCTCACGTAAAATATTCAACGGCTAGTTATTTACGCATGCTGATATGTACTTCTTGAAATTTAACTTTTTATCGTGGATTTGTCTGAAATAATCGATCAAAGGTGCATGGAGTACACTAATTCTATCGATTTGACAACACACCTTTCAATCTTTTGATGGAGTACGAACGGAGTGTTCCGTTGTCAATTGCGTTTCAATTTGTGTTTGGAAGCTATGCGAATTTGCAAAAGCATGACATATGTCTGATGATATTGGCTCACCAATGAACTCGAAAATTTGTACCATGATAAACAGTGGCAACAACACGCGATATATGCGGTTATGAGGTAAATTGACAGCTTCTACGCATGTTAGAATAAATCGTTTTTTACAAATTAGTCTAGTTAAACTTGCTTTATTCGTCTGTTAACAGGAAGTCACAAATAATGAACTGTGCTTTTGAAGTGATCTGGAGGTTTCCTCTGTTTGGCTGCACACTTTTACGTAAGATGTTCCCATGGGGATCAAGCGGCTCGCTTGCTTGAATGTCGTTAGCATTTGTTTAAGTCAACCATGGATATCTTGATTCGGAACTAGATATAACAGCAGGAAATATCAACCCAGTCTTTCCGCACGGGCATTTTCTCAGGATGGCTCTCATCTTGCTGCGATAATTTAAGCGGAAACAAGTCTAAAACCCTATTTATAGTTCAGCACTTTGTTTCATGCTCTTGTCCATGGTCAGATCTTGGTTTGCCTATCCGAGGCATAAAAGTATCATCCATCTTATACACGCTAGCTGTAGGTGGGAAGCACCTCAGCAACTGTGCTGCAATAAACAAGAGAAAGAAGGAGGGAAATGCAACAGGTTCAAGGCAGCTGAGCGAACGGTACTTGATTGGCATGGTTCCGGAAAGCTACGAGCCGGCTACTTAGCAAAAAAGATTATTGTTTAAAATTATATAATGCTACGAACTGGGACCGTGGTTTGAGGATGAGGATAACACTTATAGGGAGGAAGAAGGAACCCACAGGTGGAACGCCACTGTTGTCAGCTCCAAGCCATGTCAGCAATTGTATCCAACCAAACATCCTCATCGTCTTTTGCATCCTAACTTATGAGCCGTGAAGCTGCACTCGAGGCAAGCTCCGAAGTGACGGACATCTTTGCTCTCGACCAAGTCTTCGCTAAGCCACCTCTCGTCTTCTTTGATCCATAACCCCGGTGAGCAAAGAACGCACCTCGCAGGAACCGGTGGGCTGGCATGCGCAAAAAGTGGTTGAGTCATCGGAGCCCGTTGAGTAAAATGACGACGCTAAGATGTTCAGTAACAAGTAAACATTTAGAAATAAGTAAAACGAGCTCAAGGGAAAGTTGCTGGAAACTACTGGCACAGGGGTTTTGTTTAGCTGGGAGTCTCCAATTAAGCGCCAATCCCGATTCCTTTATCACATTTCACTTCTATGCACGAAATATTTCCTTTGCACAACGAAATTCTGTCTGTTGTATTGGAGCTAAAATGAAGATCTCAATGACATTACTAAGTGGTTGAATGTTAAGTTGCAACAGAGAAACGGTCTCGAGCGACCACTCGAGAAGCTGGGCTTTGGTGTGTGGCTTGTGTACTTCTGCATGCAAATTAGTCACAAGCCCCTTGCTCCATCATCCAACATTCCTTTCTTAGCAAGAGGATGGAAATTTGATCATCTTTTTTAGACCATACATTGCCGATAATTTAAAAACATTTGTAAAATCTCATTTTTGAACCAAGGAGTTTAGTTAGCAGACTTTATGCTTCATCATACACGTTAGTGAAAGGTGTAAAACACTTCAGCTACTGTGCCGCAATACATAAAAGGAAAAAGAAAATAAATACAACAGTTGCATGCCAGCTGAGCTACCAGCAACCGATGGGCATCGTTCCGGAAAGCTATCAACCGGATACTAGGCAACAAGCAAAATTATGCTGGATTTTGCTCTTGGTAACATTTACAGCATGTTTCCTAGAGTCTTTGTTGTTTCGGACTAGAGAGGGTTTACGTGAATAGCTTGGCAAATAACCGGTAGTTCACCGCTCCGGTGGACATGACCATGTTTTTACTGCTCAATATTTAAACATGTATGCCATCTTTCGTTTGGGCATAATCCATCAGGCATCCAACAGTCAGTCCATCTGGTAAGCAACAATGACTTCGGGTTAACCAAAATAATTAGCATAAGCAAGCCAGGAGAAAAGGCATCACGGTTGCATCTTCATGCCAGACAACAAATTGCGACAATTCACACATTATGTAAACCTCGCGTGGTTAGCTTGTGTCACCAATCCGTGTTTTGCAAAAAGGAAATGCAATATAGAAACGAGCTGTTTTTTCTTTAGTCTCTCCGACGCCAGCACTGCCAAGATTGTACTGGTAGGATTTCCTTATCTGGGTTCGATAAACTTTGCTGAGGCTAACGAAATATACCGCGAAACTAAAAACTGTTGATAACTTTGTCCTCTTTTTTCGGTCAAATGCATACAATCATGAGTGGTTTGCTAGATTGAACCTACCTGGAAATTGCCTTTTCGTTCCTATTCTGGAATTGCATTATTTTACTTCTTCTCGTCCGCATCATTACTTCGAATAACATCTGTCTCTTTTTGAGCCTGATTGGACCTCATTAGCTAAATCCGTCAAAAGCCTTTACAAAGCCAGCATTCAAAACCGTTCCTTTTGTAATAAACTATTTCCACAGCATAGCCACATAGCAATAAGTTACCTGCAAGGATTACCTCAAGTCTGTACCAATTATACTAGGACTGTTTGTTACATAGATTTCTTCCTGACTAACACTGGTCGAATAATGGCACGACTGTCGCAAACTGGCCAGTAGCTTTCTGGAGATTCGTCTTCACAATCTTTTGAGCTACGGCACTAATGACCCAGTCTTGAGTTGCCTAACCTATTCCCTTCACCAACGCCGGTTGGAAGCAAGAGCCCACCAATCTCTCTCAGATGTAATTGATGTGGAGTGCGGTGTACCACAAGGCTCAGTGCCACGGCATCGTTTATTCTTGGTATGCAAAAACGATCTGTGAGTGCACTTATTTCCCATTTCCTATTATTTAGAGTAAATTAAGATATAGCAAGTTGTCATGGGACTGGACGATCATGAAGGGTACTAGGGCGATCTTAACACAATTTCGAACTGGACAGTTTAGAAGGTCCTACCATTAAACATGGACAAATGCTGAGTCGTACATTTGCGCCATAAGCATAATTGCATATATTGTATATAGTTGCAGTTGCAAAATAAACGTGCTGTCTGTTTTCCAGATGTACTGCTAAGTAAACTGCAGCCGAAACTCGTTCGAGTAAGGGAAGCGACGGAATGCGCTACAAAGCTTCCGTGCTGAGTATGTATCTTACGGAGCGATTTCATTTAAATTATGCCCTTCAGCCATTTTAATTTTCCTGCCATCACACCAAGTGTATTTGATGAATGACCCGGAGTCACAGTCTTCCAGTTTTCCGTGCGCCTGGAATGTTTTTAATAGGCAAGACGAAAATTGAAACACCCCAAAATTTATCGACTTCCATGTCACCATTACACATTTGCATGTTTATAAATTAACCGCCGTTTTCTGCTGATCGCCTACCGTAGAAGGAATACTCATCAGCACCTGTAACTTGTTGGATGATAATATTCATGGATATCCCTTGAACGTCTTCCGTCTAGCATGTAACCTGAGGTTGAATTCATTGAACCTCAAGATAGCTTGCTCCGTCCTTCGCAGCCCCTGATATTGAGCAACGAGATTGCCACATATGTTAAATATGGACGGCAACTAGTATTCTTGAGCTTCGGTTTGGTGAACTTCACGGAAGGCTGCTGATTAGTAATTGAATTATATACATTTTAAAGCATGGTGCCATGCATGGTAAAATACCTACCAGATAAGAAATCATACACAAAGTTTATCGTTCCATCCTTGAAGGACCCATTTCACTCGGCAATAGCTGTCCGTACCCGAACACGAACTAAACAACCTTGTGGAGCTACTCCCAGGAGAACGACTTCTTGACTTGGAGTATGCAGACGACATTGCCCTCATCTGTGACGGCTCCCAGACGTGCCAAGCCGCACTAGACAGATTAGCACTGGCTGTCAGCCGCTTCGGGCTTTGCTTTGCACTATCGAAGTGCAAAGCGCTCCTCCAAGATTGGCAGGGGTCGCTCCCTGTGCTGACCCTTGGTGGGGATCAGCTAAAAGTCGTTTAGAAATTAAATTACCTGGGAAGTTGTATCAGCGCCCTCGGGATCGAAGATGAGATCACGAACCGTATAGCGAAAGCTTGAAGTGCTTTTGCTAACCTTCGCCACCTTTGGCGGCGGCGCGACATCACTCTCGCCCTGAAGGGTACAGTGTACAATGCAGCGGTACGTTCGACCTTACTGTACGGTTGCGAAACCTGGCTCATAAGATCGGCGGACATGAAGACGCTAATTACGTTCGACCATAGGTGCCTTCGCTGTTTGGCTCACATCTGGTGGGAACACCACGTGAGTAACGAGCGTGTTCGACGCATTCTTTACGGCCCAGGAAAAGGATCTGAACCGCTCAGCACCGTTATTTCCCGCACCAGGCTCCGATGGCTCGGCCAAGTGTTACGCATGCCAGCAGACCGACTCCCTCGACGTGCGTTGTTTGCTCATCGGGGATGTGAGTGGAAGAAGAGGAGAGGTAGCCAAGCAATGACTTGGTCCAGAGGAATGAAGTCCCTCACTTCGGAGCTAGCCTCGGTTGGAGCGTCACGCCTCCCTAGTTGGGGTCCAAAAGACGGTGAACACGTTTGGCTGGATACACTTGCTGACATGGCAAGGAGCCGACCTCAGTGGTGTTCATGCTGTGAGTTTCTTTGTCCCTCCCCATCACTTTTAGCCTCCCCATCCATCTACGATCTCATTTCCTAGGGTAAAACATAACATTTTTTTGCCTAGTAGCTGGCTGGAAGCTTACCAGAACGATGCCTATCCGTTGCTGGTAGCTCAGCTGGCACGCAACTGTTGCATCTACTTTTCCTTTGTGTATTGTATTATATGTATTTATGTATATATTTCCTTCATGTATTGCGGCACAATAGCGGAGGTGTTTTTTCCCACTTCTAGCTGATGTGTATAATGAATGAATGATGAATTTCTCCTCACAGACCTAATACCAATTATCGCAGACCAGACAATCTGTGTTGAATGTATACGACAAACTTCACGCAATCCATCGTGTGCTTGAGCATTTCTGCTAACATATCTCTCCGTTCTTCGAGTAATACAGTATAATATACAGCAACAAATGCAGAGAGGCAGATTTGCTCTGGAACGCATAAAGCGGTAGTTCAGTAAACATTGAATTGGTAAGCATTCTTCCGCAAATTAGCGAGTTTTGCTACGAAATTCAACTTGAACCAGTTTAGATACGAATAGTACAACGTAACTTTGCAATCCGACAAACGATGAAGCCTATGCTGACTTACCTACACTTGAGCTTTAACTAACTAAATTCGCAAAATTCGCAACAAAGGCTGAGCACCTGTTATACCAAAGGATCCTCACAATACAAGCAACTTAGCAAACTGAGGTGTGGTATTTCGCAGAAAGCAATCCTCTTATATATGTAAACTACACCTGGCCAATGAACTTGCACTTCAGATTCCGTAACTGAGAAGATCCGCGTGTAATACCCTAAAGTTGATCAAATCTCATTAACACACTGGTACACGTTTCAGACAAAAATGTTTTGAGTAGTGTCAAGTGATGCCCGAAAGTTGTCTGGTGACAAAATGGTATACACAGAGGACTTTTAACGTGCACCACCCAATAAAACAGCAAAGACTCGGAACCCTAGTCGATAAGCATGTCTAGTCCAGCGTAATCCGGCCAATCATTCCTAATTTGAGCAACGAACGAAATGAAAAAAGCAAGAGAAATGCAATCACCCGGACAACTGTGTAATAATTGTGATTGCTGACACTGAGAAAGAACAAACCATAATGCAAAATTAAATGAATGCGGCCGACATACACGGAAGGGTTGATCTGAAAAAGTGGTTTTTATGTTAACGTACTTAATGCGGTGTCATGAGTGCAGATACGTAAAACCTCAATAACAGTTAACTTGACGGTATCTAAGCTAGAGACAGCGGAAGAATAAGATTAAGCATAATATTTGTGAAGGAAATAGGGCAAAGCAACAAATATGGCCTGTTTTCGCTTGCCTCCCACTCGGGACGCCACAGACAAGCTAATTTACCTGGATCTATGTCAGGGCTGAAGCCACATTATGGTGGGTTAACGTAGTGCTAAACTACATGGGAGGAATGGAGCAAAACATTTATTGATGAATTCAAGCGAAAATGATAATTTAATGTATAAAAGCAACACGACACGAAGATCATGGCCTGTACCTTATACAGCAACGGTCAAGAAAAATGTTACAACGTCAGATTTGTCCTGCTATCCGAACGAATTTGTTCAACGAACACCGTGAGAATTGCCCGATACCGAACCCGAACCTATGGTGTTTATGGACGCCCCTCTTCCTGAAATGCATCCGTATGCGGAGGGCTGGTGCTCAGACGTCTAAAAGTGCTCTGAAATCCTCCGTTCATTTCACTTGTTGTTAAGCATCGGCTCGGCGAATCGGCTGTTCAGCATCTACCATCACTGTGGTCTGATTCAATGTCGTTGTGTTTAAGTTATTTATTTATTCAACAGACTGAATTTCTGTAACACGTTGCATAGAGATCCCAAACATGCCGTTAAATAGAGAGCGAACTTAACGCAGTTATTAGCATCTAGTTTATGAAATCACAACGGCCATAATGGTGCGCATTAATATCATTTAATCAAACCAAAATCCGTTTCTTCCTATGGTTATTTTCATTAAGTTGAGTCTATTAGTTTGTAACATCTGATTATCAAGACAACAAGAAATAAAACAATCGAGTAAGCGACACACAGAATTTGTGGATTTGTATTTAAATAGAGTGACTGCGAATGCGAATACGGGAGAAAAACCGATTCGCATTGCTTACGCACAATACTGGGTACTAAGACCAATTGCATCCATAGTGGAAACACGCAGATTCTAAAAGCACCAAACTGCAACGCCTAATGGTTGTGGAAGGTGTCGCTTAATATTGCAGCAACGACACTAAGTAATTTGGAAGCCTCCGATGCGATTGAGATCTTTGGTATCTTTACTGGCATAGCCCAAACAATTAATAAACAGGCCACGGAGCAAAGTGCCGGTTGGAAATTGCGCCAAAAATGCGACTTCGGCACAAACACAAAGAGCAAAACAACAGATAAACCTGCCCAAATTATACTTAGCCTATTGCAACGATCACCACCTGAGAACACTAAATATTATTAGTAGTAGTATTGTTATAGAACTAACAAGGCGAGTCACGGTCAACCAAACCTGGTAATTATGCTGAAATAATGAAAATTATTCAGGTTAAATAGCTCGCGCTTGGACTCAAACAGCTTAATGACGAACACCATGACTGCTGTGTTTTCACAAACTATATGCTACGAATTTCATTAAGTTATTGTCTTACGCTATATTATTCGAGCTTGGGGCGGATGTGTTGCCGAAAATATTCAAACAGTTTGGATTATATGTGGAATTTGTTAAATATATCCAACCCAAATTATCTGGTCTGCGATATTTCGTACCGGGTACGTTATGGGAAATTAAAGTTTGGTAATTTCTAGGTCTTCCCAGGAGAACTATTCTTGAGCAATATAAATTCTTCTAGAATGGAACGGTCATAAACTTAATGCTTGATTTCTTATCCAAAAAGTATTTTATCCATAATCGGCAAAGGAAATATAAGTCATGTTAATAGGCAGCCGCCGTCCGTGAAGTTCACCACACCGAAACCCATTGCTAAGAGTAGCCGTCCGACTTTAATGTGGGTGATATATTTGCGCAAGAACAGGAACATCAAAGGACGGAGTAAGCTCTCTTGGATGAGCCAAATATTGATGAGCTGTGGGGAATATCGTTAGTCAAACTAAGTGTCTACTTATTAGTCGAAACTTAGCGATGACGGTAGCCAACGTATTAGTGGGCCAAAGGTAACTAGATCACATATTGCTTAACTACTATTTGTTAGCAGCCGGCTGTTCTTATTCTTCTGTTCGGTACCTCTGTTTTTCCCAGGCATGATAAAAGAGATTATGTATTAATTTATCCAGTGGCTATATACCAACCATAAGGCGAACATTTTCATCAGAAACAGTAATATGTCAGACACGCCTAGTTTTATGGTGGGTGGTGTAATGCCATCGGATCCTAACTTGGGTGAAAGCCCGATCGAGTTATAATTTCATGGACACCTTTGAGCGAAATATCAGCTCTGCCTAAGACATAAGTCAATTCAGGCTGTGTGTTCGCAATTACATGGTCATTTTCTGCAATTTTGTTCGTGGCGAAGACATGATTGCAAGCTTCACGGGTTTGAGTTGCGTCATGAATTTAGTGTCCCACATGGTGAACAATTTCAGTACTCAGGTGAGAGGGAGCAATGATCCTGCGAGGTGTTATTATGACACGTTTTCTTAACTTGCAGCATGTTCATAGGGCAATTTTTCTTATTTTTACGTCACTTTAACTTGCTATTTGCCCCTAGTGCTAAATGTATATTTGCGTAATATCAGTGAAACTTTATGTGTCCTTCAGAAGCTTGCAGGTATTTCCTGATCTTCTGGCTGACAAAGTGTTTGATTTAAGATTTGGAGACATGAACTCACCACGGTTGCTGCATTCCTGTTTGCTATCATCAACATAGTCTACCTCAGACGATTCGACCTCTTGGTTTTTGCGAAACCCATGATCATAATCGATCCTGCAACGAAACACCATGTGCGTGGCTTCAAACCCGAGATCGTATCTATCACATCGTTAATTGTATTTTCAGGACTTCGTCTGTCTACGTCAATCTTAACTTCCACTTCTCCAACCTCGTTCAGCCAACGAACGCGGCTCTAACCTTGACAGCCCGATTCACGCAAAATATTCTGATGGATAATTTGACCATCATTTTTCGTAAACCCTGAATTTTACTAGAAAAACTTATGTTAGACAATGTGAGTTTTGAGCAAAAGCTCGGTATTGTGGATATTCAAATTTTTAAACATATATTGCTCCTTTCCACCGCAGATGGTTTGTAAGAAATCTGGTGAATGGCGCCCTTTCAGTGACTAACACACACTCAGAAGCTAACCATCCCAGACTGGTCCCCCATTCCACAACTGCCGGACACAACCATATGCCCCACAAGTAGGATCTTCAGTAAGCTCGATCATTTTTAGGCGAATCGTTAGATACTAGAAGATGTAAAGAACATTCCTAAGAAAGCCATCCTCACTCACTCCGGGTTGTTTAAAATAATGAGGATGCCATTCGTACTGTATAACGCGTCAAGAAACGCCGAACATATTATCCAAGATGTCAATCCTTGTTTACATATTGCCTATTCCTACCTCGATGACAGTTCAGTGGTTAGTACGTTCAAAGAGTATAACCTCGAGCAGTTTAGTACCATTGGTTGGCTTGACAAGGTAGCAAAATTAATCAAAGTGTGCAGCCGCAAATTAAACAATGAAATTATTAGGCTACATCGTTTCATCGCTCGGTATCGAAGTTATTCCTGATATGGCAGTTAAGTGACCTCAAGTTTAAAAATCATTCAAAAATCATTCAAATGATTTTATGGTTTGTTCAACTACTACCTACGAATCTTTCCTCACTTTGCGCCCCACATTAAGTCTTTGGCCAACCTCAGAGGAATTGCACGTATTTCTCCTTACATAAACAGTACACATAAACTTTAGCCAACCCATGCAAGTCACTTCAACACAGCTCCCCTCGCTGATTCCAAACTTGATTGAATCTGTGTGTGTCTGATTCCTCGGACGTCGTGGTAGGGGCAGTTTTCTAAACTCACATTGATGGGCAATGAAACCCTCATGGTTAATTTTACAAACGTCAAAAGTAATTAGAATACCGATGCAGCACGGTTCACCAGATGATTGGCGATTCATTACTTAAGGCCAACAAGGGAAGTTTGTGCTTTCATAGTGTACAATGACCATTACAATTCATCTTTGCTTTCAACTCATCCTCTGACCGATTCAATAAGGGAACATTTCACCTAGACTTGGGCAGGCAGTTCAATGCTGACAAACGTTATATGCTAGGGTGCCGTCGATTCCGACGCCAACATACTTTCATACGACCAACTCAATCTTAAGTTATGGTCTGCCATCGAACGTGTCTCAGAAGTCGAACGTGAGATCAAACTGTTGAAGTTAAATAAATCCGCGGGACCTGATGACCTTCCTCCAGCCCTCTTCAAATTCGGGGGACCTGCTCTTGTGGATGATTTACACGAGTTACTCGTGAGACAGTGGGAAAAGGAGACTGTCCCAACCGATTGGAGCCGCTCCATCATAGTTCCAATTTTCAAAGGATGCTCACGATCGGAATGCGGCAACCGTAGAGGAATCAGTCTGATCTCCATCGCCTCAAAAGTGCTTGCGTCTCTCATCCTTCACAGATTGACTGGCAATCGTGAAAGCCAGATTCGCGAACAGCAAGCTGGATTTCGTCGAGGTCGTGGCTGCATTGACCACATCTTTATCTTGCGTCAGTTGTTGGAGCTCCGTCACATATATTGGCGGCCCACCGTTGTCGTGTTCCTCGATATCAAAGGTGCATTCGATTCTGTGGATAGACTTGCACTTTGGGACTGTCTACACAGGAAAAGTGTACCTGAGAAGTATGTGAATATTATCCAAGCATTTTATGCTCGTGGCTTAGGCAGAGTGAGGGCTTACGGCAAGTTGTTGTCGCCCTTTAATATCTCCAGCGGCGTGAGACAGGGATGCACGCTGTCACCGTTCCTCTTCAACTTCGCTGTTGACGAAGTCATGGAAATCGCATTCACAGGACACGACTTAGAAGGTGTAGAGCTACTCTCAGGAGAACGACTTCTTGATTTAGAGTATGCTGATGATATTGCCCTCATCTGTGACAGCTCACAAACGTGCCAAGCGGCACTGGGCAGATTAGCACTAGCTGTCCGTCACTTCGGGCTTTGCTTCGCACCTACGAAGTGCAAAGCGTTTCTCCAAGTTTGGTCTGGACCGCCTCCTACGCTGACCCTTGCTGGGGATCAGCTGGAAGTCGTTCAAAAATTTATCTACCTGGGAAGTTTTATCAGCGCCCGTGGGATTGAAGATGAAATCACCAATCGTATAGCAAAAGCTCGGGGCGCTTTTGCTAACCTTCGCCACTTATGGCGCCGGCGCGGCATCACACTCCCTGAAGGACAGAGTGTACAATGCAGCAGTACGATCGACCCTACTGTACGTTTATGAAACCTGGCCGCTTAAAGCAACGGACCTGAAGAGGCTAGTTACGTTCGATCACCGGTGCCTTCGTAATTTAGCTCACATTTGGTGGGAACACCGCGTAAGCAACGAGCGTATTCGACGCCTTGATTATGGCACAGGAAAAGGATCTCAACCGCTCAGCACCGTTATTTCACGCATCAGGCTCCGATGGCTCGGCCACGTGTTACGCATGCCAGCCCACCGACTCCCTCGACGTGCTTTGTTTGCTCACCGGGGATGTGGGTGGAAGAAGAGGAGGGGTGGCCAAGCGATGACTTGGTCCAGAGGAAGGAAGGCCCTCACTTCTGAGCTGGCCTCAGTTGGAGCATCTGGTTGGGGTCCAAAAGACGATGAACACGTTTGGTTGGACACACTTGCTGATATGGCTAGGAGCCGACCTCATTGGCGTTCGTGCTGTGAGATTTTTTGTACCACCCCATCCCTCTTAGCCTCCCCCTCAAACCACGATCTCATTATTTAGCCTTATGTAATTTTGCATAACATTTTTTGGGTGCACAGCAGCCGGCTGGTAGCTTACCGGAACGATGCCCATCCGTTACCAGTAGCTCAGCCAGCTTGCACCAGTTGCATTTTTTCCCTTTTTTTCTGTATTGCGGCACAGTAGCTGAGGTGTTCCCCACCTCTAGCTAACGTGTATGATGATGATGATGATGAACTTGTCGCCGTGGCGTTCGCACAGACCCAAATAAAACTTACAAGTCACCTAGCTGTCCATTTCAATACACGTGCAACCCGTTTCTCTCCCAACCACAAAAGCAGTGATCCAGTGCGAAACTTCTCCTGGCTGGTTTTAACCAATTTTCCCCCTCGCTTTCAGATGCGCTGCGATTGTCGCACTACACGCACTAGCACTTTCCAGGATCCGTGCAATCTTGAAAATGGCCAACCAAATTTTCAGATGGCCACACGCAAACAAATATTTTTGTACCTAGTATCGTGCTTTCAATTTCACCTACACACGCACAGTCATCTTGGATCACTCCTCGCTCCTGACTCTCGTTTCTTGCATGCTCACTCACAACTTGCTCTTTCTTTTGCGCTATTCACACTAGTTTGTGTACATTGTTACTTGTGTCGACCGCCTCACCAGAGTGCCAGAATTCATTTCTGTGAGAGACTGCACAGCAAAAAGTTTTATCTGTGTCATTTTGCGTATTTAGGTCTCATAAGGGATGCGAATTCGTAACACAAACGACTATGAAACACATTCTAATTCCTTCCCCAAATTTTCAGGCTGCTGCCGCAATTATACGACGGTATATCGTACAGCAGTCTACGGATTAGTGAACGCTTCTCTAGACAGCGGAAAGCCTAGCACTGATCCTCCTTAGACCCCAATACAGAGAAAAAAGTTTGCTTATCCTTTTAAGAATTTACGACAGCATGAATGCTGACTTGCAATACACACCAGTAAAACTGGTCTACGACACACCACTAAAGTTGCCGGGAGAACTCACTTACGACTCCCGCATCGTTTTGTATGACCCTAGCCTAACTTTGTATCATCCTCAGCCCAACACATGCGTTCACTACGTCCGACTCCGCCTCAGGAACAGACCAGAGATGCCTAACAGTCAGCAGGCTCTCCACCTGCACACATACTCGGCACTGACTCATTCGGTGTCTACTGCTTACTCACTTCACTGGCTCTTGCATTGTTACATTTCAGACCAGAAAGCTCACAGAACAACCGTGGCCATCGACCGTTTCCAAGTGGCTTCCTTTGAAAACGCATTTCCAATTTATTCCGAGGCTTCACCACAGGCACCCAATTCTGCAATGATTCCTGAAGCAGTGTATGAACTGAAATCCTCTGTTCAACTTGAACTACAACCCAAAATAATTTGGTTAAATATCTGGTTCGCTTCACTAAATTTGCAGCAAAAATTTATTTTCAGTAAATTGCATGCAGGTCTTTAGATTCTGGCAGAACTCCTTTGTCAATATTGGAATAATGACTCCGCATAAAAGGAATACAATTGTGCATTATCTTCCTTGTTATAAATTCCTGACTTGCTTGACTGATGCTCGCACATAGGCGCCTTCGATTAGACGGCCAGCATATGGTTGAAATGCGCAGGTAGGAAATATCCCGTTCCATTAGTCAGGGGCTGCCCAGATATTTGACTGACATTAAGTGTACCTAAATTTGAAGTAAAATATAACGAGATGATAAACAACAATAAAGATGTTGAGTTTACTGATGCATGACTGGGTGTGTCGCTGCTGCGTGGAAGCTGGAACCATATATGTCCACCTTCAATTGATTTCCTTGGCCTAGCTCAATTAGCTAAAAAGCCGCAAGTGGTAACCAACTATCCGGACAAGCACCAGACCATCGTTTTGTCATATTGAGGTTTGTTAATGGTGCGCATGCCCTCAGTCCTCAGCTCGGGATGTAACTCATGATTGTTAGGGCCATGTAACACTAGCCAGCAGCCTATACCTATGAAACATGGGAGATTATAGCTGACCATCACTACGAACCATCCTTCATTGCCAAGCAGGTCACTGTCCGTGAAGAGGACAATGGTTGGTCCTCCGGTGTCAGAAATGCCCTTACCAGTGACGTGAGCCCACCCAGCATTTTAAGTGCTGGTGTGCATATTTGCTGATTATTTAGGAGTAGATGTGTTTATAATCTTTTATTTGGTCCCTCGTAATAAGATTACAGACCACATTGCTCAACTATCTATCTGGAATCCAATTGCGCTGAATTTACTTCTGCATACCAAATCCAGTTGAATAGGATTAGTCAAAAGCTATTACATACCGGTCCTTAAAATGTATGGATTCACGGATACTGGTTAGGGAATTGCTGACTTCGGAATTCCAACCCCTCTCCGCTTCACAGGCAGTAACGTACAGTTCGATTTTGAACTGTGATGGTCGGCCACCGCACCCCATAGCACACTTGTAAGAGCTGCTGACTAGTGGTGCTAGCTACTAGCCGTTTGATCCCCGGCAAGGTACTGAGGGAATGCATAAAACGCAGGAGTCACAACTAATGGAAACGATCGTCTGATTCTGTTCCGAAAAAGCCTTTGACTGTCGCTTCTTGTGTGGTATTTACGATGAATTAAATAATCCCTGCTAATTCCAGCTACTAATGAGATCTAGTTATCGTAGATTCTCGACATTGCAAAGGTCTGAATCCATAATATCCTGCGTGAGTTTTTGAATTTGCCCACATGCTCCACCAGGATTAAATGCCGAGCTTTCAGATGTGGGTGAGTTTTTCTCTTCTAAATTTGGTAAAAAGAACACTAGCCCAAAACTGAACACCGACAATGAGTATACTTGTAAATCTCCTTAGAGGAACAGGCAACCATTGGTGGACTTAAAGACTTGCGGCAACCCCGTGGTGGCCGACTTCATCGAGGAAAGCATGTAGTGCCTCCTTCCGAGCGGCTTTAGCGGAATTCTCATCCAAGCTTATGTGTGCTCCCATACGCAACCTTGTTAGGGCTGACACTTGGATATTCGAATAAGCGTGATCTCGAATCAGTTCGCTGCTAATGGGATGGGTTTGGTGTGGTGGCTTTTCAGTCATTCTTTGCGGTGCAGATAAAGCATTGTGGAAAGTAATGGGATGACACTGTCGTAGTCGTCTATGAAAGCGTGGAAGCAGCTCAAGGTATTTGTGGATGCTTCTTTCGTTTATTAAGTATTTCCATACTTTAAGAGTGTTTGGTAGTTCATAGTAAGTGAAAGGCCGCGAATCTGAAGTTGAATGTACATAGGAAGCCCATGCGTTGTTAAGCTTTTAGTGGAGCTTGCTTAGTTCATAGAAGGATGCGTTTCGGTTCTCCATATGAATCGCGCCATCGCTTACCGCACTAGTCAAAGGGCAGGCATTTGACTGATGAGCTTATCAGATTTTCGCAAGAAACTTTAGTGTTGTTGATGACTATGTTGATAAGTTAAGAAACTTTTGAAATCACCGATAAGACCATATGCCGCATGTTTACCTTGAAGATATTTCTGCTTTTGGCTAGGGAGTTGCGATATTTAGCAACTAGGACGATATCGTCAGTAAATGCGATGAACTTAAGTGGTTCCGCAGAAGAGTCCCAACCGGTGTTTTGTGGTTGCTGTAGCCTTTCTGCAAGTAATATGGTAAAGAGTAAGGACGGAAACCGAAGACACTGATAGACCCACTGTTAGGGAAGAATCGCAAATTCACTGAATGATAATATCGCTGATGTGTAGTAAGATGAAAAATATTAAGAGAAGAGCCGTTTTGCCTCCAGATATTATGTTGTCCTGAAGACAGCTTGATGAAAAATAGAATTGAAATTCTTTGATCTATAATTTGCAAATGTCCGGTGAAAACGAAGTAAGCGAAATGGAGCGATATTTTCTGAATGCCTAGGGCAGTTTGTTTTGGATAACAACGTGACTCCAGCGATGTTTATATGATGGAGTTATGGCGCACGCACTAAGAAGCAAGTAGGCGAATTGCAGTAAATTTCGGAATAATTAATCATGCCATGTTAACAGATGAATGTGTCACATGGATCCATAGATGTGGGACTTGAGTGAGTGATGGTAAACTTTCGCACGCAGTACGTCAAGAATCACTTCAGCCGTGTATTTTTGAGTGCTTACATTCGATTTTTGTTATATACTAACGTTTTTCGCAACTTATTTACGTCGGTAGACACTCGGTAGATGACACATAAATTTTGACTTCACTGTATTTACCTCAATCGTCCTGCGGTTTGTGACAAGCACTTGTTTTAGACGTCGATTGATCACCGTTTCCTGTGCATTCTTTAAATGAAAGTAATACCTGATTTGTACGTGCATACGAAAAACGCTTTAAATCCACCAGAACTATTGACTGCTCTTACGACAGCTCTAACTCAATTTACGTGGATCACATAACCGGGCCGTCCAAAATATTGTCCAGAGCTTTACGATCTGGAAAGGAAGGCCTTCATTGTTATCAACGTTTCTTTGGCTGAACACGTTTCGAGAATATTTGCAGAATATGAGAATAATCTACGTTTGATTATTGGTGTTTTACAGCATTGTGAGCTGATGTATACGTTCTTAACCTTTTTTAATGTTACACATTTACATCCTTCTTCATTGCCCAGTTGGCCACAGCCGGGCTAAAATCCTGAGGTAATGAATTGCCGCTTCCCGAAATATTTCACACAAGGCATTGGCATGAAATTGACCGAAGTAGTGTGCTCGAAATGAGCCGAATAAAAAAATGGACTAAAATGCCATAGAGCGCATAACTTGTATATAAAGATTACAGCTGTAAAAAGGCGTGCGGGCATAAATGCTATTATGCCACACGGCACGGCGCCAAATGAGGCATGGAAACGCTGGTGACACCTTTCGGGGAATACATTACTTGGAAGTAGGTACCAAATAAACGGTTCCACGGATGACCGTATTAATTTACTTGAATATTTGACCACGTCTCTATTTGTGTTTGCTTGCATTTTATCGTTACTTTTGATACAACTGACTTCAATTTACACTACATCTCTTTTATACCGTGTTGAAAAATGTGCAGTCATCTGTTTCATGTGTTCTCGTTGTACCTATTTGATCGGAACACTGAGCTAAGCTTTGCTTCACTGTGTCCAGCAATGTGTGAATGTATTGTCTTGTCATACATGTAGCTGCATAGATTATGGGTTGCCGTGCAGACACAGTCGTCCGGCTTTTATTGATCTTATCATAGGCCAAGGCGTTATATAGCTCAAGGATTTTAACATGAGGTCTCTTATTACTAATGAATAGGAGGAGTTTATATTTAATGTTTTCCTTCCTAGAGTTCACAAGCCACTTAGCACAACCTAGCGCGGAAAAGCACTAGACGCGTTTCGTCCTATTTGAGCTCATCAGTGGTGCGCACTCCCTCGGTCCCCTACTTTGGATCCAAAGCAAAACTGCCAAATACACATGCCAACTAGCCAGCAGCAGCTAATGTCACTCGTTTTGCAGCACATGCAGACACAGGCTTAAGACTGTATTGTCTGATTTATATAGAGTTTTCAACCCATTACGCTACCAACGTCTGGTGTTCAATGTCTGAAATTCTTTAGGTAAAATAAAAAACGCGAAATCGATGCATCACTCCAAAACACACATCTGAATGCATATCACGATTATTCTAAATTTTTAGGTAATATATCGCTTGCGAATTTTGCTTAGATTTTCTGATTAATGCTGTAGATCAGGTATTTAGACAACAGCACCTGAGAAACTGGAGCAAAATTCATACTGAGATACATTACTCGAAATTTAAACTTTTAGGCAAGCTGCGACGGAGTTGTAAATTTACAAAGGTTACTTGATCTTCTAAGAAACATTTGTTCATTCCTATCAATACGTTGCTTCCCTACAGCTTTTTATTGGTGTGCCGCGTTAAGACTTCAAAACCCAGCAGTCCTCGTGAATCCGCTCCTGATTGCTTACTCCTCAAGCCTTTGCAGCATCTGCAACAACA
Organism: Dicrocoelium dendriticum; assembly: GCA_944474145.2. Taxonomy (NCBI): domain Eukaryota; kingdom Metazoa; phylum Platyhelminthes; class Trematoda; order Plagiorchiida; family Dicrocoeliidae; genus Dicrocoelium; species Dicrocoelium dendriticum. Next base: position 119,401,813 of record OX104065.1, read on the forward strand.
CACAACCTTTTAATAAACACTCATGTTGATTACCGAAATAAAGAATATATTGGTTCCATTTACACTTTAAATATACACAAAGTACGTATCGAAACATGTTTTTATGCCGTCAGTCAGTTGCTAACTCCGGTTACTCCGTCCAGATGTTCAGACATCTATTTCTGCAAATCTCATGTTCTCTTGTTGTCCGATCAAGGAAGCTTATCTCTATATATGGAAAATCCGCAACTTTATCGCTCACGTGGTCACACCGTCTGCTGCAAGCTTCCCATTGACCTATCCTCTCATGAAAGCAGCCATAAATATTTGAGAATAATACAATCAGGAAAACAGTGTTGTTAACGGAAGTATATAATCAAAAACGTGCATAACATATTTAAATGGGTATAACTTGGCTTCACCGATTTGGTTGGGAGGGCATAATGAGCTTATGAAACGTGCACTGTGTACCCAGACATACTGAAATGGATAACACTAATTTTCAATTAGAGATACGTGGAAAAACGTGGAAAACTGAGTCATTGAAAAACAATCCACTTGTTAATCACCAGCAATATAAATCTTGAAAACAAAGTTCGCGATTATCTACAGACTACCTCTCGGTTACGATGCCTACTAGTCAATAGAAATGTACCCCGACTAATGCAATTTCAAGGTCAATGAATCAAGAAAACAAAAGGGGCTGACCGTGCAAAGTGGGAAGCATTCACATCGCATTCTTAGGCGAATCCAATTTGTCAGTTGACATATACGATTTTACGGGCTGAGTAGTAGTCTCTATATTTAGAAGCAGAGGCAGGCAGTTTAGTGTAATTTTTTTACCTCTAATCCGCTTCGTCGAAACATACGGTTGTTCATGACGCCACAGCTTATAAGCAGCTAGCAAAGTGTTAACATAACACTCCTTCTATTTAGCAAATCTACGGTGACGCAATGCGTATGCATGCAATATGAGGAATTCCCTTCCTTGATGATAAACAATTAGACTAGCTTCAATCAAATGAATAATTAAATCTTTCTTTTCTCGACTATGCGAGAGTCTATTCTTACCTAGAGCAAGATCAAAATACTTACAGATTTTTTCCTTAAGTCCCTTCTACATATTGCATTGGTATATGCACTATATTTGATCTATGTCAGTTTCATACATACACCTTGTTCAGGATGAAGTGCGGTAGATTGTGCTGGGTTATATTCTCCGTTAACGGATGTCCCGTCGACTTGAACCAGCGCAGTCTGACCAGTAGGCGGAAAGAGGACTTTCATAGATCAGCTGTTTCGGGTTCCGTAAAGTAGATTCGTTTCACGGACAAAGTTTCCGGATTGTAAGCGAATAGTAAGCGCAACTCAAGGACGGAATTGTAAACGCATATAGGACGACGATGCTGAGCCAAATGCCAGAACGAACCAATGGAGCGGAAACGCATGTGTTGGGCGACACGACAGGAGAAAACGTGTTAACCGGCACAAGCGTACATAAACTGAAAGTTTCGTTGAAGATAGACGAAGTGATGTATTTACCGTTTGTTTTGTCATGAATACGATGCACATTTACATATGAAAGGGAAGGAAACAGGCCCTAATATAACGAATGGTTTAAACGAACCTGTGCGCTTTCACTTGCATTACCCCGCCTCCTCATTCCACAGGCCCTGTCCTCAGGGCCCCAAGAACATATGCCGTCGCTGCCAACGTAAACTTGCTTCCACAGCACACGTGCTCAGAAGTCTGCATAGAGTGGTCCAGGACCGTGCAAAATATGAAGGGGGAGTGTGCTATACAACGTGCAGTGCGAAAATTCAATGAACGGACCAGCCGCTTCGAAAACCAAACAGTTAAAGCGTGCGATATAGACGGAGGCAAAACATGTATTAGCAAAGTCATCACTATAAAAATCCATAAGATGCGTGCCAAATAATGCCAAACAATGTTACTTGGATTGGAGAAAATTAAAGGAATCGCTTTGCGGTGGTTGGTAAGGGATATCTACTTCAGTGGAAGGTACTGAAAGGGAAACAGCTTTGCCGTCGACTCCACGGCGTGGATGCAAGTTTCATCGATCTCAAGACACGCAAGAAATAAGTGAGCAAGTTAAGAAAAAAGGAACTGCCTCGTCATAGTGCGAAATTTTCTGCGTCTGTACGGCCCAAACCGTGGTGAAAGATACTACCAGAGTTGACTGCTCGGTACAGTCGGGATCTGTAGTACCCCTTCACTACTTCCATTGTAATTTGGGATTAGGAGGTAACCGTTTATCAAACAATTAAATGCTCAAGCTCGGAGACGTAATTAGGCAGCATCGTGATGGTATACTTCAATTCATCGAAAGGGTCATGGTCATTCGGCATTGGCAGCAGGAGCTCCAAATCAGAAACTGCAATGTGACCGTTAACGGTAATGAGCTTTGCATGAGACTCCGCTTGGGAGGTAACGAAATTCGGCTCATCGATCGCGGTCCAATATTTCGCGCGGGACAGGAAACTGAAGAGGTTTCTCCGTAGGAACAATTCGCAAAGTGCGACACAGATACAAACAAACGGTGCATCAACTGGAACTTGCATTGTACGGAGCAAGCTTAATGCCTCCAGGTCCAGGTAGCTGACAAAACAAGGTCCAGCAATTCTCCTGAAACTCTGGAATAACGGACCGTCAGTTGTCAATACCAGTCTCCGAAATATTCGTGTGGGTAATAAATTGGCGCTTCACATGGTACATTTCGTGCCGAATGATCTATGTTTTATCCTGCATATCCTGCCGCGGCGCCAATTTTTAACGGGTTCCATGGGGCAATAAACAATGAACAATGATTTATCACGGGTAAAAATGCACGTGCTTTACAAGTTCTGTAGGATGGCTAGACTAAATTAAAATTTAAATGATTCTTGAATAAATAAACCGTTATTTTAAGCGTCTACCGATTTAAATGCACTACTGCATAACGTTCGTTTGAAGTGGGAATGGGATGTGCATACACCAGAGAGTATAAACTACTGCTATATTTCAGTAAATGCGTGAGAACGAAAAATGGAAACGATAACGCTTACTCGTGCTTTACTTCATTTGACAGATATGGTATGTTAATCCAGTTTAGATACATCCAGGCTACTCACAGGGTCACGTATGCATGTATCCTCACCTCCGAGTTGAGGAGAGGGCCGTTAAGCACATGGTTAGTTTTACGTTATTTCGTTCTCAAAGTGGAACGGGCCATATCAAGTAAGACAATTTGAGAAACCTTTCATCAATGTGTTTTTTAATAGCATAAATGTAAGAGCAAGGATAACGTAAATCGACTGGGCATTCCAGGCATGGGACATACGGAGCGAAAAAACGTTTGGTCGACAATCAAGCCAACAGTAGTGCGTAGGCAGTTTGAGCTGATGAACTCTCAGGTTGGTATTTTGACTCATCTGCAACAGATTGTGACATGGGTGAGTTGGGTTCGTCAGTACTAACTAACCATGATTACGTCTCCTCGCTGACGTCGATATTCACCATTTTACAATCTCAAGGACTGCAGTCTGCGTTGTTAGGAGAGATGAAGCAATCCTCTAATGAGTTTGCTCGCTCTACATTGTGGAGCATCAAGTGCACCGAAGTCGCGCTAGCGCCAGGGACGCCAGGCCTGAATCGCATATTGCACGTGAGGCCTCACGTAAGCTTTTAGCCATTGCGGAAAGGTTAGTAGTTCAAAATTCACGAAAGCCATCAGCAAGTGTTCGAGACGTTGACTGAGCCATTTTGATGCCTTTCAGCCTGTATCGAGCATCCAAGCTCTTACTGCATTATCACCCAGAGGTAGTTTTTTAGCAAATACCTTGTAACTACTGGCCCCCTATTCGATTTTCATAGATAAGTTACTGACGTATGCTTACGACTTTGTACTTGGTCGCGTTGAACTGGAGTCGGTTATTGGATGAGCAAGCGTAAGCCCTGTCGATATCGCTCTGCAATGTCATGTGATCATCTGATGTCCTGATATCATGTCGAATTTTGACAGGATTCGTTGTACAGACGAGGTTTCCGGTTTGTAAGCGAATATTAAACGAAGCTTAACGACCAAATTATAAACGAATATAGAACGACAATGCTAAAATTAACCGAATACGATAACCAACGAATAGAGCGGAAATGCATGTATTCGGCGACAAGACAGGAGCAAAAATGTTAACCGGTACCATTGTAGATAAACAAGTAGTTTCCTTCACAAGAGACGGAGTGATAATTTTACTATTTGTTTCGACATGAATACGACGCACATCCATATGGAAACGGGGATGAAAAAGCCCTAAAAATAACGCATGGTGTAAACAAAGCATTGCGGTTTCAGTTGCGTTACAATACCATTCATTCCAACACCAGCTGAAGTGCAATCTAATTTCATTGATCGATTAAAACACGTTCAGCATTCCTAGTTCTTAGTGGAGTTAGGGGTAAGTAAAACACGGCTATAGAATAATTAGCAATAACATTAAATAAAGCTAAATACCTGGTAAATAATAATACAAAAACGTAAGCATCAATTTGCAAGCAATACATAGAATTTGGCAAGCGTTCATGTAATTTGTTAATAGTTGTGTTGGAACATCTAAAATGCGGGCTCATGCGGAAAGTCTTCCCTTTTGAGAAAAATGCTTAAGTATGAAATGAAGATTCTAATAGCAACAGACTCTGGCGCTAAGTTCAATGATAATCAAATGTGCATTGTTTAGTTGATGACAACATTTCAGCGCGACGCAGCTTTGGTAAGAAAATCTACCTAGACCCTGGCAACGTAACTTCCAAAATGTCAACCGAAATTTAGTAAGTGTGATATAACCCAATAATATTTCCTGTCATGAGTTGTAGTAAACAAATATCGCCATATTGTACCGCTATACTCAGGATTATTCCGGCATACAGTGAAGCTTGTGTACGTCACCAGCCCTCATCTTTGTAGTCAATATGAACGATTTTAACTTTTATTACGTTAGTACGAGTAATAATATACGCGTGAAAGAACAGTGTTGTAAAAAATAGGAGCTATGTCCACCCATAACTGAACCTGATATTTAACGGGTGCATTGTGAGTAATGGAGTCCCTTAAAACAGAATTGCACGGAGATGGCCAGAGTAGAATACAGCGGTGGTCGCAACTACTGGAAACCCGGATATGCAAGATGATGGAGGACAGTCTGACACACGGTTAACCTTCGGGCTAGGTTAAATAAATATGAAGGATTGAAGAGCAAGCTGATAATAATGTACGGAAAAGGATCTGGCTTCTCATTCTATTAATTTGCCAGTGTCGACATTGACAGATGGCGAGCGTTTAAGTCTGATAAAAGTTAAGATGGCGAGGGCCAAGATGGGGAAAAGTGGGGTGATAAAAACTGGTTCACATTTGTTGTTTCATCAGATGAATCGTTAAACAACTGTCTGTAATGTTCCGAAATGGAGTACAGAGGTGAACTATTATTCGAACCAAGAAAAGGCTGAAAATGAAATCATTTGCTCAGTAACCAGTGCAGGATGCTTAGGAGTGCCAGCGAAACTAACTGAACCCGGTAAACCAAGTGGGGCAAATAAACATTGAACGCAGGGAAAACTAAAATAAGATGGTCAGATAATCAGGGTCAGGGCAATTGAACCTGAATTCTTCACATTACATGACAGACGTTTGGGCCGAGAAAGAATGAAATGAAAGGTGCTGTCGTCGGAAATGTTATTTGGATGTGTTTCGCAAATTTCTTCAAGCACCATCGATACCGTTTTCCATTGAGTTATCTAGGGATTGTGATGTCCCAAACATAACTATCACCTATTGGCGGGTTAACTGCTTAATTAACCGCGAGCTTGAAAAATTGCAGTGTATAGTATTTTCTGATATCACTTGGAAGTTTTTTCCAAATCTTTGAGTAGTAAGTTAAAAAACACTCTAATTCTCATAATATATTTTGGAATCATGACAATTACCACTTTGTTACGGATTAGAAATTTGCTGTTGAAAAAATATGTGAACACTGTGATCGAGACTGTGAACTTGACATTTTATGATTCCATAAAAAACATAGGTTCGGATGCATTATCCGAAGCCATACTGGGTCAACTACAAGTTAATCACATCACTCTCTGTATCTCAACTTTGTGGAATTTCCACATCGCTTTCTCGTGATGCGTCTCTTGACCCCCACAAGAGTATACTGGTCAGATTTCCGCGAAGTAAGCTGTACCATTGAACATTGTTCTATACACGTCAATCTATTTGTTTGTAAAGCGAAATGCGAATTCCGTGAGGTAAAAATGATGTCAGAAATAACCGATTGTCTATATGGGTTTCGAAACTTGAAAGTCACAATGTTTAGAAAAGTTAAATGTGATTGAATATCGCACCCCAAAGTCGCGAACTGCCCTGCATTGCGAGATATATGCGTCTTGTAGTATTAAACTTTCTGGCGGTACTTGGCATTTATAGGACAAAATTTAACACTTGTCCACGGCAAATGACATCTGCCACATTTCGCACTAAGAAGCAAAGGCAGATAGGTCATCCTGTATGAGACCAACGGCTTCCTGTGTTGTTAGTAGACAGATTAATTTCGTCGGCAAAGATTAGTGTAACACCATTTCTTATTTGGAACATATACCATATATATATATTCGAAGCAGAAGAGGACTAAGAACAGTTTTATAAATCAGTCCACTGTTGATTGCTTTCGGTTTAAGGAAATGGTCGAAGAAACCCACTGCCTGCTGTCTACTAATTAGATATGAAGACAGCCAAGAAAACATCGGTTCTCCAATGCTTATAACATTCAGTTCGTTCGGTTGCCTTCTGTGAGACACTCTATCAAAGGCTTTTGCATATCCAGGTACAGTGTTACGGCACTGTTTCCGTTGTCAATGGCAGTCGTTGTGTTGTTAAAAAACTGTCTGGCCTGTTGCGCGTGATCCACCTTGCATGAAACCGTGTTGTGAAATGCTGAAGGGGTTAGCCTTGTTCACGAATACAAACTGTTTATATTTCACTATCCTTTTCATTATTCTGCACAGATGTTTATGTGATTGATGAGACGAAACTTATACCATCGTGGGTTTTGCACTTCTTGTGTCGCGAGATGACGACAGAAATCTTTTATTGTGTAGGGTATACTCAGTTGATAAAAGATAGTGTAAAGCTATTGAGCAAAAGCAGGACGAAGTTACTGTCACTGTTTTAAAAAAAGGAGGGATTCCATCATTGCCTGCGCACGTTGAGGAGCATAAGCGAGAGACTTGACCAGTGATTTTCGCTATGATGCATTCCACTTTGCATAGAATTTCATTCGTGTGCGGCATGCTAAATGCTGGTTTGTTTGATGGTTCATTGAGCATTGATACGGAAAAATAAGCAGTGGATAATGTCGAGATAATTGGAAGATGATTTTTTCTAAACTACCAACGCTGATTGCTGAAGTGGTTGTGAACCCACAGGTCAGCAGTTGCCTGAACAGGATGGACGGGTTGGAGTTTACCAACTTATTATTCCTACTACTTTGACATGCATCTAAAAACGGCTTCTAGGCAGGCAGTAAACTTCAATCCACCCACATAACTACTAATGACATGGGATGTGTAAAGAGGTGACGTGGACTAATTTCAATCGTTTCATAGATTCCTTGCAATGAGGCTTTGAGCTGTAGCACGATTAATCGTCTTCTTACATCAAGGGTTGCTAACGATGCTGCACCAACCATCCACTTGTCTAACCCTCCGAAGATCTGTGTCTAACTCGAAATATTTCTGTATTAATGAGATCTCTATTGCTGTCAACCAATTTTCGTATGCTCTACACATGTATAATTCATACAGTTTGGATTGCACTGCATCCTCTGGATGATTCCGTGTGTTGACCAAGAGTCATGTGTACAGTAGAAAACATAAAACTGTGGTGATTATAGTCACAGATAGCATCACGAAATTCAACTATGCTCGCGGTGAAAAGGAGATAAGAAGTCTAGCTAGCTCAAACTGTATTCTCAAAACCCCTCGATACACAGAGTTTAAAGTGTTCATATGTAGATGGTTTGAACAAATCTTAAGGCAACTAGACGAATTGGAAAAGATGAAGACAGAGTACGTGTGCTAAAGACATGGAGTGGAAAATGGGATTTGTAGAGCGAAATCTGGCTCCAATTTGATAGGAAACCTATTTCCTTACCGTCCAAATGCTCGTCATGTTAGTAACGATTTATAGTGCTACCTACATGTTGTCTCATCTTCGCCACAACTTTAACCCAACGAGTCGAAAAATCCTGCTCTTTAGTGACATAACGAGAAACCAAGAAAATCTAGAACGAGGTAAATCTGAGAGAAATCCTTAAGCGGAGCGATTAGCAATATTTAACAACAACATAAAAGCAAACTTTATCTTTAACGCTACCACTCCATCTTGATTAAATTCAGCTTATGACCTCACCTTAGTACTGCTGGTAACCACGAACCAGAAAAGCTAGCTGCCATGAAAATTGCTGTTGGTTTAAGTCCTATTCTCTTGCATACATCGCATCATTCGCGATTATCACGAAAGTTGCTAAAGATGCTGCGGCAATCATCTACTCATTTAATCCGCCTAATGAAGTTTTGCGTAGTGAGAAGATTTCAGCAATTTATATTCAATTTTGATGCTGATACCCTACCTCAACAGTTGATGGATGCTGTTTAGAAAATTTGTTTTGTTACCCACTTACGAATTGTTTACCATCATAAGCCATCTCTTGCAAAACCTTTGAAGGACAGTCTGCCTCGTTGACCCGTTCAATACTCGTTTACCAGTGCACGTGCTCCTCTGACGCACGATACGTGGGGCGCACTACGAGAAGCTTAACGCATAAGGTTCATGAGCATATCGCGGCATGGTTGTATAAAGGTGAGATGAGATTCTCAAAATGAACTAAGGCACTGGTCCTAGATTTTGACCACCCAGCCTCCGGGGATAACTACAAGTCACATAATACTGGAACGTTTCACGCATGATCTCCACAAACAGCTCCTGTCAATTACTGAGGCTATATATACCTGTAAGTTGAAGCCTGAATTAGTTGTGCAATAGCGTTACATACGTCCGTTACTGTTGCCTTGGCTAACGAACAAGCTTGCCTAACTTTTTGGCTCTCATCTGGGCTCATTACATTATTGTGTCTAGGTTTATGCAACATGTTTCTCTTTTTACTTTGCTTACCGTCTACGGCCTAGACCAAAGCTTTCGATGTGAATGTTCAAACAACCCAGTAATCAATTTCCAAGCTAAATTTAATGCTAACTACCCCTAATCTCGGCCATATAATTTATTACCCAAAAATAATCCTTAACCCGCCACTCATTTGGTTTTTACTTTGTCATCGAAATTCGAAGAATTGTTTGCTGAAAGTCATTACTGCACGATTTGATTTGATAGCCACTAATATTGTGTAAAAGATTAGCGAACCCAAAAGCCTCATTTGTTACGTAGAACACTATTCACAAGACAGCGTTCAATATTATTTAAACCCATATTACCGATTATTAGAATGGCAGTTATCAGCATGTGTTTAGGAAATACATAGCTTAGATTTGTTGGTTTGCTTCTATGATCCACTGTTTCGAGTGACTGGCCTAGTCACAATGGAAATTTCCGCTGTCCTAAGCATCACAAGGACTGTGTAAAAGTAGATTTGCCAAAGAATGCAAAATCTGTGGTTCACTTTTGTCCAGTTTGATTTTAATGGGGTCACTGGTATACACGATAATTTTGTTGCTGATAACAGATTTGAACGTGCAGTAAACCTGTGGTTAGGTGACTATTTGGCAGAAGCTATTTAAGTTGCAGTATAGCACAAAATTTAATTTATTTTTGTATAGATTACCTCTCCTGCACTTTATGACAAGTGAGTCGGAGAAAAGCAACTAGTAAAATCAGTGTCATTAATTAAAAGAGTTATGTAAATTAAAGATAGAATATTGGAATTTCATCCTAAAAAGTTTTAAAACTTTGCTTTCTAATGTACTCCACATGCCAATGCTACTAAAACAAGTGGTGGATTTAAAGAACTTCTATCATTACTAAAAGTTTTCAAGCCAAAATCATTTACATCTGAACAATTTAAACTTTGACAAAAAAGAGATTTACTTGCGTCATATTTTCTTTGTTTTGATTGCATTTTTACAGTTTACGTGCAAAATGTGAATGATTATTAACAACTATGCCATTATTTTTTCTTTTTTTTATATACTGGGCTGACGGAAAAACAGATTAATTCATGATAATCTCTTGATGAACTCAGGATTGCCAAAATAACTGACGCGCAAATAGTGAGATGCCTCGGTCTTTCTTTATCAAGTACGCGCTGTCCAAACTTTGCCAATTCACAATTATTTATTATACCGTTTAAGCAAGTCGTTTATCGGTAATCTAACTTGCAGTTTCGGTTGGCACAGACGCGCAGTTAAACTTTATGCTGTACCATATACGTCCTAGATATAAAGCTCGATGCAGGTAGAAAAGCTAGCTTTGAAACTAAATCGTGCAGCCCAAGGTTCGATGATGCGAAAAAGGTCAACCAAAACGCTAAGCAAGGGAGCTTAAGCGCACCAGGACAAAGTAAGCTTAGACAAAAGTTCGCCCCGCAGCATTCAAGCTGGCAGGCGCATTTTCTAGACTTCTACCTAGTCTTATCCAAGACGGTTGCCATGTAAGCAGTTGTGCTGTCCATGCGATGATTATCCGTTGCAATCATCATTCTGCAGAGCAGGTAGCCAACGCGACCTAGTAGGCATTAAGGTGTTGTGAACCACTAACTGTGGAGCTGTTGGGACGCTGTAATACAAGGTTTTCAAGCAAGCCCTTCCTTGCTTTCCCCATAAATTCTCAAAATTGTACAATTTTATTGGCAGGTTTGTTTATAAGCGCTGGAGTAGCTGGCTCAGCCGGAGGCTGCTGTGCATTTTGTTGAAATGCAGATATTCAACGACATAATGTAACCAGTTGATGATATGTATTTGTGTGTTCAGATGGGAAACAGTTGCCTACATGAGCATTGTTACATACAAAATCAATATTGAAAGGAGAGTTTTATACAAGTTTGAGCTTTTGACAGTCTCGTAATAGTCTAGCAGCTAATGTGAGTTTTGAGAAACGTCCATATGTGTGATGAACAAGCGAGAGGAATATGCGAAAGACATGCTCCGCAGATAATATCAAACTCTACTAAAGTCTCTGAGTGAACGGCGAGTTTGATATCTTCCCTACGTCGGTTGAAAACTAGTTGTGTGACCTCGATTTCAGATGTAGCTGGAGGCTTCACTGGAACAGAAAGAATGGTCTGACGTTTTGTAGCGGGCCATAACGACACGGCATCTGAGAGTCAGGGTGTTTAAGAATTGCAGTTAATATTGATCATTTTTCTGCCATTGCGATCGGTACATATCTCAAGAATTGTTACAGATGGGGTAGAATGTTAAAGGAAGAAACTCTTCACATCTAGGTTCAATAAGACAAAAATCACATAGCCGGAAACCAGTCTAAAGGAATAGATAACAGTGCAACTTCCATCTGAAGATTGAACGGCTTGAACAGGCAGTTTGTTTCTTACGGGGACGATAATGACTGTTGTGACAAAAATTACTTCCACGTTACTATCGTGCAGAGGACAGCCTGCGCGGGCTACTCTATTCTCTGCTCAGCAGTAACGTGCAAGGCCGTGGCTACTGAGCGGCGCTATAACACATCTACCAAGTGCAGAATTAGAAGTGACAGACCTAAGATGTCAGTGCGCAGGTACACGTGCGCGCAAGTTGGAAGACTCTCATGCACGTTGACACGCAAACTCTGGGTTCTGGGTTGCACAGGTTAACGCTATTGCACATAGTGAGATAGGCTGGCTGAATAGTCGCCATAAATCAAGTCGCTTACGTTTTGGATGACACAAGTTCACCAGGTATGCTCTGTGGAAAGACAAAACTGACAGGAGTAACCTACGTGTTGAGTTAAACTTATACTTTTGCCGAAAATAACTAGCGGAAGTGCCACACGTCAGGATACAATAGAATGAGCAAAATGTTGCGCTTTTAGCTAATGATAAAAATTTCACTGCATCCTGTTAACTGCAGAGCGTATGCAGTTTGTTTTAATGTGCTGGCACTCCCGTACCTTGAGAAATTTGCTGAAGCTTCCGTTAAAGTTGACAGTAACTAATAATAAGGAGAGTAGGGGACCGAAATGGAGCTACTCAGTATTTCGAAATCGATCTTCATATATCTTGATGAGTAATGTAGCTCACAATATCTTTTACTGACAACTCTATATTTAATCTCTATGTTTCACACTAACCATCATGAGGACATGTCAATCAATCGCTTTTATACCAGAAATAGTCCATTAGTTCAGTGCTCAATCTAAATACGGATAAACACCGAGTTCACGTGAAACCTAATGATTGAAACGTGGAAACTTTTGAGCAGAATCATTAAGGTTGAAAGGCATTATGAGGTAACGAAAAAAACAAGATAGTGTTTGTTTTTTTTGGTTTTCATCTGATACCAGAATTATCTGATGGTATAGACGCATTAGTTTTAGTTAGAAACAGGCGGAACTTACCTTCCATGGCCGAGGTTAAGTTGTGTATGTGAGGTACCGGGTAACTCTGCTGGACGGAAAATTTTTGAGTGTACTGTACTGATCATGGCCTATGTGCGGATCATTACACCTTCAAGCATTAGCTCGAATTCCGCCTTAGTTGTGTGGATTTTGTCCGGGGTCATCTGAGAGGGGGGTCAAAACTTGTGAACCCACGGTAAAGATAGAGCGCGCGAAGTTTGAATTTAAAACATGTAAGTTGCAGAGCTCGAGTTAGCTTCAGATTCCGCTTGTAAATGTAAATGAAAGGCTGTGAAACCAGTGGCAGTGCAGGAATGAAGGAAATCCTGGCCACGAGGAGGCTAGTCCAGAAAATACTGTGATGTGTTCAAGAGTCGAAAGTCTTTCACCTTTCAGTGGAAACAGTAAGTTAGAAAATAGTAAACATGTCGATGCCTATGATAGCTTCAGGCACGGATTCTAAAGTGAAAACCTAGCGAGAATTTTGCCGTAGCGCTAGGTTGACTTTTAGTAGCGCCTCATACAATTTTGTAATTAGTGTGCAAACGGTGCGACGTGGCCTGATCAATGAGTGTGAGAGGACCGTATTTCAGTTGTGGTGTTTGACATTGACTTCTGCTCCGGTGTCCACTAGATGCTCGCTGCTAAAAGTAAATCATTAACACAGCTGTGTTGACTTTGATTTAGAGGGCTCGCGTCCGTCATACTTTCGAAACGTCCGAGAAATTATCCTGTTTCTCGGTGAAGTGCATGGCGTGACGCGTTTACGGAATGCGTTTCCAAAGTTTTGTCTTGTCTATTTAAGAAATTGGAGTATACTGCAAGTGATTTCAAACGGCTGGGGCGACGTTTCATGGTGAGGTGTTGGGCGTGGCAAGTTGCGTCGCAACTTGTGTTTGCAGGGCTTCTACATCTAAGTATATTCTGGCGAAAATTGGATCTTTGCTATCTTTTGGTTGTGGCTGTCTCCGCTCAATGCCCTGTTCTGCCAAATTTGCCAGTTTTATAAGCGATAAGTAGCGCACGAATATGGGAATGGCTTGTCAGTCCTGATAAGCCCTACGGCAAAAATACAAAACAAAACTTCAAGAAAGGCGCATTAACCAAACAGTTATTGCAACTATCGTGGCTATGTTGAGGGCACTATCCGGCCTAATGCAGATTCATGAATAGCCACTGCAGGTGAATTATTGCCACAACCATAACACGCCTAATAGTAGCTTTTTGAAGGGTATTAAATCGGTTTTCCGAGTAAGGAAAAATAAAGTCACGAGACAGTGTAGAAAACTGGTTAGGGAAATATGATTTGAGCCAGACGTAATTCTACCGTTACAAAGTGCCGCCTATAGACGACCATAGTACGACAAGGTCCGTGTCCCCAAACAATGCGGTAGTCGAAGAATCATTGCTAGGTACGACAACCCCTACGTCGCTTAATAGTTAAATCAATAAAAATGGGTGCAAAAATGCTATCGTAATCAAAAATAAGTCAGGAATTTTGAATAAAATTCAGCGGAACTTGCTCACCGGAGGGAAATTCAAACTTCCAGCGGAGATGCTCCTCCCACTTCCTGATTACCAAATTAGCGGTGATATAGCTTAACGTTTCCGGAGAGTGCTCGCTGTAAAGTAAATTCCATATTGTGCAATATAATTTTCCCTGTTGTCCTAGCTAAGTAGCGACACTGACTACTTCGCCAAATAATGTCAAACGCCTACAGCACACGAAACTTCGCAGGCAAGAAATAACCCCGCAGCTCTTTGAAAAGGTGTAACTCAATTAATATAATCACATCAAGCACAAATCGCCTAATTTATATCGACATATTTAGTTTAATTATAAGTCTATACAGTGAACCAAGGCAAAGCGAGTTAATATCCAGAGTAGACAAGTACAACACTATACCATCCGAGTTGTTAAAACATTTTGTGACACGCGCATGAAGTTTTGTTTAAGGTCTGTCCGAAGCCATTGATAATAAATTATTCACATAAAATTTTGGATCTTCATGCTCATGGTGGAGGGAAAAGAACACAGCTTAAGGAGTGTAAACATGATTTAATATGATTGGTAGTCTGAAAGAAGCAATTAACAAGACTAATAATATAAATTGCGTGTCTAGTATTGCGACAAACAGCAAATGTAGTATGTTTAGCCGAACTTCAAAAAAATGACGACGTAGGACCGCAAATAGCAAATTCTGCGTTACCAGTATCCACAATGAAGAGATGTTAACGTATCCCATTGGTTTGGGGAAACTGGTCAGACGTACAAAGATGACAGATATTGCAAATCAGTTGCTTTTGGAAATAAAGTTGCATTTATGCTAGGAAAAACGGTTTCAACATGTCCAACGTTTCTGGGCTGAAAACATCTGCAGTGGGAGTCAGTGAATACTCTTTATTGGCTCATAATTTGCAGTCATTTTAACGTAGTCAAAAGGAAATATCGCTGTTGGCAGTCATATGCTGGCAATTAACAGGCAATTTGGGTTTTGCGACCATTGATTACTAGGTTTGAGCTTATTGTAACTGTATGCCATGTGAAGATCTTCCTATACGGATATTCTTGCATCTTGAAATCGCTAGTAGAATGCCATGTTGTTTAGGGAAATATGATCAGAAATAAGTAAAAATGTCTTTGGAAATCGCGGTAAGAAGACAAAGGCTGGTACATGCATGCATTTGGTATTGTCTCCTCAGTACCATTACCAATAACCGATATGCATAGATATAGCTAACTGTGGATACAGCCGGACACGTTTAAGGTGCAGAATGAATGACGGAAGTCCACACCTACCTCCAAAACGGCTTTATGCTGGCAAATAATTGTTGATGGATGTAGGTGTAAACTTTCGTCATTAATTCTGCATTTCAAGCTTGTCTGGTTGCATCCACTGTTAGCTATATCTATGCGTATCAGTTATTGTTAATGCTATTGAGCAGACAATAGGAAATGCGGGCATCTACCAGCCTTCATTTAGTTTCCGTGCTTTTCAGATTGTTATAGGAAACTAATTGCTTTAAAAGTTTATTTAGCACGTTGAGTAGCTTATCCCCGCCATAAAGTGACCAGGCTTACATGAGAAATTGTAGGATAAAAACACGAGAATCCTGGATATCTTTTTGAATTAGCGCTAGAAGATTAGCTCTTTTATCCGCTTCGAAATTGGATGCTTAGTCATTTAGCAGTAGAATTTTATTACCGTTTCAGAGAGCAGCACCAATGGCTAATCAGGGACGGACAGATTCTTGAAAAGGGAATAAGCATTCTTTTCAATATCAATACCAAACTGCATGGTTTTCTTACCATCTTTCTTATATTTCTTTTGAATGAAACGAAGTTCGAAACGTTCCGAACACTCCCAGGATCGCGAGAACAAGCGTGCACATGCATTGTAGCGGGCGTCTGAGACTTGCGATGGATTCTGTGTTCAGTGCGTACGTAAGTCCTAATAGGTCAGGGAATTTAAATGCGAAACGTCCACATGGTAGGTGGTTGGACAACATTATCATGAAACCTAGAGAAGAACAAAATGGGCGTAGGGTGTGCCTAGCTAAAACTCGTTGCGAGCTGGATGCTACTGTCATATCTGACTACGGGATGAATTCTGAGCTGAGTGGATGGGAAACGCTGGTAGAGCTGATGTATGTACAAGAAACGGAAAAGCGAAAAGAGGAAGAACAATAATGTCCTTGCTTTTTACGAAGTAATCAGTATCGATAAAAACTAGTTGCGAACCCAGGGCTTGTATCATTGTTGTTATGTTAGAAGTCAAGGGGCAGGCGGTAACTTGTTTATTACTAAAGTGGCTTACGCTTGGTGTGTTCGTTCATAAATTGAAGACGTCCGCTCATCTGCGTGATCTCCATGGAGTGTTCCCCAACTGGTGCTTGCCTCTGTGTTCACTCCTCGTGCGCATGGAGTTGTAATCCTGATGTCATCTCCAACTTTGGAGAAGTCGACAGGGTTCGCTGTTGGTGTGTCATCTTGCACCACAACACTACATATACCTGGCGCAGTAGTATCTACCTTTAATCCACCACACTCCTCCTCCTCAAAAGGACTCGCGTCAGCTACCTTCCGTCGGAGTCTTTCTGACCGCCGGGGATGTTCACTGTATGAGCGTGTTTCCTCCTCCAATTCGTACCACTTGCTCAGCTCGCCGGCATTCACCCTCCGTGATTCACCTTGCCGAGCCATTTTATACACCGGGCCTTGCCGGTCGACCACCACGTACGGTGTTTTCCACTTCGCTAAGAGTTTGCTCTCCCCTGGGCCGCACGTGGGATAACGTTGATGGTCCCTGTACTCGACATTCTTTCCACCTTTGCTGGTCTAGAACTTCGCCATCATCCGCGCCTGAGTCGTCTGTAGATTGCGGTTGGCGGCCTTCCGGTTATTCCGTGTCTCCTCGGGAGATATACGGCAAGTTGGCCACATTCCAATCTCTAGGTCCACAGGTAGACGAGGTTGTCGACTGTACAACAAATGTAATGGTGATTTCTTTGTGGAAGCCTGTTTGGTTACTCGATGGGCCAGCAACAATAGCGGCAACGCTTCCTCCCAGTCTCCGCCTTTTGCTGCTATCTACTCCTTGATTGTGCTATTGTTACGTTCCGTCAGGCCATTTGTTTGCGGTGGTTTTGTTTCAACACCGCACCGTTCCCGACATCTCTGGCGTCAGTGGCTACCGTGAACACCTCAACAGCAATGGGCAATTTCAGGGTCAACTCCTGCCTTCCCATTTCCTGTAAAATCTGATCAAAGGCTTGTTGAGCTTATGCATTCCAAGTGAATTTCCTGTCTTGTTTCAACAGCTCGTACAAGGGTGAGGCCAAGGTGTTAAAATCCTTGACGAATTTGCTGTAGTACCCGGCGCGGCCCAGGAATGTACGGAGAGAGCGTTTCGAGGTGGGAACTGGGCTGTCTTGTATCGTCATTTTCTTCTCAGATAGCGGTTTTAGTTCGCCTTGTCCCACTTTATGGCCCAGTACGGTGACACAGGTCTTTCCGATCTGGGACTTTGGTCCATTTATACGAAGTCCCAACTGTTGAATGCGTTCCAGAACTGCCGCGAGATGATGGATATGTTCCGCTACGGATTGGTTATACACCAGGATATCATCCCCGTACACAACCACGTTTTCCAATTCACTCAGCAATCGCAGCATTAGACGTCGGAAGGTAAACGGGGCTCCTGATAATCCAAAGGGCATCCTCTTAAATGGTACTGTTTCTCACCAAAGGTAAACGCCGTCTTCTCTCGATCTTCCTGTTTTATTGCCAGTTGCCAGTATCCTGACCTCAAGTCCAGGACAGTGAATGTCCTCAACTGCTGCAGCCGATCAAAAATGTCAGCAACTGATGGAGCTGGAACGAAGCGAGTCAAGGAAATTTCATTCAGCCTTCGAAAGTCGATACACAATCGGTCATTCCCATTCGTCTTCTTCACTAAGACCACAGGAGAGTTGAACGGGCTATATGCCTCCTCAATCACGCCCGCGTCCAGCATTTCCTGCAATTGCCTGTTCACCTCGGCCTTCAGATGGATTGGTATACTTCGAGGTCCATATGGCCGATACGGTTGGCGAGTTAGCGGGATGGTGTGCTCGATCCAATCTCAAAACCCATCTTGGCTGCTGTCATCCGTAAACAAGGGTTGGTATTTGTTGATCAGCGACTGAAAACATGGACTCAAATGTAACAAAGCAACGACCAACTGCGAAGATCTCATTTCTCCACGATTAATGAGTTGTAATGACCCTCATTCCATTAGCAACTTCCAATGCTTTAGATCAATGACAGCTTTATTGAGCTCCAGGAAATCTGCTCCCAATATGGTTTGTTTCGCATCTGGTGACACGAGAAAGAAGTGTGTTCGCTTTCGTCCCCCGATTCCCACGGTGTGTTCGGCTATCCGATCAATTCCCACTGAATGACCGCAAACCGCTCTAAGGAGCATGCAGCACGACTGAAGCTTTTCACCTCGCCGATGATTGATTAGTGACACCGCGGCACCCGTATCGATCAGACACCTTCCCATCGTACCGTCTACTTCCACCACTGCTTTAACCGCACTCCTGCTCAACGTCCCAAGTACACAATCTTCGATCCGCAACGCAAAATAACGTTGCATCCGTTTATTCGACACACGAGTAACACCACGCCTCTGCGGACATTGTCTCTTCCAGTGCCCCGTTTTCTCGCAGATGAAGCAACATCCCCTTGTGCGCACCCGATAACGCTGAACGCGAAGCCCATTGATGTCTTCCTTAAGCTGTTCCATCATCCGTTCCAATTTGTCCATCCGTCCCACATTCTCATTAGGCTCTTCCTTCAGCGCAGCTAGTGGCGCGTCGCCCAAGTCTCGAGTAACTTGCGCCAACTCCTCCAATTGCATCTTCCGAGTAGCAATCGCAAATCCGAACGCGCTCCGCGGTTGGCTGTGGGAGGCCGGCCAAAAACTGATCCACCAGCAACTGCGTCTTTGACGGCCTATCCAACCCCGGCAAGGCGCGGTCCAACAAGCTCCTGAGGTGCACCGCAAACACGAGGGAATGCGTCCCAGCACCAAGCCGCGACACCTTGAACCGTTGCATCGCCTCCTGGCGGTCCGCTGGCGTGTCCAGGCCAGAGAGCAACGCTTCCTTTGCGGTGGTCCACTCCAACTTGACCGGACCTGTTCGCGCCGCCTCCAGAACCTCCTCCACCCTGCCCTTGAGGAGACTCCGCTGGGCTGCCATCTTGGCCCTGTCCGTCTTCAGTCCTTTCGCCTCTGCCACCTCCTCGAAATCCTCCAAAAACGCCTTCACATCCCCGTCTTCAAATGGTTCCGGCCAGCGAAACTTCTTGACTTGCGAGGTCACGGTACCAAATGTTAAAACCCAAGGGGCAGGCGGTAACTTGTTTATTACTAAAGTGGCTTACGCTTGGTGTGTTCGTTCATAAATTGTAGACGTCCGCTCATCTGCGTGATCTCCATGGAGTGTTCCCCAACTGGTGCTTGCCTCTGTGTTCACTCCTCGTGCGCATGGAGTTGTAATCCTGATGTCATCTCCAACTTTGGGGAAGTCGACAGGGTTCGCTGTTGGTGTGTCATCTTGCACCACAACACTACATATATCTGGCGCAGTAGTATCTACCTTTAATCGACCACAGTTATATTACCATAAAGTGAGAGCAGGTAGAGATTTCGTCTGCAAAATATTGTGCTAATACTAAGTACGTACAAGCATTGAAAAAAGAAGAATATAACTGTAGCTACCGACTAGCACCATAGGATACATTCCTCATGATATAACACGACTAAGCAAAAGGGTTAAACCTAAGGACATTGGTTTAATTTTAAAAGCAAATAAATAAACGTATCGTTAACAACTGAAGATCTAACAACTGCGAATTGCGCGTCCTCCTCGCGTTTCTGCTGCTGTTTTCAGGAATGTTTGATAAACTGGTGGGTCTTCTTGCTTGCTCATGCTATCAATAATATTGGGTCTCTGTTGTGCCATTCGCTATCTCCCCCTCCTCATCATCAGCAGCAGCAGTACATCAGCCATTTGCGCTGATGCTTCGCTGCCATACAACCATGAGGACCTATGAAATAAAGAATAAGAAGTGGGAGAGAAAAAGGGGGACTTACCTGAAAACCTTAATGCCCTAAATCAAACATTCTGGGTCAAGGCGTCCACAACTTGTGTAGACAACATACCGTCACAAACAGCTGGCTATCGTGCAAAAATAAGGCGGCGTCAGCGAGACAGCTTCCTTTCGTCTTTCACTGTCACGTGTTATAATCAGCCATTACCCTGCAGATAACTCATCTACAAACACACTTTAAACAAAAAATCCGATTAGGAGACGGAAGCAGACGCGCCACTGGTGTCGGTTGCGAGCCCTGTCCTGTAAAGTCTCGAACCAAGCACAAGGTGACTCACGTGGACTCCAGACCGGAAGGCAAGACGGAACAACGACACCCAGTTTGGTCGTCATTGAATTTATTTCTTGCTGCCAAGTCAACTTCTGTCCACCTCGAGCCTTGCGCCACCCTACACCTGGTAGACTAAACAAGGCTCTCCTAGGTAAGCGGTGACCAGGCATACGTAGCACGTGCCCGAGCCAACGCAACTTATGCAGTGCTATCTACTGTTCTAGGGAGCTAGCATGATTAACATTACCTAGTACTAGCCTAAACACATCATCTTTGCGGACACGCTGGTGCCAACCGACTCCGCAATGATTCGCAGACGATGATGATCAAAGGCTTGAAGGCGCCTCAGCTCTTCAGACCAAAGGGGTTAAGTCTCACTACCATGCAGCAGAACGGCCCTCACTGTGGCCTTGTATACCTGGTATTTCAGACGAAGGGAAACTCCCTTCTGTCGCCAAAGATGCCGCAGGTTCAAGAAGGTAGCTCTGGCCTTTGCAATGAGTGAGCTGACGTCAGTTTCTATGCGTCCATCATTGCTGACGCAGCTGCCAAAGTAAGTGAAATGATCAACCACCTCGAGTTCCGCATTAGCAAGCGTCAAGGGGTCATCAAGTGGCTGATGGTCCTGCAGCAACACTTTGCACTTTGAAGGTGCGAATGCATACCAAATAATGGGACCACTCTGGACAGGCTATTCAGGGTTGATTGTGCGGCCCCAACATCGTCCAGAAGCAAGACGATATCGTCCGCATAATATGGAACCACTATCCTTCCACCAGGCAGCACTTCAACGCCTACATCGTGAGATTCCGCAGGGGAACACTCCATGATAGAATCCACGAAGAAATTAAACAAAAATGGGGAAATCGGACAACCCGGACGAACGTTACTTGTGGTCGGTAAGCTATCCGATAGGACACCGTAAACCATGACGCGGCCTATAGTGTTCGAGTATAGAGCACGAAGGATGTTTACATATTTCGTGGGAACACCTATCCGCGCAAGTATTTCGAACAGAATGGATCGATCGACTGAATCGAACTCTATTCTCTATAACACTTTTACGGACACCTCATCTTCATTCCACCTTGCTTTGCTCCTTTTCTCCCTAGATCCTGCATCCTTTACCTTTCTACCGGCTCCTCAGGGCCTGTTTTTGGCGAGCTTTCCATCCTACTATGGCTCTCGTCAATTTCAGGATTTTAGAAAACCGTCAACTAAAGTGAGCGCTCGTAAACTGCTTGCTGCTAAGAGTGTAAAAAAGTCTAACCAAACGAAGCAATGTATAGTTAACACCAACGATCTTGATCCGGAGTTGCTTAGTAAACTTGCAGCTGTAGAAGCTGCATTGGAAGTGCTTAAGCGGAAAGTCTCTGCGTTTGATTGTCTGTCCCACTA
This sequence comes from Dicrocoelium dendriticum, assembly GCA_944474145.2. Lineage (NCBI taxonomy): Eukaryota > Metazoa > Platyhelminthes > Trematoda > Plagiorchiida > Dicrocoeliidae > Dicrocoelium > Dicrocoelium dendriticum. The sequence goes on from OX104065.1 coordinate 119,423,734, forward strand.
CTTGACTTCTATATCTTACCTGATGGGAATGTCCCTGAACCCTTCCGCTCCGCATCTACAGAATATTAGTAAGCTTGTTTGCAACATAGCTGCCAAAATACACCAGCGAACTATCAGGTCAAATTGTGCAATTGTCTTTAATACCGACAGCTTAAAACGTACCCTGCTTAAAGCAAGTCTAGGACATGCGACCGACTTTAACGTAATGCAGCTTCGTAAAATTCTTTAAGACATAGCTGCCGGGTAATGTTTAGTTTCAATAACGCTTCTGACGCCAACAGGTTCATAAAATGTGGACCAATCATGGCTTCATTCACTGAGTTCAAGTCCATTATGTTCAAACCCGGTCGCAGGCCACTACAAGGGCGAGTCTTAACCACGCTAGAACAGAAAACGATTACCGTTCCATTCAGTCGCTCCCCAATGTTAGGCCCCAACCATCGCAAACCAGGCCCGGTTGCTTACGCCGTGGGTCACTGCGTAGAAATCGACGCATCTGAGGAAATCAGTGCAAACCATAACATAAATGAGAAAAAGCAGCTGACATCCGATACATTAGCCGAAGATACCACCAGCCGTAGAGCTCCGCGAAGCCCGCCATCGACTGTCGAGCTTTTGGCACTCGACACCAACTAGACATGTCAAGCAGAAATATATGGATATAAAGAAGACCACCGCGCTCTTGTGCGACCCAATACACTGATACCACCTGGTAGTATATCCCAGACGGCATACACAGATGGAACAATGGAACAATGGTTTATTACGGGTAAAAGGCATTGCTTAACAAATCCAGTGTGATGGCAATTATTGCGAAAAGTGAATTAAATGATAAAGTAAAAAGCGTTTTGGTGGACTCACCATAGACTTATATAAAACAGCGGAGATGTTCGCGTATTAAACGTATAAATCCATAAATCCATTGGTTAGGAGTTTGCCAAGACACCGTTTAATTGCGTTTTGTAACCCCTGGATAACAAGTCATGAAATAAAATGTCAATGAGACAATGCATCGTCAACTCATTTTTTAAATATCGCCAGATTGGGAGCAGAGACGACATAAGTAGGGAGGGTGTTACAAGGCTGGCACACGCGGACGGAAAAGAACTTCCTACGGCATCCAAGCCGGATATACTGAATTGTTAGTTTCAGAGGGTGACCTTTTATTTTAGTGTTGTGGTTCAATTCCAGCAGCTGAAGAAAGATGTGGTTAGGACTCCTCAAAATTTGCTAAATAATTATGAGATCCCCCACAAAAACCAACATCGACTGCTGTAGATTCTTAAAAATTTCAGTCTAAGCTAATAGGGCAGATGAAAAATGCCCCTAATGTTCTTGGTTGCCCTTCGATGAGGAGTCTCCAGAGCAACAAGATCCTGTTTCTGCCACGGCTTCAACGCTGAATAGCATATTTTACGTGCGGTCACACGTAGACGGTAAGCATTTGGGGAAATATTGAGGGTTCAAACCGACCGAAGGCTCTGCGAAGTAGGCCGAAGTGTTGATTTCCGGTTCTCGTCGCCTTCTCTGCTTGTTTTGAACACCCAAGATCTTCCTGTACCAATACACACAGGTCACGCTCATGAGAGACCTCCAAGGTGTGGTCTCCACGCTTGTAAGCGCTCACCGGCTGGTGACGCAGATGTATCACCTTGCACTTAGCAATGTTCAATTGAAGCATTTTCCTCTTTGACTATTCGTAAATACAATTTAGATCATGTTGGAGCAGATCGTGATCTGGCTTGTTACTAATCACTCGCCATATGATGACGTCATCTGCAAAATGCAGGAAATTTGAGGAGATAACTCCTGCTAGGTCGTTGATAAACATCAGGAATAAGCGCGGTCCCAACACTGAGCCTTGTGGGACACCACATTCCACCTCAATTGGGTAAGAGTGATCCCCTAACACGTATTTGAAGCTTCTGTTGGTGAAGGAAGCTGCCGATCCAACCAACTACAGGATCTCCGATTCCGTAGCTCTGTGGCCGTTGAAGTAAGATGCGGGGATCAGGGAGGTCGAAAGCTTTGGCGAAGTCCAGAAAGATGACGTCAACTCTAACCCCATCATCAGCCACTTCCGTCCGACTACCTCGTGCAATCAGTAGGTTGGTGGTGCATGACCGGTTTTGACGAAAGCCATGCTGCTCCGGCACCAAGATGCTGCATTTTCCAGGTAGTCCATGAAAGCCTCAGCAAAATGATGGGTTGAAAATTACATGTGTAAAAAGTAGAGTCGGTAATGTGTATCGCATTATGGAACAGGTACATGACGCGAGTTCGAAAATTGGGGGTATTGTAGCCGCAGGGCGTTTGCTGCTTCTTCAGCGCTTTGTACTCTACCACCTGTCATGAATAGTGGAGGGCTGTCATGCTTCACTTTACGAATACTATTGGCATGTCTATATAGCAGTTTTGTTGTTTGCTATGAATTTTTTGCTAGACACTTTTGATTAGTTCATTTGTCCTCACCGACAAGTGCAGTGCAATGGTTATGATGGGTCAGGAAATTGCCCCAAGTCTCTGAGTCGTGGTTTATCTTGTAGGCACGCAATGCCGCATCCCTTATCGCCAGGCATTTAGGAGTCCTACTCCTTATAATTGAAGGCATTTTCGCGGGACGACGGCGTTTGGTCTCTGATACTTTGTTGACGACGTCGCTGATTCTATTAACGAAGTCTGTCCAAACCTTGTCAAGAGGACTGTTGTTTAAGAACTACCAAGCAGCTGCGCCTGCGAGATCTTTCAAAACTTGGTACCGGGTAATGGTATGTTTTAGTTCCGAGTGTTCAACTGGATACTCTGCATAACACACATAGTTCAATGTTATTATTACATGGTCACTGAGACTTAATGGACTATCCATCAATATTTTGTCAACCATGAGTTTTTCATTTGTGAGCACAAGGTCGAATATGGACAATTTGTTTGCTGTCCTGAATCTAGAGGGTGTGGTGACATGATTACACAAGGAATATAGCAATCAGTTCATGCAAGTCAGCTTTGAACTGCTCACTGAGCGATGCTGAAACCTCCAGGTCGTGTAGAGTGAAGTCGCCGGAGATGAGAAGGTAGCCATACCTAGTGTGTGTTCCTCTGTTCAGGCAACCGATCAAGCGGGAATCCATTTCTAGAGTGGACGTTGGGGGGCGGTGAAAGACAGCTACGAGACATGCGTCGTTGTGTCTTAGTCGGATACGGCACCAGAGTGAGTCGGGAACGTGTGCATTAAGATAATAAACTATTGTGCATTGCAGATCGCTGCGGTAGTAGATTAGGACCCCACATCCTCTGCTGGGGTAGTCGTTCCGGATGAGTGACATTCCGGCTATCTCAACCTCAGCATCAGTCACCTCTTGGTGTAACCAAGTTTCGGTAATAGAAATTAGGTCCCAAATATTTGCAACCTGACGTAGTCGACGTTCGGTAAGTTTACTGAGGAGTCCTTGAGCGTTAGTGAACATATATGAAAGTTTCTCATATTTACGCAATGTTTCGGAGGTTGTGAAATTCATACGTGAACTTTCGCCGACCAGTGAGTAACCGGCGACCAATCGTTTTCCGGTGTGTATTTGGAGAATTGTTTAACATCTTATTCATCGACCGTGTAGTTAGTCCCGTGTCTAATCTGCGACGTACAGTGTAAGTTGTCTGGTCAATATCATCTTCCACAGGTTGTATGGACTCATTCGACACACTAATGGTGTATTGCTCCTTCATAGCTCCCATCGCGTTTGGTTCTTTGAATGACATATCATCTCTAGGAGGCATATCGCTGATTGTCTTCAGCCGAACCTCAGATGGTAGCTTGCAACGGAACAAGTGCCCGCTTTGTAACATCCGTGCTACCATATGTTTTGACTGAAGGACCACCTTCAACACTCTCGGTCCAATTCATTTGTAGTTCGGTGAGGTACGCAGTCGTGACACGGATTTCGCTACCACATCATCCAAGCGGAGTTTTTCACGAATATAACACCACTGTTCTTTATCATGGATTGTTATTTCATGCTGATCACATGCTTCGGTTTCAGTAACCCCGTGAAAAAGTATGGTTCTGGTTGTAGTTTCCTTCCGGTAGTCCTCTAAGTTGCCGTTAACTCAATAACACTCACCCTATGGGATGTCAGGTAATATACAGTTGGAGCAGTGTTCATTTCTGCGACTACCTGTCGACAGTAGTACTGATTCTACTTTAGTGATGAAGTTCAGCACAACGCGCAAAAGTCTTGGCTCACCGAAATGTTTGGAGTTGGGGTGTCGTGTAATACGCACAACGTGCACAAGTTTCAGTACAACTCCGATTAGGTTACCAATAATGTCCCACTAGTTGAGGTCACTCAACTGCCTGCCTCTTATCGATGTCCAATTTGATTCTGGGATATTGGAACACAGTACGCTCAGTACAGGTAGTTGTTTCTTTGCACCTTTCGACATGTCTCAGTTAGTGACTGAAGTACTCGGAGATGTACCGCTGGAGACCGGTAGTGCTTAGACTAGGAAAACTCCGCTACGCTCCTCAGTTTCCGATCCAGTTGGGGTTATGTTAATTTTAAATGATGCCGCTTCTCGTATGCAACAGTAACCCAACTTTCCCTGGTACCGGTTTGCTCTTTTTCTATGCACTCCGTCGAGAGTTTGGAAGTAGCCTTACGTGTAGTTACTCCGATCGAACTGGGAACCGCTTTAGTCAAATCTGAGCCACGTGTGGTAGTGGGACAGCTATTGATGTTCTGGACTCTAGGTGTCGTGTTGCTTATGGAGTTATTACCAGTTAGTTGCGGGATAGGAGCAACTACAAGGGGAACAGATTGGGTTGCACAGTCCGCTATGCTTACCCCAACCGTAGTGATTTTGCTGGTCACCATTTCCTCAAACTTGGTTAGTAGCCGGTCATATTTTTGAAATAATAGGAGCACACTTTTATCAGTGGGATTGATGTACACTCCACACAGAACCGTAGCGAGTCTGGCTTGTTTAAGAACTTCGCCGGACTAGGTTTAACTCGGAGGCATCTCGCATGGAAAACTTAGAACGGTTACGGCACAAAATGTTCCCCTTAACAAGTTTGGAACACGATCCACATAGGTCTTTAGTCTGTGGCACAATGGGCATCGCGCGTGTGGAGCAAATGTTACGAACCCTCTATGGTAAAAGTTGTTCTGTTACTGACGTTGACTGCAAGGTCACAGCGTCCACGTTGCAGTTGTGTGCTTGCAGACTGTCCTCTCTGGCGTGCCAGTCGAATGTGTCAGCTTGAACGTGGGGCAGAATACACGAAGGTGTGATTGAGAATTTTCGTGGTTTAGCCTATGGATCGCGCCGGATGAATTTGCTTTGAGACTTGGGGCTGCGCCAAGCAATGTTGGATTTCAACGAGTGACGGTTCGTTCGAAAGCCGTTGTAATGGTCTATCGAGAAAGACCAAACAATGTTTCTGATGGTTGGAGTTAGGCAACTTTTGGTGCGCGGATATCGGCGAAACACTGTCCGGAATTTATAATTCAGGGTAAGTGTAGGATGCACTGGAGTATACTCGGGAAACTGGTATCAAAATGTAGAGCTTGTAAGAGCACGAGGAATGAGTACAGATCCAAAGGTGGGGGACAAAATGTCACTGAACCATAGTTAAAAAACCACGACTGCACAAGTAAGCGATTAGCACGCGTTGTCTCAAGGTCACAACCTTCACGTGTGCATGTCTCAGAGTGGTATGACGCTTCCATTAACACCCGATATGCCAACTAAAAGTAAACCGTTCAGCTCCACACCCATATACAATGTTGTCCCGCGTACGGTTACGGTTCATAAAACTGTTCCATTGCTTTCAACTCCGGGAACGTTGGTCACACTGAATATGACTGATGAAGTCTCTGTGACCAAAGCGGTGAACACCAAAAGGAAGCACTGCACATTCTTCGATTCATTGCTCACAGGAACCCAACTAACACCGTGGTCACACAGGTACCCACGCTCAATAAACTAGCACTATCCGATAAGCGTGACGAAGAATTGCTGACAAACCAGTGCCAGGAACTTGTACGAATTACCCCTTACGTAACGCTTCACTTCAGCCGCCACATAGACCGAGACCGTAAGCACCGAAAAATGTAGACGTTCGTACTACCATTTAACTGAGTACTTCACAAGCTACCCGTACGCTGGGCTCACCTATGGACACTTCTCCAACAAGTCCCATTAACCATATTTTTTTGCTGACAGTTTTCAATCACCCGTCAACAGCTACCCCACAAAGTCAGCACAGCGTATTCCATTAACTGCTCTTTGTGGTCCACGGCCTCCGGACTACCCCACAAGTCTTTGCGACACCATGGACGAGCAACCGCGCACCATTTCCCCTCTATATAGCGAAATATTAACCACTTCAACTAATAGACACAACGTTGTTGTCCTTCTTCTTAATGTCCGTTTGCTTTTGCATAAAATTCATACTCACCGTACAATTAACTCCCTTCTTGCCTCGCACTTTATTCTAATCACTGAGATATGGTTAACTGTGACTACACCGGCTGTCTCTTACCAGCTGGCTGGATACAACCCCTTCGGCAGCTTTCGAGCCACAAGTCACGGTGGTGGATTCCTTATCTACGCTAAGGACGACATACATGCATGCTTGCTCACAGACTATTGTTTGGGCACTTACGTCGACTCTGTCTTTGTTACTGCTGGCATTCATCAAATTAATTTTATCATCAGTTGCGTCTACAACCCACCAAACGCCATTACTGCCGCTTTGAACAACTTGCTTAAAACTTTCTTGCGAGCTTCTTAATATCCTATAATATGCGCACTTATTGGTGGAGACTTCAACATGCGAAATTTCTCCTGGAACACTCCCACCACAACTACAAGATACAGCAGATGCGCTTCGTCCGTTCATTCCTATGGATGGACCCAACATTTGCGGTCACCAACTCGGGAAGATCACATTCTTGATCTCCTATTCACGAGGGGTTTTCCCGACACACCGGCTGAAATACTTGGCAATTTCCCTGGTGGTGATCATAAACTGGTCATACTCTCATTTAATCCGCCAGCAACAAATCCTGTTCTCCCAAACAGCGCCCCTACCTGGTATAGTGGATATGCTTACGCTGATTGGGAACTATTCGCGTCCCTAATAAGGTCATCTCTCTGGGACAACTTCTTCCTAACATCTGACCCCCAACTTCCCGCTGATGAGTTTTACAGAAACATCAAAGCCTGTCTTGATATGGTCTGTCCACTCAAACTCAGGTACACAAGCATTCGAAGCAAAGGAGATTGCCTCCCGCCCAAAACTGCACAGATGCTTGAGATCATGCACAAATGGCATAGAAGAACAAAAGACTTCTCGCTGGTTCTGCAACAGCAACAGGTTTTTTCTAAGTGCCACTCCCATCGCTACTCAAGGCAAGTAGCATAGGAGAGACATTCGCTCTCTAGCATCAATAAAATCCAAAAGCTGTTTGGGCTGATGAAGTGCCGAAACCCTGCGACAAATGAAATTGTCTTCATCATGCTCCCCAGTGGTTCGGTTACTCATGACTCCACCTCGATTGCTGGGGTTCTATATAGTCACTTTAGATTGTCCTTCAAGTCAAACAGCAACTTTCGCAAATTTCAGTCGCCCACTCTAACTTCTGCACAACTATCTGCCGTTGACTTTTCACTACGTAATATAGGAAAGCAATGAGCGACTGTTAAGCAGTCAAACTATGTAGGTCAAGTTCAAGTTCAAGTTCAATTTGGACAGGAACGGTAGGAAAATTCCCATGCCTGTTCCTGCTTCAGTGCGTCGTTGAACCAGGATGGAGTTCGCAGGAGCGATTTGAAACCGCGAAGAGCTACAGCAATGCACACGAGTCACATAACGGTCAACCAATCAGTGCCCACGCGGCCTGCACTAGCAGTCCCCGCTGTAACGGCCACGTGAATAGAATAAAGGCTAAGAGAAGGGAATCAACAATACCAAATAATGATAATTTTAGTACAGGAGAGAATGTGTGGATAAGAAAACAATAGTAATAGATGTGAGAAGCGATGGAAATGGATGTACAAATTAAGAACCAAACGGAAAGGGATGAAACTGCAACCCAAGGGCGTCGAGTCGATGTTCAAACTCCTTCACCGTTGGTGCTAATGCTACTTCGCTGAATAGCACGTTCCATGGGTCAATGACCCTGCGTGATAAACGAAAGTCAGCTCTAGTGTGATCAGATCTGCGCTTGTGCAGCTCCAGAGGGTGACCACGAAGAGATGGTATCTGAGCCAGATGGAACAGTCCAGTTAGATCAGGCTCACTCTTGCTGGCCATTATACGGTACGAAAGCGCCTATAGGGCATCGAAAATATCTGCAACCTGAGCAGCCTATCAGGATACGAGAGATGCTTCAATCCTTGTACAATTTCTGTGCCAACCCTCAGAACTCGTTCAAGTGTCATTTTGTCGCGTGTCAAGCATGGAGGACAGGCCTGAACGCATTACTCTAAGTATGGCCTGACAAAGGCTGAGAACAATGTAACAAACATTTCACTTGTTATAATGCCGAACGACGTGCAAATCATCCACATCTTTCAGAGACCCTTGTGGGTAGCATTTGTCCAGTTCTCTCTCGATTTAAAGCTAGAGAATAGCGAGATACTCAAGTCGGTTTGTTCAGTCACTTGACGCACTACATTTCCGCCAAGTACGTAAGGAGTTGTGGAAGTGCTTGTTCCTATGCGCAGGACCGAACAATTTGCAATATTGACTGGCAGCTGCTACAATTCTGACCACTCCCAAAGCTTGTCGAGAGCTGTCAGCAAAGCCATGGGTCCACAGAAAAGCTCACTGTATTCCAAAATGTGAAGTAATGCGCAAACATAAGGGATGGTACCTTAAGCATCTCAGGGAGGTCAATGACATATAACGCAAACAGTAGAGGTCCGAGAACCGACCCCTGAGGAACACGACTCAAGACGGCTTGTCTGAAAGACAGCCGGACACCCACTCTAAGGCTCATCTACCTTTCTTCTAGGAATGCCGAAATCCACTTCAATACTTGGCTTGAGATGCCGTACGATTCAAGTTTAAACAAAAGACCGCAATGCGGTACGTTGTCAAAGGCTTTTTAAAAGTCGAGGAACAAAGCATCCACCGCTTGTCCTTGATCCACAGCCTCAGCACAGCGCTCTCGGGCTACCAGCATGTTAGTTAAACAGGAGTGGCCCCCTGCGGAACCCGTGTTGAGACGGGTTGAGCAAACTATACTTAGCTAAGTGCTTCTCCAGCGCATCTCTTACCAGCTCTAATACTTTCACTAGTACACTTGTTAGGCTAACCGGTCTATACTTTTCAGGTAATTGCTTATCACCCTTTTTGAAAATAGCACACACGATAGCGTATTTCCAGTCACCAGGTAGTGAGTAGTTACGAAGAGATTTTTCAACGATACATTTAATCGGTTTCCACAGCAAACCAGCCAGCTCGTACAAAAGTTAAAGATGGAGGGCATCTATCTCAGCAGCTTTAGTAAGATTCAGGTCACACAGGAGTTTGAGTACCTGAGCTTCCGAGATGGAAAGGTCCGTCAGAAAGGAATCTACTGGTATCTTTGCCTGCAATTTGCTATTAAGCAACTTATATTCATGAACAAACGACCTAGAATACTGTTCCGCAAGTAAGCAGACCTTGGCCTGATCGCTTGATACTTCAGGGATAGGCAAATTTGCATTGCATCACCGTTTGACATATCCAAAGCACCATTCCGGGTTTGTTAATGCGGATCAAGCCAGCGCCAATTCATAACTCAAGCGTGCGGCCCGTAGATGTTGTTTACATGCATTTCGCACGCCTCGGTAGCGATGATGGATACTTTCTGAGGGAGCTGATCCGTAAGTCCGCCAACACGTGGATCGCCGACTGAGCATCCTGCGAATCAGAAACAAACAAAGGCGGCTTTGCTCCCACTTTATTCCTTGCTGAGATTGAAAGGTGGGGGAGGGAAATCTCGCAGAGGAAGGAATTGAAGTTGTCCCAAGCAACCTTGACGGTATCATCCTCTGAAACGATATAGGGTTGATTTGCAGCCTTGTCCCTGATGGTGGGAAAAGCAGCGCGCCAGGTATGTGGCTTCCTGACAATACACTCTTCACATCCCCGACCTAAGCCGCATTTGAATAATAGGCAAACGTGATCAGTAGAACCCACAGGGGAATCATACAACACATCTTGTACGAATTCCAACGATTTCGCAAATCTTAGGTCAAAATTGGAAGAATTTTGACTCTCCATGAACCTAGTTGCCCTCTGTACCAACAGATGAAGGGTTGCTTGAAAGGATAGGTCAAGGCGATAATTAGAAAAACGTCCAAACGCTGCTGTGCAGAAATTTCGCCAATATACCTCAGGAACATTAAAATCACCCGTAACCAGATATCTATTTCTCGTATGATTACGAATGAAATCAATGAGTCTGTTTGACGCGCTTTCGGGGCTTCTGTATACTAACACAGTTTTAAATTGTGTGAAATAAGCGCAAACATCCACCACAAGATCCTCGGTAGCTACATAAGAGGAATTGAAGGAATATATTCGCGAAATAGTCAAGGTGGATCCGACGTACAAAGAAACTCCATCTCCGCGACAGCATGAGGCGCGATCAGCTCTCAGAAGGGTATAGCCAGGCAAACGCATTTCACTGTAAAGGATATCGGAGAACAGTTACCTCTCAGTGAAGGCAAGTACCTCTGGCCGGGAACTTTCTACATGAGTGCAAATCTCGCACATCTTGTTCCTCAGACTACGCAAGTTGCTGAGGAGTACTTTAAAAAATTGGGATCGTGAGCTAGGGATCGGGTGCCACCAGAACGGGATCTGAAAGGGCGGAAATAGACCTTCTGCTCTCCACCCGAAAACCCACCAATCAAAGACTCATTTCACCCGCCTTGCGACATTCATTGAGGTCCTTTATGGCGGCCTTCAATTTCGGCATATCAGTCAATGGGAGGCAACGTTGAATACTTATCCCAAAACCCTTGAGTTTAAAATCGAAACACAGAAGCGTATTATGCTCGTCCGTTGCTGAGAGAACGACTCTCTGTAAACGAGGTTTGACGCTCGAAACATCGACCGGCACAGACCCAAACCTAATGAGTTTCCGTACCGTTACCCCAGGTAACCCGGGCGGTAGCAGTTTGGGAACGCAAATCTTAAACCATTTTAGCTCATCAAGCATTCGCTTTTTGGAAGGAACGGCGGTGGACTCCGTGACATTCCTGAAGACGACACTGCTATCAGTGTAATATTCACTGCGGTGTGGGGTGCCTACCCCACGCGCCAGAGTCACAGAATCCTGCGACTGGGTGGCTGGTTTCTTGGATGCATTAACTGCATAGGAAGAGGCTTTGGGAAAAGACGCCGAAGGACTCAATACTGAAGTCTCTGCAAGTGACGTGCTTACCTGATCCACTGTACCCTCCCAGACCACCACATATTGCAACTTTACAGCGTTCTTCTTCTTGCTCAGCTTACGGTTCGCTGGCCAGGTCTGCAATATTTCGTCACTAGCTGTGGAATCACGTATTCTTTCCAACTGTTTAGTACCAACTAGCTCACAATCAGTTGCTGGATACGGTTTTAGATTGACGGAATCATTTTGCGTGCTGCCAGCCGCTAATTTCACCTGGCCGAGAACAACGCATGGTGTCAGGCGATCTACTAAACCTTCAAATTTCCAAGCAAACGTTGTCAACACCAAAGGCAACACTGTTTCCATATTTGTCAGTCTGGAAACGAGCGAATCGAAGCCATCATTCGTGGTTACAAAGCGCTGAGCTTTAAGCTTAAAACAATCTTCATAGCTATAAAGCAAACTCTCACTGCTTGCTAAGAGAGCATACTGATCAGCAGGCAAACCGGTGCATGCCTCATGGAACCATCGACCGCAAAGATCGCATTGCATACCACCCGATCAGTCGGTTACAGGTATAGAGCATATCTCTAAGCTGCATAGGTAAACGGAGTCAGCTGTTTAACACCCGAAAGCACACCCACAAATTTGCTAACCTACTTGACAGCAATGAAGAAAAGGTAAAAACAACGAAAAGCTGAGGACCGGCTTGCAAAGGCCTACAATGCAGACAGCGAGAGCAAAGTCGGATAATACCACAGGCGGAACGCACGCACCGATTTGAACTCACCGGGAGTGCCCAGTATGATGCAATTTTGCAAGCAGGGCAATGTCCACACAAGCGTTTTCGTGAAGATCAAGGATTATTCAGCGTATGCAGGGAGTAGCATGCCGTTATTCGTACGGAGACTCCACGAAGACTGTGTCGTGACTTTGAAGACATCCACAAGATTTTGCGAGTATGTTAGGACTTTGGAGTACTTTTGAAGCACAGAAAAACGTAAAAAGTCAAACTTTTTGTGCAGTGTTATTCAAATAGTTTCCAAACAAGGAACTTGTCGAAGAAGAGCTCGGACGATGAAACACGATAGTCAGATCGTGACCAAATATGCCGGTAATTTGGCACTTCCAAGTCTTTTCGCATCACAAGAAAAGTGACAAAAGCCAACCTTTTTGTGCAGTGTTATTCAACTACCGTTCTCAAACCAGGATTTCGGTGAGGAAAATCGTGAACTCTGAAACATGATGGGCTTCCCTCTATTGTACTAACGCTTGGTGGTCCAGATATCCCACTTCTACTGTTCTGTCTATCAATGTAGGCTGGGAAAGTACCTACACAGTGGTAAACAGCTACGGTTATACCACGTTATAAAGGAGGACCCAGACGTGACATCCGGAACTACCGGCCAATTAGCCAAACTCCCATCACCTGCAGAAAGATGAAGAGACTGATTGTCCCAAACGAAGTGAACTTCCTTCGGACACATGACATTATCAATGACTGAACATGGATTCATGAAATCCTGTTCCTGTGTGACTTGTCACTTGTCTTCCCTAAACAACCTTACCTTGTTCCTAGATCGAGCGATGTCAGCAGTGGTCATTTATCTTGATATGCGGAAGGTTTTCGACCGCGTACCACAGAACAAGTTGATGGATAAGCTCGCTTCATTTGGAATCGGTGGCCAGCTACTAGCATGGCTGAGGCCGTACCTCTCGAACCAAACCCAAGTGGTTAGTGTTAGTGGCCAAGTTTCCATGACTAGACCAGTGCTGAGTGGTGTATTTCAGGGCAGTGTCATCGGCCCGCTACTCTTCTTGTTGTACATAAGTGATGTATTCGAAGTTATACACCTTGGTATCTCATACCCATTTGCAGACGACATTAAGATAGTAAACACTTTCGATGGTACAGATACGAGCTCTATCTTTCACACAATTGCAACCGATTTGAAGGCACTGAAAGTATAGTTCACCCATTGCGACATGCAGTTTTCAATGGAAAACTGTACTGCCTTGCTGTTTCGCTGAACAATGGCCCAAGGGACACTTACTCTTTGTGGAAAGCCGCTAATCTGCAGCAATACCATAAAAGGCTTAGGCCTGCATTACTGTGGCTAGTTAAACGTTGCCAGGCACGCCGCAAGTAGCGAAAGCCGGTCGTCACATGGGCCTACTATTACAAACACTTACGACCCGGGAAGCGATAGTTCCAGTATACACACTGATAATCCGACCACTGCTTGTCCATTGTGCGCTGACCTAGAGCAGCGCATGGAAAAGCGATCATCGTCAACTGGGAAGGCTTAAAATGTGGTTTACTAAGCGCCTACTGGGCTCAACTTCGCAATTATCATACGCACAAAGCAGCAAGGCCTTGCGCCTCGACCCGGTATGACTGCGAAGAATAAAACAACTTTCTATTCGATATAATACATAAACGAGTCCACGCTCCTAATTTAGATGTGCAGTTCACGAAATGTCTGACATATGTTGCTCGAACAGCGATAACGTACTAAGGTTAGAAATACCTAGAACCCAAGTTCACAAAAGTATCTACCTAAAAGTATACGCCCACCAGTGGAACCGCTTACCACCCGAAGTCTTCCATAGAGAGGGATATATATAAAATACCTTTGGCCTCCTGGGACAAAACATGTGGGAAGAAATGGCACACGAAAACGGACTGGCGGGTTACTAACGCATTGAACCCCACCCCAAATGTCCTTACTCTATTGCTGTCCGCTCGACAGCAGGACAGTTCTATGCCGGTAGCAAGTTACTATGCCATTGATCCCATATCACTTCCGATCCTGTGACATTCGCAATAAATCGCAGTTCATAAACTACTCTCATCCTTATCGTCCTACATCACCAACAAAGCCAAGGCGCAAACGGAGCTGTAGAATAGGTGACCAGGTGCAGATAGGCGGCTGCCATCCTTGCCAAACCACTTCTCTCTCCTACTCTAAACCTGTACACATGACCGCCACAAGCCATTGTTACTCCCGTCTTCGCAGCCCGTTTTATGAATCTCTAAAACTCCAGTCTTGGCCCACTTAATTCGATGCTTCCCTATATTTCGCTGATTCTTCACAAAAACCGAAAAACCAATAGCACTACAGTATATGTGACCTCGTGTATATGGGTGACTCCACATGCTACCGAACCTTTTCTATTCTCCTACTTTTAGTTTGCTTGGAGGGTTGCCGTGTGGCTGTGGTTAACTAGATACATGAACAATCCCTACACATCTGTCCCATACTTACTCTAACGCCTAGTGTTCGTAGCGTGGCCCTTCTATATTTGGTCACCTAGACCGCTTAGTAGTGTAGTGTCAGCGTGCATAGCAACCTCATGATCTTCTGGTCGAGTATAAGAAGCTAGGTGTCTTTCATCTCGTCCCGAACCGGCCACCCCACCCTATCATTTTACCTGAATGCCAGCTCTGACCTACATTTCAGCTTCGTTCTTTCCCACAACTCAAAGTCTTTTAGTGCTGTCCACCGAAATACTCTCCTGTAAAGTCAAAAACATATTCTCACCTCCAGCCATTCCTGTAACTTGGTCTCATTTTTAAATCTCAAACTGCTCGACTCGTACCAATGCTTAGGTAGAATGTTAGATAGCTTGTAGACCCGAAGTCCGGAAGTGTATCACGGGTCGGAACTGGTCCTATCCGTCATTCTTAGATCCTACTATTTCCGAGCTCACCAGCCTAGCTGCCTGCAATGGTAATCCCATACGCATTGAAAGTCTGAGACCACCCGAAACACTCTTAATTATCCACCTCAACTAATCTTTTCTCTCTACTTTTTAATTTAAGAAATTCGCTTACTTGTTGCATCTCACTAGATAAATCGTTAGCGGAAATCAATCCTAAAACAATATTATTACCAGGGAAACACCAACATTATTTTATGCTTTATTTAGTAACCTCCTTTATTCTACTTTAATTTTAACTTCCTATTCCCAAGCCTATCACTTCATAATCGCGAACACATCCGAAGTTTCCTCGTTGCCAGCTCCCAAACCACGCGTAACTGCGGAAGCTTGCATAGGCCTAGGACCTTATTGCTGTTATTACTTCCCTTATTATGCCTAACTTCCTTGGCTTAAACCTGACCTGCTTTTTTGCGCGATAATAAGCGAAGTATCTTAAGATGTTAGTCAGCTGTCCATTGGAAGAAATAGGTTGAGACCCAGGCTTTTGTGGACCCACTATCTTCTACCTTGGTCCCATTCGTCTTAGATTTTATCTGAGTTAAATGCTAACTAATGGCTATTGGAAACATTGGCTGACTCGAAGTTCGAAAAACCAGATACCATTTTTCGGCCGTGCATACATCTTTACCGTTTCATATTCTCTTGACGGGCTTGAAAACTTGCTAAGTTTCAGAATGCCACTGCCATGTCGGAAAGCCGGACATCCAGGACATTTTGATCACGACTTCATCTTACCTTGGCCATCACTAAGAAATTTATCTTTTATCTGGCTCCGATGCCCACTATGAACTGATGAAATTCATACATCTTAAGACACCGCTCTTCTTAACTTATGCTAATCATTCATTATGCCTGGAGCAGTGGAACAGCCAGAACCAGCAATACCACAAGTGCGCTTGCGCATGATACATACCAGCTTACGTTAGCCAAACCTCCACTGCTAGATAATAACGCACCTATACCAGACTTATAAAACTGTAACTGGAGCAACGAAAATGAGAAAATAGTGGACGTTTAGTGTACTCAAATAGGAAGAAAACCTATTATCCCACATAATACAATCCTAAGTTCTTAGAGCCATGGTCGTCAAGTCCGCGCTTAGCGGTCTCAGCGAAATTATCAGAACTACAGACTGCATCTTATCTTTCCTTTTCTTATCGATTTACCTTTGTTAGCCTAAGCTTTGTATCTTAAGAGTAAAGCGAACCGAAGCATTTTGTTATCTAGGACGTAAAAACAGTGATAGCTTTTGCAGTCTCCACCACATGAAATTAAGTAAGATGGGCTCATATTGGCCGAATGAATATTGAACTGGCCTACTGTCTTCATGCAGTCAACGCTTACGTTGCCCGAAACTATACTCTCAACCACTTGGAGTTATGCAGAAAGTAGCTTTTCCTTCACTGCATTTCCCTAAGTTTCAGTCTCCTCAAAAGAATGTTCGGGGGGTTCATCTTACCATGGACAACTTGAGGCGAGTACACAGATAGTGCGTTTATGTAAGGGCCCGCATGGAACGCTTAGCATGATCGAGAAGTTACACGCGTAAATTTTTTATTTTTAATTGTTTAAGCGAGAGAAACCGGATTTTTCGGCTTTTTAGGCCGCACATCGCAAACATCGGTACTTCTGTGCTGTGCCCCGGCTTATTAGATGCGTCTTGTTACCTAGAATCGATCAATATGCACGATATTTTTAATGTTTTTCTTCCTTCTTCCTTCTTCCTGGCCTACTGTCTTCATGCAATCAACACTTACGTTGACCGGAACTATAATCTCGATCACTAGGAGTTATGCAGAAAGTAGCTTTTCCTTCACTGCATTTCCCTAAGTTTCAGTCTCCTCAAAAGAATGTTCGGGGGGTTCATCTTACCATGGACAACTTGAGGCGTGTACACAGATAGTGCGTTTATGTAAGGGCCCGCGTGGAACGCTTAGCATGATCGAGAAGTTACACGCGTAAATTTTTTATTTTTAATTGTTTAAGCGAGAGAAACCGGATTTTTCGGCTTTTTAGGCCGCACATCGCAAACATCGGTACTTCTGTGCTGTGCCCCGGCTTATTAGATGCGTCTTGTTACCTAGAGTTTATCAATATGCACAGTGTTTTTAATGTTTTTCTTGCTTCTTTTCGTTATTTCCTTGAAAATCAATACCGCAATTTGAGCGAAAATTAACTTAAAGCGTTATTCGCAGTTTTTCGGAACTGCGTTGAGGGTATGGCAATTACTTCGCCATTATAATGTAGAGCACCGCCTATTTGCTGCGTTTGACTTGTTTGTTTTTCCTTTTTCCCCATTTTTCCCCAGGAAGCTCTTTAAGCTAGTAGTCCGATTTGTTCGGTCGCCCTCCATGGTCGCTCACTGGTTTAACGTATGAATGTCACACATAGTATCCTGTGCATGCTTGAAGAATTGCTATTTCTGATTGCATTATATTTCGCTTAGCGTATAAAATTTTATGTCGTCTTACGATTTTATCTTTTTCTGCTTCATCTCTTTGTTTTATTTCCCCCCGTTTAACTTAATTCTCCTGCTTTATTTACACATTTATCGGCAGATTGGCCTGGCTCCTTTGCCCATCTGAAGGAAGAAAAGGAAAACACGCCTCTCTAAGCTGGATCGTGGTTGGAAAATGCAAACTCACACAGGAGACAAACTGCAACCTAGCACTGCGGGCGCCGTCACCCGCCCGTTTGGAATCATACAGCTAAAAACACCTGAAAAATAGTACTTGGAAACTTCACGCATAAACATGACGTTTCTGTACATTTTGAGCTGACCCTTTGGAGCTAGGCTCTCACAAACGAGAACATACCATTTTTCTAACCGAAAATCTGCTACTTCTGCGGCGTGATAATTAGGATTTTATATTACTTATTGGTAGCATGATTTTACTTTAATTGTATGGTGTACGTGGTTGTGCAATGTAGCTTGTGAGCTGCTGGTACGAATCCAGTAACATTACCACTGTCATCCGTCTCGATCGGTTTCATTCACCAAACACTTCAGGCAACTTCTCAGGCACACCGAACCCAAGTTAGAATCAGATTGTAGTTCGGTAAAGTCATTATTACCAGTATTTAGGAATAATTGAATTACCTCGTGCATGCCTATCCTTAATCAATACTGGAAATCAAATCAAATCAAATTCAAATCTGGCGGGTGAGGAAGCAAATGAGCGGAATAGATATGCACGAGACAAAGTTTGTTGCGAAATTAGAGGAATTACACCATGACGCTTGATGCTTCAGCAATGACTGATTCTCTGGTTCGTCATCTGCACAGTTTCGATAGTCCAGTGAACCACCGTTCGTGGTCGAGTTTGCATATCTGCACATTGGTTGCACTCGAACATAACTAACGGCCCTAGAGCATTTCCTTTAGTAGTCCCCAAACTTTCAGCGGATTCCCTAGCCCAGCCTCTAGCTAATTTTTACACGCTTTGTTTGAAGCAAACATAGACCAAGAATTTTGGAAAATTGCAAGCACAGTGCCTGTACACAAAAGGGGCATGTAAATAATAGCATTTTACATGCACTCTTTACGTATTGACAATTCAACCTAGCTCCTCACTATGTGGCACAGCGCAATACATTAGCCCTCCTTTGTCTCAGCTTTAACTGTCACAAATCCCTCACCCTCTGCTTGGATATGGAATCTTAAGCATCCATCCTACCCACACATCATTTATTCTTCCTACTCACCAGTTTGCCACACGCAGCTTTCAAACATATTTCAGTTGTTTCTCTTCCGGTATCTCTTATGCAGTCTATTACATCGCGTGCCAAAATTGCTAGCCGTTTATGGCTAATTCAGCATATTAGCCATCGCAACCATATTGCCTACCTAGCCACTATACGCAAAGAAGCATTGTCTCCTAGTCGTACGAACGTGCGTGCGTCTAGCGCAAAGACAAACATAATAACGTGAAACTGCTATGCAGAAAATTTTAATACTGCGTCAAACGACCAACCCATAGTTGAATTCAAAGCATCTCAGGTCTGAAAATCCTAGTCTAAACTCTGCGGACAATGACGCATTCAGTTGCATTTACGACGACTCACTATGTGAACCATCCGGCGAAGATTTGTATGACATACTTATATGCACAAGGCACGATTATTGTTCCCTTGCGTCCTCTTATATAGCTCTGTTAAAGAAGTCCTCAGAAGCCTTATAAAAATATTTCAGCTGTGTCTGGGACAACCTGACGTCTGCCTCCGCTTCAGATCCCAATTACATTGCCCTTTATTATGGCTACCAAGTAAAGTGGATTCAGTGTGTTTCATTTTCATTTTCTTCTTTTCCATACTTCTTTCTAGCCTACAGTTCGCGAAAATAATGCTTTTTCAGTTATCTGATCCGCTTTGAAAAACATTTAATGACTCCTGGTCTAGAGAAAGCGCACAGAATACGTAATTTTCGCTGAATCCAATATCGTACCTTTCTATAACCAAACAGCTGGTGCAAACAGAGTAAGTTTCATGTCTAATTTCCTGCTAATCACAAGAAATGTTTGAGTATGCAGAAAGCGGAGACGTTGATTATGCAACCCTATCACTTTCATTGACTCTCCTGTAGTAAGTTAATTAAGTATAAGACCACCGATCAATTAGGGATCATCAAACGCGCAAACCTAAAGCAGATATGTCGGTTCGACGACAACATATCAATCAGCAGCACACTGAAAATGAGAATCAAGTTACAATTGGTTGCATATATGGCTAGTAACTGGCCTGCAGCTAGTGTCTAGGTGGCACATGCGTCTGGGTTATAAACTACAGGTCATCGGCTTGAGTTTGCGCAGGGGCAAATAATCTCGAAGCATCCGTAAGCAATGCGCGACTGATGGAGGTCAGGTGGTAACGAAACGCCAGTGTGAATTACTGGCGCAGTGTGACTCCGAATTTGGCAGAAGAGTATATCCCAAGAGAAGAGCTCGCAACTAAATTGTTATCTACGTCGCGTTAATAGGCATGATAGACGGCGAAATTGAGGTTGCTAGTGTGCCACGACGTGCAGAATACCAGTCAAATAACTTTTATGAGCATTTGGATCCGATGCACTTGCCAAATTTGTGACCAACTGGGACAAACATCTACCGCATGGTGTAGATCGCACGCCCTGTGGTTGCAAATCAAAGCAGCTACTTGCTCTTCTGTTTGGTCTGCCACGTTTTATGCGACTTTGCTTGAACTGTTCTCTGCCAAATCCGAATCCTCGCCAAAATCAAAGTACACGTTTGCGGTCAAAAGCGTGTTGAATTATCAACTACTGGATAAAGGAAACAAGTGGTGAGAACTCAACAAGCATTTACAATTCAACCAGCAAAGTTCACGTTTCCGAACAGCTACATCAGCGATCCTGACAAGTAGACCAGTTCCGCTCGTCAACGACAAAGTACGCAGGTACCTTGCGTGGTGGACATGGAAGTTCTTTAAAAGATTTGATGTTTCAGTTTTACACCTTTTGTTCAGATCGTCATCCCTCTGAAATAATCATTTATCCTGAGAGATTTCACCTTTGCCCGGATCTCAAGTTTCTGGGAACCGCTGTTGCTCGAAATTTTTCAGCCAATTTCTTACTAATATGGTAGGAGGAAACGCATACTGCTGAAATGTAGCATCTGTTCGCAAAAAGAACATTCCTCACGGTTTCCTGTGATGCACGAATTTCGTGTGACAAGATGAACATGTATCTATATGTATATATAAACATGTAGCTAGTGTTATTATATTTTGCACGGCTATCTGAGCGATTTGTATTGTAGTGATCTGCTGCTACCTGGTTAGGCTTGAATACTTCCTTCAGTTTTCGACATCTGCTAATCCGGGATATTGCTCGTCTGTCGATCGTTTCGTGGTTTTTGCAGAAAGACCTGCTTTTGAAGGTAGGGGCCATATCATTGACGTTTGACGCCATTTTCGAGCACAGTAATTTCCATACATCGCCATAACCCAGAAATTGTGAACCACTCCAGTCTGTACTTCTTCTCAATTCTAAACGTCTGGATAGAACAGCATGCCCGATTTTACAACGACATTTGAGCCGGTCGTGCTAGTGACATAGCGCGTCCACCGAAAGAAGAATCCTCCACGGTCACTTCGGCAATACTTTTGGAGGAATTTCAACAAGCAAGGTGCCGGATTGATCGCAAGATCAAGGTTGTGTACTGTTTGGTCCAAGGCCGTCCGTGTAGTTGTTAAGATATCCTGAATCAGATTATCTTCAGAAATAATATCAATGGGATCCACCTTGGAGGAATTTTGGGAGAGATCGCAATGAAGATAGTTCCAGTCGATAAGAGTTATCTTGAAGTCGCAAATGAGCAGTGGAAATCAGCCTCTAAAATTAATTTATGCCGACTGGAACAAACGCGATTCATGGTTCCATGGAGCATTGTAGACCAATATGAACGATTTTATTTGACAGTCAATATATGTAAGACATCGCAGTAAACCAAATTTTGATCTCTGTCTCATGCAACGTCAATTGCATCAACCCTGAGGTATGCGGCGCAATTTTTCCGCAACATGTTTGCTGTCCGACTATAGTGTATTCATCAACAAAATGTGTTACTACAATATAACCTGCTACGGCGACCACCTATCTACGGCGAGCAGCCAAAAATATCCCCAACCTTTTCTCCCTAGATTAATGTCCCTGTGCTTGAACTTGTTCATGTCGACCACTTATCAAAGGTGACCACTTTTTGTCCGTCTCTTGATTTGTCGCCTTAGAAATATTAACTGTGCACTAGTCAGAATGCCGGAAAATCTGGATGTTGCGGAACTACCTATATTAAGCACAACTCAGCCGCCTCAAGCAAATCTTGCAGCGCGCATGCTGGCATGACCAACGCGTCTATTACTAACAAAGCAGACTGCATGTTTTATGATATGGATATACCTTGCATCTCTGTCCTCAATGTCAAGGCGACGGAAGTGAGCGTCATATTTGCGAAAACAAACGACAAACATTCAAAGTCAACATTCAACCTGCATCGTGTCAATATTTCGCCGACAGTTTCACACGGTCGGCACATAATGTACCTGTAACTGAACCACCGCCGAGATTTGCGCTGGACTTCCAAGGTTGTGTCTATGCACATCGCAGTAATCGAAGCAGAGTTCCTTCGTCTATTTGGACTGCTTGTTGATGTTGAAAGCCACAGGCATTGAGACTATCGCATTTAACTGATGTTGCGAGCGAACTTTCATAAGCTCCGGTAATTAGTCCTGTTTCCCTAACCACCGACACACCTACAACTTAAGCGAGCCTGCCCTCCGAATACCCGAGACATATATGACCAAATGCAAACATCAAACCAGTAAGGACAGAGGTTCTTTTTCACTTTGTTGCTCGTTGCAACTAGCCAGTGACCGACCGAGACGACTAGCCTCACGAGCTGGATTAGACCACATGTTTCAGCTCGCTAACTTCAGTATATCCAATAGTCCATCAGTGTCACCTCTCCAAATGCTTCCGAAGACAGTTAGTATGTAGGCAGTCTTTGGCAAACTTGACTGCGTACTCGCATACCCCCAAATTCCGGTGGCAGAGGCATAAAATGAGCAAGTTGTCGTGACGAAATTTTGGTTTGCTCTACTTTCAGTGCCTGCAATTTAACCTTATGAGTGCAGCTAAAACGTTTTGGCACCTATTAGACAGTTATTGTGGTTTAGACTTCGCCTACGTATGCCTTGACAACATCATTTTCACGCATTCTTCACGCGAAAAGCACTGGTGCCTAATTCTGGACAACTTTTGCCCGTTTATCCCAACACAGAATGGCGAACAACGCAAAAGCTATTTGTTTGGTGTCGATTCGGTCAGTTTTCATATATCACCTTCAGGCTACGTACCATTCAAAGATAAAACGAAGGCCATCATCGACTACTCCGAGCCCCACACAGCCAAGACCTTACCATAAGTAGTTCCGCGTGGATTATGCAGCTCTTCACGGATCTCCTGCAAGGAAAGATTAGGAAATCCGATTTTTCCACTGCAGCACGCACTGCTTTAAAAGAGGCTGTCCCCATCCAAGACTCTGTGGCGCACCGCGACCTCAGAACACCACTGTCGTTCAGTACCGACGCTTCATTTTGCACCAAGACTCAGGTAACAAATTGCACACTTTGACGTTTTTATCTAAACGCTTTCAGCCTGTTGGATCTCTTTACAGCACGTTTGGTACGGAAGTATGGGTTAGCTGACTAAACAGGTTATTTTCCGCATGTCACGGAAGACCTCGTGTTTGCCGTTTTCGCCGATCAAAAAACACTGCCTTATTTGTTTGGCTCGACAACCTACCGAAAAGTCCTTTCGGAGAAGCACGTAAACTGGACTATATTATTCAGTGTATCATCGATATACATGTCCTGATTGTGCATAACGCCTTTACGGACGTAGTTGCTTAAGCCTAAGCAATGCCGCTGACGTCGACACTCCTAACCAGCTGGCAGCTAAGATAACCGCACGTTTCACTGATTGTGATGTAGACTAATTACTCACGTCCCCTCACTGGACATAAGACCAATAGCGGTGACCACATCAGATGGAACTATTCCTTACGTTATATCTCTGGGTACGCAGCGCCAAATTGTACCGCGCGAGTCTCTGCATGCCATGGTCGGAAAGTTGTATCGGCTAAGTTAGTGACCACACCAATCGTTTAAGGCAACGTCAATTGCGATGGCTGCGTCTAAATCGCTACTTGCTTCCCGTGAAAACTTGCGTAAGTGCAAATTTACACGGGAAGTGCATTAGGCGCTTTTTCAAATAGAGCCACATTATCACCACGTGCACATCAATATCCTGGGTCCTCTTTCTTCTTTGTGTTGCTCGGTATAACTAAGAAAAGAATCAACCAATTCACCAGATGGTTGGATGCTATTCCCACTCCGGATTGCTCTTCGGAATGGGTAGCGAAAGCATTTTCAAAGTTCCGGCGGTGCAGTATGACTGTCCAGCTACAGTGACCAAAGATAGATGGTCACATTTTCTTGTAAACTCATTTCACTGCTTAAGGATTTAGGTTGTCTCAAAGTCTGGAGATCGGTGTATCCTTTGGCTGCTAATGACTTACCTGAGGGATTTCCTCTCAAGCTAACTACAGCGCTCGGATTGCACGCAGATCCATCATGGAAGGAATAGCTTTCCATAGACTTGTTAAGCATATGCAACAATGGGGAGACCAATAGGTTCGATATACGGTTGCACACTGCGCTTGCCCCTACAGCTGGCAACACCATTTCTGTTCACTTCCTTTTTCGACTACGGAAGTTATCCTGATCGGTTTACTCACCAGATGCGCCAGCTGTACCCATCTGCGCCACGGCTACACACAACTCCAGTGTACGTACACATAAAACTGACTACTCTGCTCTGTCTAGGTGGTGTTAGGCAGTCTCTAGAGTTGCCGTACATCGACTCTCTTCGAGTACTAAACCTTACGAGCAAAAATGGTTGCAATCGAGCGCGGTTGCCGACACGAAATTATACTGTCAATTGTCTAAACTCAGCCATCATGGAGGTAATTTCCTTACCTCTGTCGTCTATTAATGCTTCGTTTGACTCTGAAATAAACCACTCCAATATTCAGCCAAGTACCATCCATGAATTGGTGGCGATCCCGATTTAGGGGCATCAGCATTCTCGATATTATCTCCTAAGCCTAATCTGTCTCCTCCCATGACCAACCGCTGCGGTTGGGAAGTTAGTAGACCCGTTTACTTGTCCGATTATGCACAGTGTAAGGAGGATTATGTTTGCGGATGCTGTACATATTTGTCCTGGTTTTGATCAAATTGACATTTGTAAAACAATTAAACTAACCAAACTCGATAATCATGAAAAAGTTTTTACAAAATTTTTAAACTTTGCTATTACACGTAAGGCATTTGTTCCTTCTTTTCGGCGTTATTTCTGTGAATGTTTTCGCCTCTACATTCCACAACCCCCAACCTACCTAGACCGTCTTTTACAAGCGACTCGTTAGAGGATCGCGGCATCTTGTGATTAATCAAACGCGAATGTCGAACATTCTTCCTCGGGCTGGTGTCGCATTCGGCGGGGCTAGGTGAAGCGTTGATTGGCGATTCACAAGTGTTCTGTTTGTCAGCAACAGAGGCGGACGTTGTTTAGCTCTTCGTTCCGGACTATACAGGTTATGTGCTGTCCGAGAAGTGCACCCCGACGGCTCTTTGTTATTTCACTTTAGATGCATTCTATTGCATAATAAATTAGAAATGACCCAGTTGACCTGATTTCCCTCGAAACCCTTCTCATCTACAGCATTCATGCTCAAGTTTACTACCCAAGATTTTACTCTCTGGATTTCAACTCGCATGATACTCGATATCGAATGATTATTTTGTCCAAATCTACGAACGTCAGCGCTGTTCGATGCAAAAGATAATTCACTTATTTTAAGTACCATTTTCTCAACGATCAATTGTACATTATATTTCCCTGTTCTACTGATCACTACCCTCAGGCCATATCCTCTCCTGGTTGTCTGCTCGATGTGTAGCCGCTCTGACGGCCTATATTGTTCGATTTCTCTGGCACCGTTCTTGTAGCCGTTAAAACGTACGCTGCTATATTCTGTTTGTTTTACCTGTTGACTTCCGAATCTGATTAAGCGCATCGTCCCTGGCTAATATTTGCCTATCCCATATAAATGTATTTTAACATCCTCCACTTTGAACAATATTGTGTCAGCGTGGATGCATTGTGCAGCAAACTGAAATCCCGCTATTCCAACTTGGGCTTTTAGCTGCCTTTACTTATTATCAATACAGGATCTCTAAGTACATGAATAAATAAATAAATAATACATTCCTCGACGATGCGAGAAGCTGTTGACTAGAGTGAACAGATCAAATAAAGCATTTTTCAAAAGCAACCATGGAGATTTCAACTTCACGGAACACAAAGTAATCAAAATCGTTCTGTTATTTTTTCCTGTCGTTGAACAAGGCTTCTTCATAATCCCATGACAGATGCTCAGGCAGAGGAAAACATGAAATTAAATGAAAGGGACTATGGTCTAAAATGTTCTGTGTATGCGACTTGAAAATTTATTCAGGCAGCATCGATGCCGTTTTCGTACGTTTTATCCAGGCATTGTGATATCACCATCAAATTAATCAGATTGTGGACAGGTTAACCGCATACAACTCATTAGCTTAAAATTGAACAGTATGTATCATGTTCTGATATCTTGGAAGTATGTTCAAAATCTTTGAGCATTGGTTTGGAAGTAACCCTTCTCTGATACTCATAGTAAACTTGGAATCATACCATTTATCTCTTTGTAACGGTTTGCATATCTGCTGTTTAATGATATGTGAACGCCAATATTAATACTGTGAAATTGACGGTTTATAATTCTGTATAGAAAGCATAGATGCAACTTCATTCTCCGAAGCCAAACTAGGTCAAATCCAATTTTATCACATCGTTCTCTCTAAGTTATCTTTGAAGAATATCCACAATTTTCATGAAGTGACTCTAGACCTCCTCTAGATCATGCTGGTCAGATTTCCGCAGATTAGATTAGAACAATTAACAATTTTCCATACAAAGCAACACCTGTGTTTTGTAAAGCCAACTGCGAGATTCCCTAAAGTAAAAACGGTAGCATACTTTTCCGATGATCTTCATAGCCTTCCAAACTTGAAGTCACAATGTTCAGAAAAGTTAAACTTGGCTGAATATCGCAGGCGCAAGTCGCGAATTGCTCAGCGTTGCGAGATGTATGGGCGCTTTAATACTAATCAGTCTGGGGATATTGGCGTTTGTACGAAAAGTAGTGCACCTATCCACGGCAAATGACAAGTTGGCATCAGGAACCAAGGACAGATAGGTCATCTTGTATGAGACCTACGGCTTCCTGTATATTTGCACGTTGTTGTGAGTAGACAACTATAATGTCATCAACCAAAATAATTGAAACCCAATTCTTATTCTCAGGCATATATCGAAAATATATGTAAGAAAAAGAGTAGGACTAAGGACATTTTCTTGGATCCGTCCACTGTTGATTGCTTTCGATTTAGAGAATTGGTAGTCCAAGCGCATTATCTGCCGTCTACCAATTAGATATGCAGACAGTCAAGAAAACATTGGTCGTCCAATGCAGTTAGCCTTCAGTTTGTTCGGTAACCTTCTGTGAAGCACACTATCAAAGGATTTTGCATATCCAGGAATAGGAATACTGTTTCCGTTGTTAATGGCAGCCATTGTGTGGGTTTAGAATTCTGTTTGGTATGTTGCGCAGGATTGACTTTGCATAAAGCTGTGTTGCGAATTACTGATGGTGTTAGTCTAGTATAACAATACAATCAGTTTATCTTATCCATTATTCTAAATACGATAGGTTTGTGATTGATGGGAAGAAAGTTTTCAACCCCATTTGAGGCGCAGATTTTGCGTCGCAAGATGACGACAGAAGTATTTCATTGAGTATGGTATACTCTGTTGTTAAAAAGGAGTGTAAATGTTGAGCAAAAGCAGAACGCAGTTAGTATTACTGCTTTCTATTTAACAAGGCGGATCCCACAAGGACCTGCGCAAATGGAGGAGCACGAGCGAGAGACTTGAACATTGATTTCTGCTATAGTGAATTCCACTGTGCATAGGGTTTCACTGTTGTACAGCGTGATAAGTGCCGGTGTGTCTATTGAATCATCAACCATTGATTCGGCAATATAAGCACTGAAATCTTAACAGATATCACTCGGTGTGTCGAAGTGTGTTCCATCAGTCGTGGTGATAAAATTGGAATTGTCGCTGCGACACAAATCCGGACACGGAATAGTTTGACTAGTTCAGCTGTTTTGCTAGACCCGTACAGATATTTATACGCTTCTAGAATGAGAGTTTTTTCATTCTGCTGCTTTTGTACTTTAGTGCTCTTGTACTTCGGTAAAAACGATGCAAGGTCAGCAGCTAATCTGCATTTCCGCTGAATCTTATGCGGATTTCGTGCTGCCTTCAATGCTTTGAGATCGGATCTATGTTTTTTGGGTAAGTACATATTACTGATACTTTTGAATCGATGCAGAAGTTAAGAAGTTATCCCAATTCATCGCATTAAACAGGTTCTTAAAAGAGTTCCAGTTGACCGAAGTGAACAGATGACAAAGTATTGTGTTCTATGCATCGGACATGTGTAGCCTTAGGCGGCATTTGACCACTAGGTGGTCTCTCCCCGTAAATTCGTCAAGAAGGTCAACAATAACTTCAGGTATGCCCAATGAATACTGAGGTCCAGATTACTTGCACCTGTGGTAGATTGGAATACTTGTTGCTGCCAGCCATTCATTTGGATACAGGAGATAAGATTTTGTCATTTCCAAATAGCGGTTCCCACGGGCCATGAAATCCACAGCATATTGAAGTCACCTCCAATAATCTTATGTACAAATGGTAGGCTAGCGGTGCATTCAAATGCAACCGAGTCATACACCTAACAACATCTTATTCTTGCACCCTCGTTTTAAATCATTATTGTTCTTTCCTTTTCGAATATGTGTATTTTCAGCGACCTTTCATGTTGCTAGGAATTCATTTGTAAAAAGTTTAAACGATTTCAATGCATATCAGGAAGTTTTGATTCATGATGCTTAATGCTAGAACCTATAAAGCAGTTCAATGACACTGAGATGAGTGAGAGCCCGGAAAGTGTTTGATTTGGATTGAAGATATCGTTAGGTCAGGGTAGCTATTTGTTATCCTATGAACAGAACCTTGTAGCAATTCGCCATTTAATATACTGGTAAACGTAAAACCACAGGCAAGCTTTCATTAACCACAAATGCTAATGAGAACCCCGCAACATTACTAGAAGTTATTCAGAAACATTACTTCTCATCTCAATGCTCTATTCTATCTGATGAAATCCAAGCATTTTATTCAGTAATATACAGGACACGAAGCGGTGCTACCAAGGCCACTGAACACAACCGTGTCTGACACTCACATTTCGGCCCTTTCTCCTGAGATAATTCCCATTCTGAATAATCATGGTCCGCCAATCTGCACCAGTGCTGTGCTGAAAGCAAGACACGTTCAGTCGATGCATTTCGTCTATACTCAGTAAGGCTGTGGTAGAAAAATCGCAGAAACTTGATGATGCCTTAGATTTGCATGCGGCTGTAACACATGTGCTAAGGTATTGTTAGGCTTGATGTTCAAACAAGCACGTCACCAACTAGCCCTGAATATGTATGTATATGTCACAAAAGGCCATCAAGATGTGCCATCATTTCAGATAAAAATCGAAAACTTAGTCAGGAGGATAGGCTTAACTTTGCAGGTAAGTGAAAGCCAGTAGTGTCGTTCATTTGTGTACTCTGTTCACAGTGACTCTACTCCATTCTTCCCGACCGAAATCGAAAGCCGGCATGTGGGCTGAGCTGGAGACCGGTTGTAACGGTGGTGTCTCCATAAGCAAAAAGGATTCTCTCTACTGTGGCAGTGAGTAGACTCTAGTTGTACACTAGAAACTTTCGTGATTTTTCTTCTCCGTGTATTCTTTCCTTTCGAAACCGAGTGAGCTGATTGTGGCAATAAGGCGTCCTCTGCTATGCATTCGCAAACTCATCGTCATTCCACTTTCTACACTTTGGTTGGGGACAAGAAACCTGTCAGCTGGTGTACGGCAATACCGCCCAGTTTGTTGGTCGTAAAAAACTAGTACATACAACGAAAACAGTATTTATGTTGTATTTTATTTTAGCATCTATCAAAAATAGGATCATGATCGTAAAGTGTTAACAAAATGATAAATGTGTAACTTCAATCACAGTAATAACGCCATTGAGTTCGCCTCTTGATTTCGTCAACAGGTATCCCAAACAAATGTGTTCGTCACCAAGTCAAGGAAATGCTTTATGCACCCAGAACAGGTGAAAATTCAGCCGTGACACACACGCTTTCAGCAACACAACAAGGTATAAATGCAATTCAAAAAGTTAGATCAATACTTGGTAAAAACAGTATCACCATAGCATAGTCCGGTTTGTTAATGTTTATGCAACTTTGTTTTGGTCTAGCAAATTCGAGCTAGCTAAGAGATGGATGAGGAACAGTATGCTCGTATACAGGCATGTAGGTTGCATTCTTGATGCTTCTTCACCGCAGTTGGGCCAAACCAACTTAAACTAGGTCGTTTTAGGCTGGATAAATTTCATTCCCATTTCTTTGGTTTGTTCTGCCTTCCTGAATAACCTATTAACTGGCCACGTTGTTTACGCTAATTGCGCTTATCTTCGGTAAGTGTATTGCTTTTTAGCATATTTAAGTAATTTGTGGACATTATTTACTTATCGCGGATTCGTTGCTAACCAACTTACTATATTTGCTAATTTAGAGAAGAGTTATCTATGCCACCGTTTCTGTATGCATTATTGGATTTATCTTATTTCATCTTGTCGTTTCAAGTGATCGGCTGTTGCTCGAAATCCCCGGTGTGGCTGCGTCTGATGTGCATGTTGACAAGGTGCCTACCTGTCTATGACCCACTACGTCGTCCATACTGGGTCCAGTAGACAGTTGGTCGTAGCTGGAGGGGACGGGGTGCACGGTCTATGTGGACGTGTTGTGCTCGAAGAGTGCTTCCATGCACTCAGTGTGGTGCGGACTACGGTCCAGCCATCGCTTTGTGAGCACTTGATTCCCAAATACAGCATGCTTGTGTTCGCCTGTGTAGGGGTGTGGGCCGGCTCCGTCGATGAAACCTGGATCATATCTGCATGCCTCCCGGTCTTATTCCTTCGATTTTACACTGGATATGGGGTGTGTGGTTGGAGCTGTGGGTGGTGCAGCGCAAGCCACCCATGCTTACTCTGTAGGCGCAGGCGTCCTATGGTTGGCGACAGTGACAGGCAAATCCGAAACCAGATGCCTCCAAATATATATATATATATGTATAAATATATATATTTATATGGCTGCAGAACCAATTACTTTTTGAGTATTGTAGTGGCTTGATCCTCACAGATCTTCAACCAGCTGCTACCATTGTTATGCTAAGTTCTCATGTTCTGGATGTCTGGTCGTGGTTACCGCAGGGCCGGAGTTGTGTTACACCCGCTTTCTAGCTAAGAGTCAGGAAGCAATTCCGCATGAGTAGGTTTACTGCCACATTGCGCACGGCCCGCTGCCTCTCAAAAGTATATTTATTGGGAGTTTTGCCTTGGGACCCGATTCGTTCTCATGCCAGATGTGGACTCCCTGACTGCACACCACTCCAAAAACCAAGCCATAAATTCCATCTATACTGACGATATCATGCTGTAGCGACCTTCAACCAGTGGTGGGTAGCGCGAAAGCTCGTACTAGCTGATGCCAACAGCTGAAGCCGCCTATCTTTCTTCGTCTTTTGCAAATTCTGTTCCGTCCCTATGTTAACCAACCCTATTAGTGACTGTCCGGTGCAATCGTCTGCGTTCGCACAAACTGCTGAACTGCGGATGCTGGAAACAGTGCACATTAATCGACCGGAACTCAAGTGAACTCCCTGGGAGACGACTTGCACTAGTCGCGATAAAAAAGCGCGAACACGAAATTTGCATTCTCGTACTTAGTGAGGCACGGCCCGCTCAACGAGCTAAGCTGCATGCGTCTGGTGCTGAGTACACGTTCTACTGAGTGCGGATCGCCACCACAGCACCACGCGAACTTGGGATCGGATTTGCACTATCCGACCGCACAAATAAGTAGCTGGTGGGAGAGCCTACTGGCCTCAATACATGGCTGATGATACTTTGCTTGCGAATTGGAAGAGGTAAGGTTGTCGCTTTTACTAGTACATATGGTCTAACCAGAAGTTATACTGCTAAAACAATATATCTGTTTCACATTCAGCTATCCTCTGTGATATGGTAGGTGCTGAGGAGCGACTTCTTCTTCATACTGAGTTATTTCAACGTAGGTGATGGGCATGATGTCGAGGCATGGAGAGACATAAACAAGCCACCGGGTCTTGGTACAGCCAATGGGAACGGTGACCTGCCGCTCTGCGTATGCGCAGCCAGGGTCTGCCGATCACGAACGCCCGGTTTGCATTAGATGTTAGTTATATAGATACCTAAATTCAGCCACGGAGTAATCACGCTCACGTGCCCGATTATGTCAGAGTACCTCAGTGTGACACGCGTAAAACTTGAATGACGCCTGTACTGCATTGAACTAAGTGTGGCACCTAGCACAAGTTGGTGCGGAACAAATTGTACTTTTATTTTCGCAAAATTTTATCTTGTCCACCTACCGTGAATCAGCCTTGAACAGTTAATATTCTTCTCAAAGTCACTGTTGAGAAGCTTCTGAAGTTAGCGAAGGCGATGGCTACCCGCTTTGGCGGTATGGTGCCTATATCCTCAGTGAGCGACCTGTGGCAAGAAGGTTGGCTCAAATGCATGGGGCTCGTATGTCAGCGGGGAACGTAGTCCGGTGGGGCTCGCAATTCGGGTATGCTTGAAGATGGGCGTGATGACACTTCAGGCGACATTGTAACGCATGGGCGTCTGCTTATATGTGCTGGGGTAGCCTGGTCAGGCGGGCGGATGGGGGCGAAGAGGGAAGTTGGTGGGGGTGAGTCTCATTCTTGCGTACTGCAGAGGGTTTTGGAGAGGTACCGGGAAAGGATTGTTGGGCTGTGGGTATTGAGGAATGTAGTAGCAGAGGGATTGGAGTATCAAGGAAGGGCGTCCAGATGTAGGGATTGTGGGGATTATGAATGGTGGGGGGGGGGAGAGACGAAAGTGGCCAGCAACGGAGGCCGCTGCGGCGACGCAGCTGTGGCAGGCCGATGCCTGCTACACGGAGGATAGGCAGCAAAGGGATAAGATGGAGCTTATGATAGTGGTGTGTTCTTGTACAACCCGTCATAGCCGCCTGGACGATAGGCCTGTGTTGCACGGACTGAAGATGTGTCCATCTGTCGACCACACCGACAGGGCTCGGGGCGCAAATGATAAGGGTTGAGGGTAGGGTTCGGCAGCTCTCAGTTGCAACGAGCAACCCGCGACGAGCGAAAATCCACAGCGTGCCAGCCCAGGGGTTCGGGGGGGGACCTTGGCCGGCTTAGTTTCGATGGTAAGTATATGGGAAGGGGGGCGTGAGAGAGAGGGGCAGCAGACGAAAGGGGGGGGGCGGGGGGTGGGTCCCCACAGTGGGTGTGAGACGCGTGTGTCGTGTGTATATATGTAGGCGGGGATGTCCTGGAACAGCGTGGCGTCGGCTATTGCATGGACATATACTTTCTAGGAAACGGGGGGGGTGCAGCAGTAGCACAGGAGGGGCCCAGGGCAGATGGCGGAGGCGGGTGAGTCTTATTGCAAACCTGATGAGCACGAAACACACAAACGCCCTTTAAACAGTGGTCGACGGTCCGGCCTAAATCCACGCTGCACGGTCGGACACGGCAATTGCCTCCGCTGTCCCAATTTACTTGGTGTGTTCCGGCAGACACATCTTCATCGTAAGGTTGAACCACACAAGCCTAGTCAAGCTACAAACACCAGTGAACTTGGTCGTTCCCTGCGGCCGTTTTATGTTGTTCCAACCGACGCCATAAATTACAAATTCTCTTGGTAGCAGTGGATGCGCTTGCCGCCCACCCGAAATGGACATTTCTCAGCTCACTGGTTTTACTGGCAGCGCCCCCCCGGGATACACACCCCACCTCAACACTCCCACGGGCGGGGCGTCGGGGGGGGAGTGGAGGTTGACATGGCTCTAATGCAACACAATTTACTTATCCGGGGTGGGTTGTGGTATGGATGTGGGGGATAAATGCGGGCGAAGTGGTGAGAGCAAGGACGACAAGTCAGGATTCGGGTTATTGTGGGGCTGCCTTATTTGGGTAGTTTGAAGAGGAGGGTGTAAGTATAACAAGGGGGGATATATTCACATATAGGCAACGAAACGTAATAACAATGGTTAACAAACAATAAATAACATCATTCGAATTAGCCAAGAAAAAGATTTTATAACAAAACAAAAATCCATTCTAAAGTTTTGAATATGTAGCCCTCCCAATTGCTATGTAATAAACAAGGTATTTGGACAACAACGGGAATCAATGTCAATGTAAGAACATTTTGTAAGTTGCGCTTACCCGACATCGGTGGTCTCACTCGTGCAACAATGTTGGAAGAACTGACTGAACCACTCTGAATGGCATTTTGTTAGCTAAAACTCTGGTCCGTGAGATCGTTGCTTATTGTTCCGATGTACGTGTCAAATTTGCGAGTGAAATATTAATTCGTGGATGTATTCACCGCAATGGAAAATGTGGTAATAGACTAAGTGATCCGACTACTACAATCGCATACCCATGGACGGTTTTCTTCTGTGGGCCTTAACGCTGGGAGGTCCTCTGACAAGGTTGCAGCGAGTTTGTCATAGACTGATTGTCTTGAAGTCACGGTTGGTGTATCTCCTACAATGTCCATAGTCGGGTTCACGATCCGACTACCAAAATCCTATTCCTGCAGGGTGGCTAGGTTCTGGACTTGAAGAGTGCGTTTGATGAACACTTTTCACGCACAAATGCACGCACGTAGACATGAATGCCCGCACACAAACTAAATGCAACTAGCCTAAGGAAATAGAATATCACATGGCTCACTTGGGCAACTTCTACAGCGTACGTCCGTCAGCGCACCAGCAGTGATGTAACGAACGATTATCATCGGGGCGCAAAGGGCTCACTGTAAGGTTCCATTCGGTAACTTCCGAAGCAGGTAGCTGAAACAAAGTTTCCATTGTGATTACGGTGACAACGCAATTTTGCTGACGCCATTGCCTGGTATAATCGGTTCGCATGATGTACTTGGTAGGTGCCATTCATTCCAGTCAATCGCCCTTGCGTAGTGATCTAGGGGAGCCTTTGCTTAAAGGACACATCATAGTATGAAACACCTCAGATTGCCGATTCCGTATCGACACAACGGTTGAATGTTGTATTCATTGCAAACGCGTATTGGTTCGCAGATGCGCGCTCGCCTACAACTAGAACGTTTACCATGGTAGGACAGTCTTTCCGGAAATATAGGCACGTCGTGTGCTGGATCTTACTGTACCGAAAAACACGATCAAATCGTTGATGATCATCTCGTATTTTCTCTTGAACAAGAAAAAGCTAAGTATGTGGTTTAATCCAGGAAAGTTAAGCCAAGAACCCTCGATATCGCATATCCAAGGACCACAGTTCGATGGCCTATGAGATGGGCACAATGAGGCACCAAATGGCGATATGGTGGCGGCAGGCTCTAGAAGGAGATCAGATATTGGCCAATAAAAGTCACATTAGAGGGTTTGTGCAACAATGAGCGACGTTCTGTCGGAGTTTTAGGATGGATTTGTCGGAGACATTATGGGGTTAGCACTCTTTATGGGTTGTGTTGTGGATTTGGTTGCGGGGGGAACTGGGCTAGGATGTAGTGGTTCATACGTGGTGGGTGGTGGATATAAAGTGAAAAAAGGGGCAAGTATGTGGGTTTTTAGGTCCATACACTCTGGGAAATATGCCCAAGGGTTACGGAACGTTCGGAGGACACGTTTGTTTTGTTTTGGGGTAAATGTATGGGTTAGGAGGAGGGATGTAGAATCAACTTAGTTAGGTTGGTCGCGGTCGGTGACTCACTGAGTTCAATCGCGGTGCTTTGTATGTGTGCTGGCAGGGATATGCTCTTAGTGAGGGTGTTGAAGGATCGTTTGTTCGTGGGACACAGATTGAGGTTCCGCTGACATAATAGCGGGCACCCGTGCGGAAGTCGTGGGTAGGTTTAGTGTGCGTGGGTGTGGTTA
>OX104065.1:119459778-119600056 GCA_944474145.2 Dicrocoelium dendriticum
TGGTTGTCTGACATCGGTCCTTTCGGGGTGAGCACTATGGTGTGTGAGACAACCATCCGTATGTGGCTGTTTGTCGAAGAGTATGCGTCGTTTGCACGCAACATGGTTGAGTTGCAGCACATGACTTCTGCTCGTGATTCGACGGCGGCCAAATTCGGACTCGGCATCAACACAAGCATGACGTTGTCAATTTATGGCACTGGTAGGAAAGGAGTCGGTGGGCCTGCCGCAAATCCAGGTTGTTGATGATGTCTTAGAAAAAGCTACGAAATTCCGTTGCATCGGGAGCGCGATGCCCACAAACTTGCAGGTGACAAATTAGTTGCATATCCGCTTGTCGAAAGCAGCCGCTGCATTTGTGAATCTGGAAGACGGAGTGTGGAGGAATCACAGGCTAACTGCTAAAACGAAGCAGAATGTATACGGATGTTTGAGCTTGTCATTTATTCTACAGGGCATAACAACATGTCTGATGCACCGGAAAATGTCCATCATCTTAAGCGCTTACATCAACTTTGTTTAGGTGCGATTCTACGCATCGGCCGGGGTCCCCGGGTCGCACACAAGGAAGTGTTGTACCGCAGTTGTATGCATGTATTGGAGTGAAAAATTTGCTTGCGCACCTGATATGGCTGCGGCACATCAGCCTCATGGATACGATGCGGATACCAAAGTAGGTGTCGCATGGTACTACGAGTGCAGAAAGCAAACGTAAGAAGACAAAAGCTACGATACCAGGTTATAGTCAAGTTAGGGTTGACAATCAAAAACGTTTGATAGACACAAATGGCAGTAGATTATCAAGGGGCGGTTTCAAAGGTTTAGAAGTGTCTGTTGCAGAAGCGAGAAGTGCCTATGTGAAGCGCATGGTGTCGCGGCATTAGCGGTAACAAGTGTCCGAGCCAAGCCGGATTTTCGGCCACCAGCATAAACGCTTGTGGTAAAGCTTTAAAGGTAAATTAGTCGGTTGGATATGTGATCATCATCAGCACAGGGATTGGTAGGTGCGCTGGTTCCGATTTAATCTACCCAACCAGGCCTATAAGGGGGTTGAGGTGGTATCTGCACCACATCATCAATGGTCTGTACGTGCGCATGCGCGTTGCGTTTCGTTCTTTCCATGGGTTTGCTTTTATATATATATCTCTAGTGTGGCTGCGCTTGATTTAAATATTGACAAGGTGCCTACTTGCATATTACCTTCCATGTTATCTGTCATACTGGTCCCAAAAGTCGGTGAAACGTTGTTGGAGGAAGGGGTGCACTGTCCTAGTGATTCTGATCTGTTCAATGAAGGGTTCCATGCATCCAGTGTGAAATGGGCTACGGCGCAGTCACCATCTTGTGTATGTCTGGTGCGTATGATTTCCCATATAGAATGACTGTGATGTTGCTATTGTGCACCTTGATGGAGTGTCAGCAGGCTCCGTTGCTAAGACTTGGCTCTCATGCACATTCTTCTTGGTCCTATTCCTTCGGGTTGACATTGGATTTGGGGTTTGTGTATGCAGCAGTTGGAGGGACGGGCTACGGCCCAGTCACCTGCTTGTGTACCTCTGCTGTTCATAACTTCCTATTGAGGTCGGAATGCTTCTTTTCTGGTTGTTGAAAGCATGTGAGCCGGCTGCGTTGATAAAACATGGCTACTATGCACATGCTCCCAGTCTTATTCTTTCGGGTTTATACCGAAAATTGGGTGTGTGAGTGGAACTGTGTGTTTGGTACAGCGCAAGCTGTAGGCGTAGGTCTCCTGTGGCTACGTCCGTGGAGGGCAAAGTGACAGGCCAACCTGGACACAGTTTCCGCCAATCGACATATATATATATATATATATATATATATATATATATATATATATATATATATATATATATATATATAGTACTAAATCCTAGGCTTGCTAGCGAAAACATTTTGCAATACTTCAGAAAGGCGCGACCTACAAATTGGGCTGTGCCGTATGATTGCCTATTGTGGAATTTCTAACACACACTTGTCTTGCCATAACAACTATCCTTTTTTACTCCTATCTATCTGACTATAATTACTGTCACGTTGAGCTTTACGTGCATTATTCTGAATTGTTATTGTCTCCGCGCTCAGGAGATTTGCCTTTTCCACGTTTTAAGGAATCAAATTAAACCGATTTACGAGAAGTGTCATAACAGTGCAAGAAAGCACCGCACTGGATGGAAGGTTTCCTTTCAGAAGAAAAAGATGGGAAACATGAGCAAACCCATATTACTTACCTCAAAGATCATTTCGCTTTTGAGGAAAATGTAGGAACTAACAAGCACTCGCAAGAATAATCTCAGCTAGGCATAAGTTTGCTACAACAGATCTGGCTTCACGAGGAGACACAGGATGCGCTAGTATCGGTAGAAGGGTTCAAATGTCTTCGGGATGATGACCCTTGCACTTTCCGTAACCGTCTCTTCACGTTGAGCACACACAGAACTTTCGTTTACTTGAGTGATACACAAACATTTTATGTTACACAATTTATTTGCTTTTTTCGGTTACATCTCATGTATTTTTCTATTCTGAAAATGTATATACGCAGGTGCATAAAACACCTATTTTGACTTGACTTGAGTTGACTAATTGTTTGGTTCTGAGGTGCAAATCAATATATATAAGAAGAAACCTCTCAATCGTACTGCATATTCTCTATATTTCCCCAAACTCTCCAGAAGGTGAAGCAGAGAAATTTAACGATAAGTTTACTTCGGCTGTAATGGAACACATTGAATGTTCATCATGTATTTTTGATGGTGATTTCAACCGAGTTGCCGCCGCTTTTCGCATAGAACTTGGAATTCAAATGTCGCAAATTGTCCCACTAGATCCGATACGACTCTTGGTCTAGTGTTTGTCAACTAGGTGAAGCTGTTCGTCGTGCGTAACATGACACCATTAGGTAGTCCTGATCCCTCAACTATTTAACTGTGTCCTGTGACAAAGAAATATACAACACTTTAGTAAAGTCAGTAGCTGTTCCTACAAAGCAACAACAACAAGTTGTACATTCAGGCTATATTTGGAAATGGTAGATGCCGTGAAATCTGCGTGATCCTAAACCAACCCAGCAGACCTACTCGACGTACGTCAATCTCCGAAATAATTGTGGAGAAACTGAACCAGGAAGTCCGCAAGTGCTATAACAATCCGAGCTCTAAATCATGCTTTGCCCAACCTAAATTGTCTGTACACTCGTTGCCCCCTGTCAACAGCGGCACTGTACAAAACTTGCTGAAATAGCTACACTCACTCAAAGAAAGTTGTGAAAATAGCCTGCCTCTCGTTGTCGTTTAGGAAAGTGCTGAATTCCTAGCCAAAATTCTGGCTACTTTGCACACATTATGCATTCAATAACATAAAATTGCCAACTTCTGGCAAGGCGTAAATATCACAGCAATAACAGAAACTGTCTCAAGCAGACATCGCTCAATTGTTTGTATGTTTGGATCCTTAAAGATATTCGAAAATATCATCCTTGATTGGATACTGGTAAAACAGAAAGCAATTGATTGTCTGAAATTTGCTTACCGCAGTTCGAGATCAGCCGAAGTAACAGTAGCCTGCCTTGTGTACTAGGTTCTGCTTTACTTGGACAATAGAATCAAAAATCACCAGAGTCTGTTCTTTGTACTACAATAAGGTATTTAGCTGTCTAAATCGTGAATTGCTCGGCCTTGGAACGGCTCATTCCAGTGTCCACCTTGTGAGGGGTTATTTTACTGTTTGTAATCAACTTGACCGATTCGGGGGCAGGAGCTCCTTTCGCCTAATTACAATCAACCGGTACTTCAAGGAGCTATGTTTTCACCATTTCTCTTATCCAAATATGTAAGCTAACCACCACTCCCATGAGAGGCAACTTTGCCAAAATGCGCAGATGACATCGCTGTGGGCGTCAATCGACAACTACTTCTTTATCAAATCGCAAGCTAATCTTAACGATCATACCTTATGGTCAAAGGACCACTAGCTGCAGCTTAACGTCAAATTGCTATGATGTGACTTTTCACCGCACAGGGTTGATCGATATCCAACAGCTTCTCCCGGAATGCCTGGAACTTGACATCGAGGGTTATTGCCTGCACTCTGCCACATCAGTTAATTATTTGGTTGTTGTGCTAAGCTATGATTGGAAAAGCTATGCTTTGGACAAACCAAATAAAAGTGACGTACATCGAAATCCAGAGGTTGTCGTTCTAGGCCTAAAAGCCTACGAGTTTCCTCGGTCTCCAAGGATTTGGTACTCCGCTTTGCCATTGCTTGGGTTCTTCCGCACTGGACGTACTACTTAATACGTAGTAAAGAATACAAGCGAAGCACGCCCCCAGACTGCAGTTAGGCGAAGACCAAGTCCAGTACGAAGCAAAGTGTATGGGGCAAAGCAGTGCCCACATGGAGCACATAACACGATGTAAAGCATGGCGTGAAGAACAATCGCTTGGGCAACGCGAGGGAAACCACTAAGAACGCGGCGTGGCTGCACTGACTAATCAATGTCATGGACGGATGTAAAACTGCTCATCAATAATCTTTTCTGGTCTATTAAGCAAGAAATTTAGATTAACCTCATGGTTGGTAAAACACTTGTAGCTATACAACGGTGTGTCGAACCGGATGTTTGTTGATATTTGATTATCCACTCATGTTCCTTTACCAAAGATACTAGCATCAATAGTACTTGCCGACACAACTCCCCCCTCCATTGTGTATTGTTGGAAGGTGTGTCAACACCATCAACCGTGCAAAAGTACAAATCCATATCTACCCGTCCACAAGCATACTGTTCAACAAGTATCATCTAAATTGCGCGTTTTTATAGCCCAAAACAAAGTTGTTCCAGAATTAATCAACCGGTAGCTGCTATGATTTTATTATTTGCTTTCAATGATTGACCCATGGTTTTGAATTGCATACTGTAGAGCTGAAAGCGCATGCGTCACAGCTTAATGTTCAACCATTCTGGGTGCATAAAACACTTTCTTGAATTGAATTGAATGATCTGATTTGCCACTTGCATACTAAAGACTCTTACATGTGAAATAAATGTCAAGTCGTGCTTGCGCCTCTGAAGTTGATTCAAATATCAAATATTTACTCATACAACAGCCGTTGCTTCCTCCTGACACTAATAATGAAACAAAGCAGTGAGCTGACTTGATTGTGTCAGCTCTTACACAAGCTTGTTGCCTCCATTAAAGCGGCGGTTCTCTAGGTTCTACCAATTTTACAGCGAAATGTGTTCCACTCCGTGTATCCTTTTATTTGTAACGACCTTATAGGGATTCCAACTCCCAGAATTCCGCATTTCTGGAGCCAGGTAAGACGGCAGCTATAAAGCTGAACGCAGAAGGCAATGGCATGTAAGCCCCAGTAACATGTCCACGCTGATTAACCTGGTCTGCTACTTTTATTTACTATACGCTGTTATTAATAATCTTTTAATCTTGGTGGCCCGAAAGCAAAGTTTTGAAATCCGTCCTCGAAAACATTTTTGTTTTGAAGGTGTTCTTAGTATTTTGTGCGCGTCAGCGACTTACATATCATTACATTGTATGCTACCGACTGCTTGCGATATATTGGCTATTGTTATATCTTAATTGTTTCTAAACATCCATGCTCCAAATATTTGGCCAAGCATTACGTGATCTAAAGAAATGAGATGAGCCGGTTAAATATCCAGACCAGGGCATTTGGATTATTGTTAGGGGTAGGCCAGCCTATAAAAGTGGAATGATTGATAACCTGAGGGATAACCATAAATTTCAGGAAGAACCAAGCGGAACCACCTTAATAAAATTCAAAAAACGCGTAACCAACCAACTAAACTTGTTGCTTCTGCGCAGAAGTATAACAGAAACGGTGTAAAACGGGGATAGGATTAAGGACCAAAAGACAAGACTGATTTAGTTAACGAAGCAAGAGGATATAATGTCACAATCGAACGGTCAGTTAAGTCTACGCTTACGCATCTTCCTATATACCGTGGGCTCAATATCTGGTTGCTCCGGGTTGAGTTTGTCTGGTGGATGCACAGGAAGTTTCCCCATGAATGAAGAAACTTCGTCAGCTCTGAACGAGACCGATGTTAGCTAAGCAATACAATGTCGCTCTTGTTCTTTGCGGCTTATCCATTACCAGTTTGTTACACATCACTGTGCACACATTCTTTCTACTAGGAATTTTCATCTCTACAAGGTGGGCACTTTTTTCTTGGATTATAATTATTGCTTCAACTTCCGATTTATATCTGTTTTTATGGTGATTTTTTCTTGAATACTCACGGTAGAAACACTTCGGTTTTCGAGTAAAGTTAAACTTTTTACACCCGTTTGAAAGCACTTTTTGAAAGCGATGGTGCCAACTGGAAAGCGTGCTTTTGCAATACTATTTATTTTCGCCGTCTTACATTTGCGGGACGTCACTGCTTGCCCAGCATTCATTTGGGATTAATCGATATCCCAGTTACTCGTCATTCTTTGTACCCTTGTAAGCTATTGTGCCGGCACAGCTCGTCACAGGGACAGCGCATCAACTCCGACCGCTCAGTTGATCTTTATAACTACTACGCGCGCCCAATCGATGTGGCCGTCTTTCACAGTCGGAAAAGTAAGGAACATCAGCCAACTCAATATACCAGATAACAACACCATGCTGAATGGCAGAAATCAAGCAAATGCTAATCCAATATTGCGCCAGGCTGAGGATATGTGCGGGTTATCACAACGTCAGCAATTGATTAAATTAGGTTAAGCTTGGTTGCATTGTTTCAAATGGTATCATCCAAAGGGTACAAATTTATCCCGGCAACAGGCATGATAGTGGAATAGCGCCCAAGTGGTCCTTTGTAATGCACTGCCTGCTCGAACATCCCGCTCGTTAAGTGTATGCTTGTCTTAGTCCAGAAGTGCGACCGGTTGACATTAGAAGCCAAGCAGAAGCTAAAAGATTAGTTTCTTGCGATAGTAGCGAGTCTGCACTAGGAAAGCTTGGTAGCCTCTAAGCAGAGGAAGGTTGCACAATTTGATTCTCTCTGAACAATAATCGGCTAAGTACCCATGTCAGTTCTCTCAGGAACTTTGGCTGAATTCCTGGAGAATATTGACCATAGCTCCAAGAGTCAAGCAATGTCCATGGAAACGAAAATCAGGCCAAACCGAAACGTCTGGTTAATCGAATACCACTAGAACTGCTACTTGTGCTAAAGAAGGAAAAAGCAGCAGAGCACCAGCCGCCGCACCTGCAGCTCAAATGTTTACGGTTGAGCCAAATTCCCTCGGGGCATAATCTATAGGTATTGAGTAACTCCTATTTCTCGTGGGATACGTTGTGGAAGTATGCAAATTGAGGTCCATTCCGGTAGTGTACACCCAACAATGCGTACTGTTGCAAAAGAGAACTAGATGATTTATCAGGCGGCGCAGGCGACGAAAGCGGTCTTCATAGTTTGGAGTGGTGGACCGGCCAATAAGGAATTACGTGAACTAACGCTGAAAGTTTTCTAGAGCAATTCGATCCATTCTACGCAGTTGGCTATATATAATTTTGCAATACACCAGCATGGGTCTCACGCTTAACTAAAAGCTTTTCAGTCTCTCTTCGAGTAGAAGAAAGGGTTTAGTGAGATAGTCTTTAAATTGACTGGCATTTGCAATGTGATATGAGACATGTTCTGAAAAGTTCAGTGATGCGGGATATATTATTTCAAGGTGAGGAATTTGGGATGTTTGTACATGCTAAGGTGATGGAGCCATCCGGTATGCAGCATCTATATGCTAGCGCACGATTTTTC
The DNA here is from genome assembly GCA_944474145.2 of Dicrocoelium dendriticum. Classification (NCBI taxonomy): domain Eukaryota; kingdom Metazoa; phylum Platyhelminthes; class Trematoda; order Plagiorchiida; family Dicrocoeliidae; genus Dicrocoelium; species Dicrocoelium dendriticum. The sequence goes on from OX104065.1 coordinate 119,467,589, forward strand.
AGCGGAGAATTTCTGGATCAATTATTACTTCAATAGTCCAGCCCAGATAAATCCTTATGCAGCTTCTTAAGGCCCGACTCAACTCTATCGGGTGAAAATGAGTATACGATTTCAATACCGTTCGCAAAAAGCGTATAGTCGTCCATGCTTGGTGGAAGAACAGATGGTATTTATATACATTATGAAGATTAGTGGTCCAAGGACACTGCATTGGACAACTCCGCTTGTAACTTCTCTAGGGGAGGAGAGTTGCTGGCTTATTTTAACGCGCTGTGTCCGATCTTCCAGGTAGGATGTAAACAAGCTTAGCAATGGGTTGTTGACTGCTTAAGAGTGCAGGACAGAAAACAATGGTTTATGTGGCACACGATGGAACGCCTGGTGCATTGCTAGGAGAATGTCATGCTAGAAAATCATGTCATGGTTAATAACCGATGTTAAGTGGTTGAGTTATTGTATTTGACAGATTTCATAGAGTCGCTTCGTGAGAAAGCCATGTTTTGCGTTGTTTATCAGGTCGATACTATTACTGACAATTCGTTCCAGTTTCTTTGAGGCTGACGCAGTATGATAAATAGGACGATAATTCTTCATGGCAGATCCCGTGCCACCTTTTTGATTTGGTGCTATTACCGAGCTTTTTCCTATGGAGGGAAGTAGCCACTCGTTAAGGATAATGTGAAGATGTTGAACTTCAGCAGAGGAATGCTTCTGCCTCCATACTTGATGACAGCTGTAGGAATACCATGGCATCCTTGCTGAAATAACTGTTTTACATACAGTTTGACTAAAGCAACTTACATTTTTTTAGCTCGATAAGTTTCATTCTACTTTTTTTGGTTAGTTCTGCCTACCTGAATAATCCTCTATTAAGTTATACGACTTACGCTAATTTCGCTCATTATCGTTAATTTTATTGAGTTTGTAGCATTTTTGAGTAACTTGTAGAGATTTTTTACTTATCGCAGATTTGTTTGCAACCAATTTATTTCATATGCCCATTTATGTAAGAGTAAATTCGCCGTATATGTATGTATTGTTCGATAAATTTTAATTAAAATAATCATTTCATGTGATTGGCTGTTGCTTGATGTTCCCGGTGTGCCTGCGCTTGATGTGAATTTTGACAAGGTGCTTACCTGTCTAGTACCCACTACCTCGTCCATACTGGGTCAAGGAGACAGTTGGTCGTTGCTGGAGGGGAAGGGGTGCACGGTCTATGTGGAAGTGTTATGCTCGAAGAGTGCTTCCATGCACTCAGTGTGGAGCGGACTACCGTCCAGCCATCGCCTTTTGACAGCTGGTTAGCCAAATACAGCGTGCTTGTTTTTGCCTGTGAAGGGGTGTGGGCCTGCTCCGTCGATGAAAGGTGCCTCCCATCCACATACCTCCCGGTCATATTCCTTCGGGTTTATATTGGATATGCGATGTGTCCTTGGAGCTGTGAGTGGTGCAGCGTAAGCCATCCATGGTCACTCTGTAAACGCAGACGTTATGTGGCTGGCCACAGTGACAGGCAAATCCGAAACTGGATGCCGCCAACTATACTCTTTTGTACATCACTCAGACTCACGGGAATACTCGAGAGCGCTTTGTCGTCTTCAGTTATGGAAGAGGATGGAACATACTGAGAGAAATATTGAATGATACTACATACTAAATTTTCAATGCTTCACATATTTGGCTAACTTCATCAGTCGTTGAGACATCTGAAAATGTCAGACTTTTGATTTGATTTAACTACATTGGATTCCTCCTATCTAGAAGTTTGACAAAGTTTGTATCTTTTGTGGATTTTTTAGCGATTTGCTTTCTTCGGTGATTTCTGATTGATGTTCATGATGTTTTCGTTGCAGTTGAGTCTCATAACTTCGCAATAATGTTGCAGTTATTATTTTTGCGGTATTGAGACTAGATTGCTTCAATTTGGTGGTAATTTTGATAAACGACTTGCTTTGACTATTATTGTTATGGGGTTTGCTCCACAGTGTGGATGCTAGTAGTTCGGTACAGGTGGTAATATTTTTTACACATTCGTTCGTGGCTAAGGTAGAATGCTGTGTAAGAGGAATTTGTCCCAAATCACAGAACTGAGGAGATGGTCAAATGTGATCCAGTCAATGAGATGGATGCAACCTGTAGGCTTGTCATGCACTCGTGGTTTATTTGTTATTTTATCATTCATGCTGCAGAGCACAGCATTAGGGTAGCAGCCTATTCATGGGATGTAAACAGATCTTGCACTGACGGAATGCCCATGGTGAATATTAGATCTAATATTTTGGCATTTCTTTTAGGTTGACTAACTTGTTGAGTTCAACCACTGATCTGAATGCTATGGATTATTCCTATGAGGCTCACTGACACTTTTGGTCTGGGTCACCATTCCTTTTAAAAGGACTCCTTTCTTTTTTATCGTCGGTTTGACGAATCCTGATCGGGCTATTAGACAGTTTATTACTTTCATTTGACTTAGATGGTTCGGTTTTTCAGCTCGGTAATGTGCGTAACAGCTTTGAGTGCAAGTTCCTTTAGGAGTATCATATATGCTGAATTGGTTGCGCAGGGAATCTCCTCCGCGGCGTAATTCGAATCCGATAGGTTATTGTCATCGTGGTCAAGATTAATGCGGGAAACTAGAGTACAAATATCGGTTTTTTTTAAGGCGACTGTTCAGAAATTGTGTTAACACAGTACGCTGAAATAGACTTTTTCAGTACCTCTCTTTCCAGTGGTGTCCGATCTGCTCTAATCAATTTTAGATTTCATCTCAGTATTAGCTACAATTAGACTCCGATTATAAATGAACGACCGGGCAACCTACGATGTTTGTACCTCATCAATACGGGCAAGTGTTCTTGTGTGCATACTTTCGTAGTCTTATAACAGCACAATCTGCGTCACATAAAGCAACAGCCGATAGAAATGGTTGCTTTAATTTATTCGGAATATTACAAATGACTGCGTTCTCAGAACGTGTAAACCTTTCGTGAACTTCAGTGGCAACAGTAGATATGAAGTTACCGCCTCTATTTAAATGTTCAGTGAATTGGGTTTGGGGCGGGTTCAGAAAGTACCTTTGTGGAGTTAGCTGTCTTATTATTGGTTCCATAGTATTCATTTGGGTCTTGAGGTCTGTTAAGTCTGTTGCCATGGATGATGTTTTACTGTGTATCTGAAACGCTGAATCTACCTTCTGAGCGTGCCTTATCTGCGGGGCTTTCACGGCAACGGCTAAGCTTTGCACCTTTTGTCTCGCAGGTGAACTCGTGGTAGGAGCTGAGACGTTTGCATTCAAGGTGGCTTGCACCAATTCCCAATAGCAATTAGATAGAAAACGGGAGTTTCAGGATCTATGTTGTAGATGTCTCACTTATCTACGTTTCCACTTGCTTAGAATGAAATAATTCTACTGATAGTTTGTGACCAAGGTAGGTAATTGGGTAGCGAACTACAAATGACCGCAGTTGGTGGTGATATGGTGTAAGGGTTTCACAATGAGACGATGAAATAGTGCAACTATTTATGTGTACACTACCACAGGGGTAGCAAGAGCACAAAGATACTAAAGCGCCTTGTATGGCTTCGCGTCACCTCGTTGCGCGGTGATCGGCACTGGTTTAAGGTCAAATTTTTGCGTCTGTCGCACCAGAGGGCTTCGTCGTTCCGCGTCCAGAAGAGTCACACTTTCTCACGGTAGGTAGGCGCCGTGCGTGTTATCGATCCGGCCGGTAATTGGATAAGCGGCAGCCATTCGTGCTTTTCAGGGTAGGATGAAGGAAGAGCAATATGACTTGGAAAGTACTGTTTAACAGCGACAGTGTCCCGAGGGCGGACCAAATTGATAACTATCGTTTGTACAACGACTAAAAGAACGGTAGTGAGATTTTCGGATGACGCTCAAAAGGAACTTTTAAGTAAGAACACAAAAGTTCCTGTAGGACCAGAAGAAAGATAAATTTCGCTATTAGATTTAAGCACGGCTGACTTCAAAATTGCAAAGCACAGTTTGCTGGTGATCCAGGAATGAGGGATCCAAAAGATGAGCAGTAAGAGGATGAACTGTCGATGCAAAAATCGAAAGGTAGTACTTGGGTCCCTGTGAGAAAATATCCCATAATGTAAAGGCGAATAACACAGGAGGAAGCCTTTTTGCAACCCCACGATAGTTAATCATTCTAGAGTGAAACTCTACCCAAGCGCAACTTACATGATTGATATGATAAGGATGACACAAGGAAGATGAAGGAGATAGAGAAATCAACTTTACAAGCCATCAGGGAAGTGGTGCGATTAAGTCCATTGAATTTTATAAGCTCAGCTAAGTTAAAGTTCACGTGAAAGAGCGGGGATTACGGTTATTCTCACTTTAATGAAGACGTAGAAGCACAGTGAAACAGTGACGACTTATTGTTAGTGTGTGCTTTGAATGCCGTCTCCTTTGTTAACTGCAGGCTATCAGTTTCGGGAGGTAAACCAGAGCCGGTCCGATCAACCCTTGCCCGAGGTGAGGGAGAACTCACAGGTGAGTAGAACCACTAGGCACTCCATCGCGTGTTCGTAATTATTTCCTCCTGTTCATTCGTTCTTATAGCTAGCATATTTTGACCAATTCATCAGTGGCTAAAATGCCACCTATGCCAAAACATTTCGATTTGAATGTTACACCATGTTGCCGCTGTCCCGTAATCAACACTGTTGACTTGTCTGAATCTCAGTGCGTGTACCTAAAGGACACAGCAGTATAATGGGGAGTATAAAGGCACTTGTTATGGGATACATTGACCTCATATTGCAGCCCGTAAAAAGTCACGGTGTAACACGTTTGGGAATGTAATAAGATCCATCTGTCAATTGCGAACGTAATTGTTACCTACCCGTCGTGTATTCCTAATCCGTGTATGGACCCGCAGTCCGTTTAAACGTAGGAGAAACACCAACGCAGGATGGTAGTTGTGAAACTGTACTCTACTCCTAGCCAAGTGGAAACATATAGGACCAAAACGAACCAATGGAAACAGAGACCAATCAGCGAATGCACTATAGTCATGTGATTGGGCGCGTATAGTTAGCGGGTGTGGCATGACACATCGTTCATGGATGTCCGTAACATCCACTCGGATGGCAGCTAAAATTATGGTTGTATGATGTAAGCTTCTAGTAGTCTGGGTGTACCTCATGGTCTTCGAACAGCGATCGATAGATCAGATTCATCCATTTAGGTTTTTTTAGTCGTCTCCGTTTGTTTTGTATCAGCGGTTTCATCCTCGGGGTCTGATGCCGCGGATGTACAGGGCCAAATAAATTCGTTGTCCTGGCGTTCGGTTCCAGCGGTTTCCAGCTGTATATCGGCTTCCGTTCGTGAACTGGTCAGTACGGTTCCGGGCTGCCATATCTTCTCATGTGGGAGTTTCGTATACACATCTTGTTTCGGTTAAAGACTCTGGGTTTTATTGCGTCCGTATGCACTCTGGTGCACTCGCTGTGGTTGGAAACTTCTGGATTGAAGGGGGTTTGGAAACAATACATCTAACCTTGTGCGTAGGTGAGGCCCATACATTGCCTTCCCAGGACGTTTTCCGATGGACTCCAAGGGTGTGACACGATAAGCGAACGAGAGTCGATCTATTCTGGTGCGCGAAGGTCCTTGGCTTTGCTTCAGGAGACCGGCCTACACGGTTTGCACCGCTCTCTCTGCCAAACCGTTGGATGCTGGATGATGAAATGGTGTAGAAGTCATACGGTGGATGCCGTTACTCTGTGGATAATGTTCGAGAGTTGCACTCGTAATTTGTGGACCGTTATCTGTAGCTAAACTTCTGGCATGGCGTATGTGGATAGACTGGTGCACACTTTATTAATGGTAGTTTTTGTAGTACCGTTAGGGACTATATCTACATCCATTCATTTTAAGTGCGAATCGACCAGGAGTAGTAGCATTTTTCCTTCAATTGGACCAAAATAGTCTGCGTGAACACGCTCCCATGGACCATCAGATATCTCCAAGTGGTGAACCAGACCGACTGGTTTGTCTTTAAGATATTTTTAGCATATAGTATTTGCGTTCAACAGCGCTACAATATTTCGATCATTTGCCGACCACCGACAGTAGGCTCTGGCCAGAGCTTTTATGCGTACGACTACTGGTTGAGCTTCCATGTAATTCTCTTAATACGGCTGATCTGAAAGCAGACAAAATAACGACACGAGATTCACGCGTGATACATCCTTCATGCAGACTGAGCTCCAATCGGCAATTGAAGAACGGACGTAGAACCACAGTGGATCGGGAATCCCAACCGCTTTCCATTAACCGGTTTACAGTCGACAGGATCGGATCTCGGTCTGTAGTTCTCTTAACCATGTCGCTGGATATTGGAGTGGTGTCCCAGTACTGTACTAACTGGACAAACTCGCAAGGCGTTCCACCTTGCTAGTTACTTTGCACTTCCTAGGGCAATCTACTCAGGGCATCGTCTACGTTATTGTAGGAACCGGAGTTGTATCGAATTCGATAATTGTAAGCGGAAAGGATGCGTGCCTAGCGCATCATACGGGGTGCATTAATTTGTTCTATACATCGTCACTCACCAAGCAACGAAATTGGTTTATGATCTGTCTACCTTAAACCGATTGCCCAGCAAGTACTGATGAAAGCACTTAACTCCAAATATCACGGCCAGTGCCTCTTTGTCCAGGTGTGCGTAATTCTTCTCAGTGGCCTGCAGTCTTCGGGATGTGAAAGCAATAGGACGGATGATTCCATCGAGAATCTGATGTCGTAAGACTATTCCCACTCTAAACGATGAGGTATAACATTGTAAGACAAGAGGTTTGTTTGGATCATAATGCAGTAAACAGGTGAAGAAATAAGTAGATCCTTCGCCTTCAAAAATGCTTGTACCTTTTTGTTGTCCATGACTACTTGGAAGCTTTCTTAAACCAACCATGAAGCGGTGTGATCACAGATGCCAGATTAGTTAAAAAACGACTGTAGTGTGAAAGCATCCCAACGAACGAACGTAACTGCGCTTCGTTGTGTGGACTGAGTGTACTAACGATGGGCTCCTACTTGTCCTTTCTTTCATGTAATCCATTTTTCTCTACTCCATATCCAAGATAATCAACGGAAGCAACTAGGAAAGCATATTTGGAACGCTTCAAACGCAACCCGTTTTCGGACAATCTGTGTAGAACCTTGTCCATAGTGCGCAAATGATCTACTTCTGTCTTACGCGTGCTTAGTAAGTCGTCAAGATATGCATATGTATTCATTCTATCACGTACGATGTCCTCGACTATCCTTGGGATAAGCTCCGGGGCGAAAATAATTCCAAATGGGAGTCTAGTGTATTCAAATAAACACAAATATGTGCTAATCGTAGTAAACGGGCAAGAATCATCCTCCAATTCCACCTGCGAATAAGCGTGATTTAAATCAACTTTAGTGAACTTGACCCCACCGGGGGAAGTGGCATACAAATCTTCCATTTTTCGTAAGGGGTAACCGTCCATGATAGTGCAGCTATTCACTGTTAATTTGTAAACACCGCAAATACGCACAATGCCGTCTGGTTTAAGTACAGATTAGGATTTTTAAACCGATACGATTTTACCTTTGTGCTGGAGCCGTTTCAAATCTTCCTTAAGCTTTGACCGTAAAGAAAAAGTTTTTGTTCTAGCCTTGAAGAATTTTGGCGCACTAGCATCCGCCAAATGGATCCTGGCTTTAAAATTGTTGAGGTTCCCCAACTGGTGTTCTTTAAGTACCCCTAGGTATCGCTTTACGACCGAGTCTACGGTTTCCACCTCCACGGATTTGATTTTACTCAGCAAATGCGGTAAACGTTTTATCCAAGTACACCCCAGTAGATTGTTCGATGCACGAGGAACAACATGAAGCATTAACTTGTGTGATCTCCCCTGATGTTGAACTAAGACCTGAGATTATCCAAGTAGGCCCACGAACTCCCCCGTATAAGTTTTGAAAACTGTTTCACTCGGTTCCAAATTAGTAAAAGGTGAAAGTGTGTTCTGGTCTATTCATATCACTGCTGAGCCAGTGTCTATTTCAAATATAGCAGGCTGACCATTAACAACATTGTGATTATATACGGTGGTACTTTGTTCATATTTGAACCGTTCGCAAATACATGGTTCATAAAATTTACGTGTGAATCACATGACTCACCGTAGTTTTCGTTCAGCGATTTAATGGCAACTTGTGATTGTAGAGAATGGCACACACGAGCCAACTGGCCAAGTTTACCGCACTTCCTGCACTTCGCACGCAGCTGACGTCACTGGTTTAGGGAAGTATGTTGATCGTCACATCGGTAGCACACAAACTTCCGCACAATATTCTCCGAGGAAAAAGGTCGAGTTAGTTGGTTCACAGTTTCTGCAGGCTGGGCGGGATTAAAAGTGGACAACTGATATTTCAGTGTTCCCTCTGCCGAACAAGGTTGCAAGCTGTTTCCCAAGAAAGTGTTTTCTCTTCCTGGGAAAAGAGTTTTTCCCTTGATCCATCATCTATACTTGCAGCTATCAGGCACTGAATTTTCATGATTTCTTCAAAACGTGTCGAAGGGATTGTGTTGTAACGACACTCTGGGGTAGCTCGGTGAATGCGGGCGATGAAACCGTCTATGCTTTCTCCGCACTGCTGTTGTAACTTCAAAAAACGATAGCAAGTGGAAAACGCGCTCTGCTGAATTCTCCGTTATTCGTTAAATAACGAAATCACTTGTGAAATCCCAAATTTAACCATGAGGTTCATTGCACCAAAATGTATCTGTCCTTCAGAACCAATTTTCTTGCGGAACAACATAATCTAGTGAGCAACTGACAGTATGATGGAAGGATTCAACAAGATGAGAAGAGTCAACTAATGAGGGAACGAATTTTTCCATTGAATCCATGCTTGTAAGGAAGATTTTTCTGACATCTCCGGCAAGGAAAATGAGAGACCCACAAGTGGATTCGTACTGCCCCTCACCACGTTGTTAATTACCGATCGTGTATTCCTAATCCGTGTATGGACCTGCAGTCCGTTTAGACGTAGGAGAAACATCAACGCAGGATGGTACGTGTGAAACTGTATTCGACTCCTAACCAGAGCCAAGTGGAAACATATAGGACCAAAACGAACCAATGGAAACAGAGACCAATCAGCGAATGCACTATAGTCATGTGATTGGGCGCGTGTAGTTAGCGGGTGTGGCTTGACGCATCGTTCGTAGATGTCCGTTACGGAGACACGAACAGATTTGCGATTCGATTTGCAATTGCGATTTGTAATTCGGTCGAGACCAAGGTAGCGGTCGAGCCAACAGATAATGGTGTCAAGCCTGCGAATATGTGGTCATTCTGTCAAGCTGAAGTGTAGCGCTTACTAGTGCTTCTAAATGGCTTCCACTTAATCATTCAACATGCTGACGAGCACCGTAGGCTGCGAGTAGAGATATCAGTTGACATAACAAGGGTCCCGCTTTCGAGTTTTAATATCGCATAGTTGTGAGCGGACATTTGTTCATACTTGCGTATGGACTATCGCGAACGAAATGGAGAAACTGTAACCCTCATGGACAATAACATTGGGAACGTGCATGAATTTAGATAGAATGTAAGGATAACTGGCATTTTTCCTGTATTTTTGGAACATCGTACGTACAATTATAAGCAACCAAGACGGCTATCGTTATTTTGTTAAAGCTTGGACTGGATTCTAAATTGCAGTCTTAAATCTAGTCAAGTGTAGGCTTCAACAATAGATGAAGACAGCTAAATGGGTAATACGGAAGAAAGTGGCATCAATGCGGTTACCAGGTGGAATTATGCGCAAATAATTAGTACAGTAAAAACGTGGTTTTATCGTTGGTGTGTGCTATAGATGTCTTCTGCTGTATGCGTTAGAAAGCGGTGATTTCATACATTATCTGATGGTCTCTGATACGATCACAGGAATAATTCATCCAGTACATCCAGCTGCGTCCTGTCCTACAATCGGCTTTCAAAAATTGTTTTAATGAGTTTTAGCAAATTCACATGAATCAGCTTGCATAACATCCAATTGCTCAACCGCAGGCGGATGTGGTGATAAGCTATTGACTAAGAATCTATCATCATAACTCTCGATTGCAGCCATGCTGCGCTACAATGCAATTGTTTCATTGCGCGCATTTATGCTTCAATGAAATATACCAGATCACTACCGTACCACCACAGCTGAACTTACCTACATTTAGATCAGTCCAAAGGATTGGCCATTTCTAACGTAAGTTCTAGCAGGCACCTTCCGCCTCCAACCTCGATAATAGCTGCCTGGTTCTAAGCACAACTTAGTTCACTATAACGGATAAATAACGCGAAAGATTGCTACACTCACTGTATAGACTACTATGTGGGACAGAACAGGTAGTATCAACATCATGAAAATCGTTACTCGGTTACCTGTCGGATGAACCGACGTGTGGACACTTGCAACGAAAGTTGTTGGGCCTTTAACCCCGAGATTCCAAACTACACACCAAAGCAAGGAAGCGTTGTAGAGTACTTGGGCTCCACGAATAACTATTGATCACTACACCCAATTCTTCAATCGAATGCAAGAACCACTGTGGAATATTGTACGCAACAAGCGCTTGGTAGCCTGGAGCTGATGCGGTCCCAACAGTAAATGTGGTCTCAACGCGTGTGGTAGGCAGTATCTGCTTCCGGATTTGCCTGTCACTGCGACCTCCATAGGACAGCCACGGAACCCTTGAGCCTACGTAGGGACCATGGATAGATTGCGCTGTCCCTCCAACTGCTCCATACACAAGCTCCAAATCCAGTGTCAACCCGAAGGAATAGGACCAAGAGGAAGGTGCATGAGAGCCAAGTCTCAGCAACGGAGTCGGCTCACAATACATCAAGGTGCACAGCAGCAACAACACAGTCATTCTATATGGGAAAGCATGCGCACCAGATGTACGCAAGGCGGTGGCTGCGTCATAGCCCATTCCACACTGGATGCATGGAACCATTCATTGAACATATCAATGAACAATGAACAATGATTTATCACGGGATAAAAGCAAGTGCTTGACACGTCCCGTAGGATGGTTGAGGTGAATACGATGAAATCAAAATATGTCTGGGTCATCTACCGAACGTCTGCCGAGATGAATAGTTTGATAATTAACATCAGTGTAAAATTAAAATAAATTATCGAGCGTAAACGTTCAGAAAGACACTGGGGTGCAGTGATCATTGAGGTAAAGAATGAGCAAAGTAAAATATGGTCGCTCACTTAGATCCGTCTGATACATAAATCCTGTTGTAATGTATCCTTGGCGTAATCCACAGTAGGGGAGTTTAGGTAACAAAATGTTGGGAGCTAAGAGCAACATCTAATCGTTTTTTGAAAACATCCAAGGTAGGAGAGGATACAACTGAGTCTGGGAGTGCGTTCCAAGGTTTGCAAACCCGAAGGGAAAAGTAATTCCGTCGACACTCTAGACGGCTATATTGTTTCTTCAACTTTAAGCAGTTACCCCTGTTTTCTGCGTGTTGTGGCTTAGTTTCAGCAAATAGCGGCATACGTGGTTGGGGTCACTCAATATCTGATACGCTAATATGAGATCACCGCGCAGTCTTCGATAGCGCCCGCTGAAAATTCGCAGCAACTTCAGCCTTCGGTGGTAAGAGTGATAGCGCAGTCCCTTCACATTTTTTGTTGCTCGCCGTTGTGGTGCCTCTATCGCTTCTAGGTCCCGCTTCAACCAAGGTTGCCAAGCTTGGATAGCGTATTCAGCATGCGGTCGCACGTAGGAATTGTGCATCATTGGGAAGATTGATGGGTCAAATCTTCCGAATGCTCTTCGCAACATGCCGACATGCTGGTTGCCTCTTTTCGCAGCAACCTCAGCCTGTTTTGAACAGTTGAGGTCGCTCTGTACGATCAAACCTAGGTCACGTTCCTGGGAGCTATTCTGCAGTCGTTTGGTCCCAAGTGAATAGGTATACAGTTATGACGATTGCGTAATTGTACGACGCGACATTTGTCTACATTGAACGGTAGGGCGTTTTGAAGTGACCAGTTCGACACTGTGTTAAGATCGCACTGGAGTTGTTCATGGTCTTCCGGTCCTCTGATCCTTCGCCATATCTTGATATCATCAGCGAAAAATAGGAAATCGGAAGTGATTGATCTCGCCAAATCGTTAATGAACACCAAGAATAGACGAGGTCCAAGAACCGAGCCTTGTGGTACTCCGCACGCCACATCGATTGCATCAGACAATGATTCTCGGACTCTCATCACTAACCTTCGTTCTTGTAGAAAATTGTCAATCCAACTCAGGATTGGGTCGCCAATGCCGTAATTCCGAAGCTTGTGAAGGAGAATGCGAGGGTTTAAGCGATCAAATGCTTTTGAAAAGTCTAGGTAGATGACATCAACTCCTACTCCATCATCAACAGATTCAGTCCAGCTATTACGTGCAATTAATAGGTTAGTGTTACACGAATGCTTTTGACGAAAGCCATGTTGCTCTGGGGCTATTAACTTGTGGCTTTCCAGGTATTCCATCAGCGCATCTGCGACGATTGATTCCATCACTTTGGATAGTACGGGAAGTAGTGTTATTGGACGGTAGTTGGCAGGATCAGTGCGGCTACCTCCTTTATGAATAGGAGTGATGACCCCTCGCTTCCATACTTCAGAATCACTAGGACAGTGCACCCCATCCCGCAGCAACGTTTCGCCGAGTTCTGTAGCCAATATAACATAATCTGGAAGGTAATATGCAAGTAGGCACGTTGTCAACATTCACATCAAGCGCAGCCACACTAGGGATATCAATAAAAGCAAACCCATGGAAAGAAAGAAATGCAACGCGCATGCGCACGTACAGACCATTGATGATGTGGTGCAGATACCACCTCAACCCCCTTATAAGCCTGGTTGGGTAGATTAAATCGGAACCAGCGCACCTACCAATCTCTGTGCTGATGATGATCACATATCCAACCGACTAATTTACCTTTAAATCTTTACCGCAAGCGGTTATGCTGGTGGCCGAAAATCCGGCTTGGCTCGGACACTTGTTACCGCTAATGCTGCGATACCATGCGCTTCACACTGGCACTTGTCGCTTCTGCAACAGACACTTCTGAACCGTGGAAACCGCTCCTTGATAATCTACTGCCATTTGTGCCAATCAAACGTTTTTGATTCTCAACCCTAACTTGACTATAACCTGGTATGGTAGCTTTTGTCTTCTTACGTTTGCTTTCTGCACTCGAAGTACCATGCGGCACCTACTTTGGTATCCACATCGTATCCATGAGGCTGATGTGCCGCAGCCATCTTAGCTGCCCCAGCAATTTATACACTCCAATACATGCATACAACTGCGGTGCAGCACTTCCTTGTGTGTGACAAGGGGACCCCGACCTTTGCGCGGAATTGCAATTAAACATAGTTGTTTAAATCGCCTTAGATAACGGACGCTTTCCCGTAGATCAGACACGTTTTTATGCACTGTAGAAAAAGTGACAACCTCAAACACCCGTCTACATTCTGCTTCGTTTTAGCAGTAAGCCTGTGATTCCTCCACACTCAATCTTCCAGGTAAACAAATGCAACCGTTGCTTTCGACAAGCGGATATGCAACTAATTTGTCACCTGCAAGTTTGTGGGCATGGCGCTCCCGATGCAACGGAATTTCGTAGCTTTCTCTAAGACATCGTCAGCAACCTGGATTTGTGGCAGACCCACCGACTCCTTTCCTACCAGTGCCTTAAATTGACAACGTCATGCTTGCGTTGATGCTGAGTCCGAAATTGACGGCCGTCGAATTCTGCAACTCATCCTTGTTGCGTGCAAACGACACACACTCTTCGACAAACAGCCACATACGGATGGTTGTCTCACACACCATAGTTCTCACCCCGAAAGGACCGATGTCAGACAACCAACCAACAATACAGTGCATCACAATGAAGCGTATTCACAAGCGCATCGAACGTACATCACGTTACCGCATTTAGGCAAAAAATGAACTGTACCGGATCTGCGGTGCAGCTTTGCTTGATACCAGAGAAAACATTAATGTCATCCGAGAATTTTCCCATAGCTGCACCACTACCTGCATACTATCGTGCAGATATACAATTCATCTTAAAACCTTCATCACACAGCCAAGTTTACCAAACAAAAGCTACAGCGCCTAGCGGTTTACCGTATCACATGCATTAGTGAAGCATGCAAACAGCAAGTACAACGGCTGTTGTCGAGCTCGACGCTTCTCTTGCAACTGATGAGCCGAAAACTCCATACCAGGTGATGCGGCCCGAATGCATTCTACGTTGTTCTTCCTCCACACTCGGTTCAAGTAACTGAACCGAGCAAGAAACTGATTGTGTTTTACGACGGTTGGGTGAAGTCTTACCTACAGCTTCGCAATATTCTGTTTTCTGTTACGTCGGACCTCCGTCAGCCAACAGCTTTCTGCCCACACATGCTTTCCTCCAAAGCAAATCGAAGTTGCCTCTGAGATCGCCATGAGGCATCTTAAACTGAAATCAAATAATGCACTCATTATTCTTCATAATGGTAACCAGATACATTGCCAGTCCAAAGTACCAAATATATCGTCGCTCGCTTTCAGAAGGCGGATTGATATCTGACTGGAAGTTAGGGATTGTGACGCCTATATACAAAAGAGGGAAGCGGTTTGGCCTCATAAGCTAACTATTGATATGAAATAATCCTCAACTGGGTAAACCGGGCTGATGAAAGAAATCTGTGCACTATCATAATGCGATCAGCACAAATTTCGCAGATAACACTTGTAGTAAAATGGCTTCTTATCTGAGAACTACATGACAAAGCATTAAACTAGCAGAGACACATGGATTAGTTATAAATGTGTTTGATAAAGTCCAATACAAAGGTCTTTTTTCTATACTTCGGCTAATTGTTGTCACTTAAAAATTTTGCTGGAAGGTGGACATTCTGAAATCACGGATCATTCAAGTAAGTTAAAGTATAGCATCATTCACCGTGTGGTAATCACTTTTGGCGCCTAACCAACCTCCTCCTCGGACCAAAATTCTTCAAGCTGTATCATAACGATTTTCTTCAGCTGCTTAACACGATTGTTTCCAAGCTTTATTCAAAAGTCTCCAGTTTTGACGAGCTGCAAATAATGCTAAAATGGCCACAAGGCTTATCCATAAAATGGAAAAATTCTGTCAAATCTGACAAGTTTGCCGTTCTGTTGCGTTAAATAAATCTGTACATAAAATGCACATTGGTGGCTGTCTTCTCATTAATAGCATTCACTGGAAAGTCTGTGGGTCATTATGTCACACAAAATTTGTGTATCACCGGAAAGCGTGAGGATTATTCTACTCGCGAACGGAATGCTAGGTTTTAGCGGGCTGTGTTTCTTCCTTCCATATGAGTAAGAAATTGGCTGAAAAAATCTCGGGCAACAGCGGTTCCGAGAAACTTGACTTCTGGGCGAAGGTGAAATCTCTCAGAATTAATGATTATTTCAGAGGGATGACGATCTGAACCAATGGAGTAAAACCGAAACATCAAATCTCTTAAAGAACTTCTACGTCCACCACGCAAAGTGCCTGCCTGCTGTGCCATTGACGAGCGGAACTGGTCTACTTGTCAGGATGGCTGATGTAACCTGACCTTTCCCTGGTTGGACTGTAAATGTCCATTAAGTTTACACTACTTTTTCCGTCCTCCAGTAGTTAACTCTTTAACATGCTTTTGACCGCGAGCGTGTACTTTGATTTTGGCGACGATTCGGATTTGGCAGAGAACTGTTCAAGCAAAGTCGTATAAAATGTGGCAGACTGAACACCAGAGATATTAGCTGTTTTGATATGCAGCCACAGGGCGTGCGATCAACACCATGCACTTGCTACTAGTCCCATTTGTCCACAAATTTGGCAATTGCATCGGATCCAAATGGTCATGAAAATCATTTGCTAGGTATTTTGTTCGTCGTGGCACAATAGCAACCTCCATTTCGCCACCTACCATGCCTTTTAAAGCGACGTAGATAACAAGTTATTTGCAAGGACTTCTCTTGGGATATGCTGTCCTGCTGAAGTCGGAGTCACACTGCGCCAGTAATTCACACTGGCGTTTCGCTACCCCCTTACTTCCATCAGTCGCGCACAGCCAACGGATGCTTTGAGATAATTTGCTCCTGCGCAAACTCAAACCACTGACCTGCAGTTTATATGCCAGACGCACGTGCCAGCTAGACACTAGCTGCAGGCTAGTTACCAGCCATATATGCAAACAATTGTAACTTGCTTCTCATTTTCAGTGCGTTGCTGATTGCCATGTTATTGATGGACCGATATATCTGCTTAAGGTTTGCACGTTTGACGATCCCTAATTGATCTGTGGTCTTATACTTAATAAAATTACTATAGGAGAATCAATGAAAGTGATAAGGTTGCATAAGCAACGCCTCCACTTTCTGCACACTCGAAAGTACACATTTCTTGTCATTAGCAAGAAATCAGACATGAAACTTACTCTGTTTTCACCTACTGTGTGGTATAGAAATGTACGATGTTGGATTCGGCAAACTTTCCGCATTAACTGCCCCTACTCTAGACCAGGGGTCAATAAATATTTTTCACAGCCGATCAGATAACTGAAAAAACATGCTTTTCGGGAACTGCAGACTGGAAAGAAGTATGAAAAAGAAGAAAATGAAAATGATATACACTGAATCCACTTTATTGGATAGCCACAATAAGGGGCAATGTAAAGGGGATCTGAAGCGGAGGCAGGCAGTAGGTTGTCCCAAACACAGTTGAAATATTTCGATAAAGCTTCTGAGGACTTCCTTAATGACGCTAAGTAAAAGGACGCCCGGGAACATTAATCGTGCCTTGTGCACATATGTAAGGCATACAAATCTTCGCCGGATGGTTCATATAGTGAGTCGTCGTAAGTGAAACTGAATACGTCATTAACCTCAGAGTTTAGACTAGGATTTATCGGACATGAGGTGCTTTGAATTCATCTATGGGTTGGCCGTTTGACGCAGTATTAAAAAGTTTATGCATAGCAGCTTCACCTTATGATGTGTCTTTGCGGTAGACGCACACACGCTTGTAGGGATAGGAGACAAAAGCTTCTTCACATATTGTGGCTGGGTTGGCAATATGGCTGCGATAGCTAAGGTGCTGAATCAGCCATAAACGGCTGGCAATTTCAATACGCGATATAATAGATTGCGTCAGAGATACCGAAGGAGAAACAACTGAAATATGCTTGCAAGCTGCACGCAGCAAACGGGTGAGTCAGAAGAATAAATGATGTGTGATTTGGGTGGATGGTTATGATTCCATATCCAAGCAGACGGTGATTGAGTTGCGTCAGATACAACTGATACAATGGTGGAGACAGGGGAGGACTACTAAATGGCATTGTACCACATAGTGAGGAGCTAGGTTGAACTGTCAATACGTAAAGAATGTATGTAATATGCTATTATTTACATGCCCCTTTTGTGCACAGGCGCTGTGCTTACAATTTTCCAAAAGTATTTGTCTAAGTTTGCTTCATACACAGTGTGTACAAATTAGCCAGAGGCTGGGCTATGGAACCCGTTGAAAGTCTGGGGACTACGAAAGGAAATGCTGTTCGGCCGTTCGTTAAGTTCGAATGCAACCAATGTGCAGATATGCAAACTCGACCATGAATGGTGATTCCCTAGACCATATAAAGTGTGCAGATGATGAACCAGAGAATCAGTCATTGCTCAAACATCACGCATCATAGTGTAAGTCCTCTAATTTCACAACAAACTTTGCCTCGTGCAGATCTACTCCGCTCATTTGCTTCCTCATATGCCAGACAGCATGGAATTTGATTTCCAGTATTGATTAAAGATGGGCGTGCACGAGGTAATTCAATTATTCCTGAATATTGGTGATAATGACTTTACCGAAATACAATCTGATTATAACTTGGGTTCGGTGTGCCTGCGAAGTTGCGTGAAGTGTTTGGTGAATCAAACCGATCGGCACGGATGAAAGTTGTAGTATTACTGGATTCGTACCAGTAGCTCATACGCTACATTGCACATTCACGTGCTCCCGAAAATTAAAGTAAAATCGCGCTACTCATGAGTAATAGAAAATCCTAATGATCACACCGCGGAAGTCGTTGCAGACTTTCGGATAGTAGGGCATTTTCTCGTCTGCAAGAGGCTAACTCCGGAGGGCCACCTCAAAATGTACAGAAGCGTCATGTTCATGCATGAAGTTTCCAAGTACTATTTTTCAGGTGTGTCGTAACTATGCATCCAAACGGGCGGGTGACGGCGCCCGCAATGTGAGTGCCAGGTTGCAGTTTGTTTCCTGTGTGAGTTTGCGTTTTCCAACCACGATCCAGCTTAGACAAGCCCGTTATCCTTTTCTTCCTCCAGATGTGCAAAGTAGCCAGGCCAATCTCCCGATTTACGTGTAACTAGAGCAGGAGCATTAAGTTTGAGGAGACTGAAACTTAGGGAAATGCAGTGAGGGAAAAGCTACTTTCCGTATAACTCCAAGTGGCCGAGAGTATAGTGCCGGACAACGTAAACCTTGACTGCATGTATACAGTAGGCCAGCTCAATATTCATTTGGCCAATATGAGCCCATCTGTCTATAATCCATGTGGTGGAGACTGCAAAAGCTATCACTGTTTGTACGTTCTAGATAACAAAGGGCTTCGGTTCGCTTTACTCTTGAGATGCAAAGCTTAGGTCAACAAAAGTAAGTCGATAAGAAGAGGAAAGATAAGATGCAGTCTGTAGTAATCAGAATTTCGCTGAGACCGTCAAGCGCGGACTTGACGACCATGGCTCTAAGATCTTAGGATTGAATTAGGTGGGATTACAGGTTTTCTTCCTATTTGAGTACACTAAACGTCCACTATTATCTTATTTTCGTGGCTCCAGTTATAGTTTAATAAGTTTGGTATAGGTGGTTTATTATCTAACAGTGGAGATTTGGCTAACGTAAGCTCGTATGTATCGTGCGCAAGCGCACTTGTGCTTTTGCTGGTTCTGACTGTTCCAGTGCACCCGGCATGGTGAACGAATAGCATAAGTTAAGAAGTGCAAGGTGTTTTAATATGTATGAGTTTCCTCCGCTCATAGTGAGTATCAGAGCCAGGTAAAATATAAGTTTCGTAGTGATGGCCAAGGTAAGATGAAGTGGTGATTAAAATGTCCTGGATGTCCAGCTTTCCGACATGGCAGTGGCACTCTGACACATGGTAAGCTTTCAAGCCAGTCAAGAGAATATGAAATGGTAAAGATGTAAGAATGGCGGAAAAATGGGATCTGGTTTTTCGTGCTGCCGGTCAGGCAATTTTTCCAATAGCGATTGGCGAATATCTAACTCAGATAAAAGCTAAGCTGAATAGGACCAAGCAGGGAGAAAGTGGGTTCACAAAAGCCTGGGTCTCAAAATATTTTTGCCAGTGGACAGCTGACTAACCCCTTAAGATACTTCGCTTATTATCGCGCAAATAAAGCAGGTCATATTTAAGCCAAGGAAGTTAGGCATATTAAGGGGAGTAATAACAGCAATAAGGTCCTAGGGTTATGCAAGCTTCTGCAGTTACGCGTGGTTTGGGCGCTGGCTACTAGGAAACTTGGTACGCGTTCGCGATTATTAATATATAGGTTTGGGAATGGGAAGTTAAAAGTACGGTATAAAGAAGAGGTTAATAAATAAAGCATAAAAGAACGTTTGTGTTTCCCGGTAATAATGCCGTCTTGCATTCGACTCCCACTAATGCTTTTATCTAGTGAGATGCAACAAGTAAGCGAATTTCTTAATATATAAAAGGAGAGATAAAAGAGTAGTTGAGCTGGATAACTAAGAGGGGTTCGTGTGGTTTCGGACTTTCAATGCGAATGGGATTACCAGTGCAGGCCGCTAGGCTGGTGAGCTCGGAAAAAGTAGGATCTAAGAATGGTGGATAGGACAAGTTCCGATCTGTGTTGCACTCCCGGAATCCGGGTCTGCTGTCTATATAACATTCTACTTAAGCATTGGTACGAGTCGAGCTGTATGAGATGTAAAAATTGAGATCAAGTTACAGTAATGCCTTGAGGTGAGAAAATGGTCCTAGCTTTACAGTAGAGTATTTCGGTGGACAGCAATAAAAGAATTTGAGTTGTGGGAAAGAACGAAGCTGAAACGTAGCTCAGAGCAGATATTCATGTGAGATAGAAGGGTGGGGGTGGCCGGTCCGGCAGGAGGTGAGATGACAGCCATCTAGGTTCTTATACTCGACCAGAAGATCATGAGTTTGATATGTCCGCTGACACTACACTACCAAGCGGTTTTGGTGAATAAAAGTGAAGGGCTACGCTGAGAATAGCGCAGGCTTAAGCCTTTCATGGTATTGTTGCAGATTAGTGGCTTTCCACAAAGTGTAAGCGCCATTGGGCCATTGTTCAGCGAAACAGAAGGGCAGTACACTTCTCCGATGAAAACGATATGTCCCAATGGGTGCACCATAGTTTTAATGCTTTCAGATTGGTTTTGTGAAATCTAAAGCTCTTATCTGTACCAACGAAAGTGTTTACTATCTTAATGTCGTCTGCAAAGGGATATGGGATACCAAGGCGTATAACTTCGGATATATCGTTTATGTACAACAAGAAGAGTAGTGAGCCGATGACACTGCCCTGAAATACACCACACAGTACTGGTCTAGTCGTGGAAACATGGCCAATAACACTGACCACTTGGGTTTGGTTTGAGAGGTACAGCCTCAGCCATGCTAGTAGCAGGGCACCGATTCCAAATGAAGCGACGTTATCCATCAACTTGTTCTGTGGTACTCGGTCGAATACTTTCAGCATACCAAGATAAATGACCACTGCTAACAACCCTAGATCTAGGGAAAAGGTAAGCTTGTTTACGGAAGGCAAGTGACAAGTCACAAAGAACGTGCTTTCAGGAATCCATGTTGAGTCATTGATAATGTCATGAGTCCGTAAGAGATTCACTACTTTTTTGGCATTAGTCTCTCCATCATCGTGCAGAAAATGGAGGTGTGGCTAATAGGCCAATAGTTCCTGATGTCATATCTGGGCCCTCCTTTATAACGTGGTATAACCGTAGCTGTTTAGCACTGTGTAGGTACTTTCTCAGCCTTAATCGATGGACAGAACAGGTGAAGTGGTATATCTGGACCACCAAGCGTTAGTACAATTGAGGGAAGCCCATCGGGACCTACAAAGTTTGACTGCTTGACAGTCGCTAATTGCTTTCCTATATTACGTGGTGAAAAGTCAACGACAGATAGTTGTGTAGAAGTTAGAGTGGGTGACTGAAGCGCGCCAAAGTTGCTGGTTAACTTGAAGGACAGGCTTAAGTGATTATTCAGAACCTCAGCAACTGAGGCAGAGTCATGAATAACCGAACCACTGGTGAGCGTGATGAAGGCAATTTTATTTGTCGTAGGGTTTTGGTGCTTCATCAGCCCACACTGCTTTTGGATTTTGCTAGCGCTAGAGAGCGAATGTCTCTCCTATGCTACTTGCCTTGAGTAGCGATGAGAGTAGTAGTTAGAAAAAGCTGCTGCTGTTGCAGAACCAGAGAGAGGTCTTTTGTTCTTCTATGCCGTTTGTGCAAGATCACAAGCTTCCTTGCAGTTTTGGACGGGAGGCTGTCTGCTTTGCTTCGAATGCTAGTGTACCTGAGTTTGAGTGGACAGACCACATCAAGACAGGCTTTGATGTTTCTGTAAAAATACATCGGCAGCAATTTTGGGGTCAGATGTTAGGAAGAAGTTAGCCCAGAGTGATAACCTTATTAGGGACGCGAATAGGTCCCCATCAGCGTAAGCATATCCACTATACCAGGTAGGGGCGTTGGTTGGGAGAACAGGATTTGTTGCAAGCGGATGAAATGAGAGTATGACCAGTTTATGATCACAACCATGGAAATTGCCGAGTATTTCAGCTGGTGTGTCCGGAAAGCTCTGCCTGAATAGGAGATGAAGAATGTGATCCTCCCGAGTTGGTGACCGCAAATTTTGGGTCCATCTATAGGAATGGACGCACGAAGCGCATCTGCCTTATCTTGTATTTGTGGTGGGAGCGTTCCAGGAGACAGTTGGCATGTTAAAGTCTCCACCAATAAGTGCGCAGATTGTAGGATGTTAAGAAGTTTGCAAGAAAGTTTTATGGAATTTGTTCAAAGCAGCAGTAATGGCGTTTGGTGGGGTGTAGACGCAACTGATGATAAAATCTATTTGATGAATGCCAGCAGTAACAAAGACAGAGTCGACGTAAGTGCCCAAGCAGGAGTCTGTGAGCAAGCATGCATGGATGTCGTCCTTAGCGTACATACGGCATCCACCACCGTGACTTGTAGCTCGAAAGCTGCCGAACGCGTTGTATCCCGCCAGCTGGTAAGAGGTAGCCGGTGTAGTCACACTTAACCATATCTTAGTGATTAGAATAAAGTGCGAGGCAAGAAGGGAGTTAAATGTACGAAGAGTATGAATTTTATGCAAAAAGCTAACGGGCATTAAGAAAAAGGAGACAACGTTGTGCCTATTAGTTGAAGTGGTTAAACTTTCGCTATATAGGGGAGAAATGGGGCGTGGTGGCAAGTCCAAGGAGTCGCAGCGACTTGTGGGGTAGTCCGGAGGCCTTGGACCACAAAGAGCAGTTGATGGAGTACGCTCAGCTGACTTTGTGGGGTAGCTGGTGGCGGGTAATTGACCATTGACATCAAGAAAAAAATGGTTGGTTGGGACTTGTTGGAAAACTGTCCATAGGCGATCCTAGCGTACGGGTAGCTTGTGTAGTACTCATTTTAATGGTAGTATGAACGTCTACATTTTTCCGGTGCTTACGGCCTCTGTCCATGTGGCAGCTGAAGTGAAGCGTTGCGTAAGGGGTATTTCGCACAAAGTGCTGGCACTAGTTTATCAACAATTCTCAGTCATGCTTATCGGATAGTGCTAGCTTAATTGGACGCGGGTACCTGTGTGACCACGGTGTTAGTCGGGTTCCTGTGAGCAATGAACCGAAGAACGTGCAGTGTTTCCTTATGGTGTTCTCCGCTTTGGTCACAGAGGCTTGTTCAGGTAAATTCAGAGCTACCAATGTTCCCGGAGTTGTAGGTGCTGGAACAGTTTTATGAGCCGCAACAGTACACGGGACAACATTGTATATGGGTGTGGGGCAGGACTGTTTACGTTTAGCTGGCTTATCGTGTGTTAATGGAGGCGTCATACCACTCTGCGGAATGCAAAAGTGAAGGTTGTGACCTTGAGAGAACGCGTGCTAAACGCTTACTTGTACAGTCGTAGATTTCTAAATGTGGTTCATCGACATTTTGTCCCAAGCCTTTGGATCTATACTCATTCCTCGTGCATTTACAAGCTCTACGTTTTGATACCAGTTCCCCGAGTGCATTCCAGTGCATCCTACATTTACCCCGAATTCTAAATTTCGGACAGTGTTTCACCGATATGCACGCACCAAAAATTGCCTAACTCCAACCGTCAGTGACATTGTTTGGTCTCCCTCGACCATTACAACGGGTTTCGAACGAACTGTCCATCGTTGAAATACAACATTGCTTGGCGCAGCCACAGGTCTCAAAGCACATTCATCCGGCGCGATCCATAAGCTAAACCACGAAAATTCGCAATCACACCTTGATGTATTCTGCACCGCGGTCAAGCTGACACATTCGACTGGCACGCCAGAGAGGAGAGTCTGCAAGTAAACAACTGCAACGTGAACACTGTTACCTTACCGTCAACGTCAGTAACAGATCAAGGTTTTACCATAGAGGGTGCGCCATTCAAATGGTTCGTAACATTTACTCAACAAGCGTGAAGCCCATTGTGCCACAGTCTAAAGACCTATGTGGATCATGTTACAAACTTCGTAAGGGAAGTGAGATGCCTCCGAGTTAAACTAGTCAGGCCAAGTTCTTAAACAAACCAGACTGGCCATGGTTCTGTGTGGAATGTACATCAATCCCACTGATAAAACCAGTGCTTCTATTATCTCAGAAGTATGATCAGCTATTAGCCAAGTTTGAGGAAATGGTGACCACCAATATCACTACGGTTGGGGTAAGCATAACGTACTGTGCAACTCAATCCTTTCCCTTGGTAGTTGCTCCTATCACGCAAAGAACTGATAATAACACCATAAGCAACACGATACCTGGAGTCCATAATTTCAACAGCTGTCCCAATACTACATGTGGCTCAGATTTGACTTAAGCGGTTCCCAGTTGGATCGGAGTAACTACACGTAAGGCTACTTCCAAACTACCGACGCAGTGTGTAGAAAAAGAGCAATCCGGTACTAGGAAAAGTTGGGTTACGGTTGCCTACAAGCAGAGTCGTCATTTAAAATTAACATCACCCCCAAATGGATCGGAAGGTGAAAAGCGTAGCGGAGTTTTCCTAGTGCAAGCACCACCGGTTTCCTGCGGTACATCTCCGAGTACTTCAATTACTAACCGCGACATGTCAAAGATGTAAAGAAACAACTCCCTGTACTGAGCGTACTGTGCTCCAATATCCCAGAATCAAACTAGACATCAATATGAGGCAGGCAGTTGAATGACCTCAACCAGTGGGATATTATTACTAACCTAATCGGAATTGTACTGAATCCTGTGCACGTAGTGCGCATTATACGACACCCCAACTCTCAGCATTTCGGAGAGCCAAGACTACTGCGCGTTGTGCTGAACTTCATCACTGAAGTGGAATCAGTACTACTGTCGATAAGTAGTCTCAGAAATGAACACTACTCCATCCGTATCTTTCCAGACATCCCATGGGGCGAGCGTTATCGAGTTAATCGCAACTTAGAAGACTATCGGAAGGAAACTGCAACCAGAAATATACTCCTTCACGGGGTTCCTGAAACTGAAGCATGTGATGAACATGAAGTAACAACCCATGATAAAGAAGATTGGTGTTATATTCGTGAAACACTCTGCTTGGATAATGTGTTAGCAAAATCCGTGTCACTACTGCGTACCTCACCGAACTACAATTAAGTGGCCCGAGCGTGTTGAAGGTGGTCCTTCAGTCAAAACATATGGTAGCACGGATACTAAATAGCTGGTACATGTACAGTTGCAGGCTACCATCTGCGGTTCGGCCGAAGACAATCAGCGATATGCCTCCTAGAGATTATATGTCACTCAAAGAACCAAAAGCGATGGGATCTATGAAAGAACAAACACTAATAGTATGTCGAATGAGCCCATACAACCTGTGGAAGATGATTTTGACCAGACACCTTACATTGTACGTCGAAGATAAGACACGGGACTAACGACACGGGAGATGAATAATATGATAAACAATTCTCCAAATACACACCGGAAAAACGATTAGTCGCCGGCCACTCACTGTTCGGCAAAAGTTCACGTATGAATTGCACAACCTCCGAAACATTGCGTAAATCTGACAGACTTTCTTGTATGTACATTAACGCCCAAGCGCTCCTCACTAAACTTACCGAACTTCGACTACGTCAGGTTGCGAATGCATGGGACAAAATTTCTATGACCCAAACTTGGTTACACTAAGAGGTGATTGGTGCTGAGGTTGAGATAGCCGAAATGTCACTCATCCGAAACGATTACCCCAGCAGAGGATGTGGGGTCCTAATCTACTACCGCAGCGATCTACAATGTACAATAGTTGAGGATCTGGAAGCACACGTTCCCGACTCACTCTGGTGCCGTATCCGACTAAGACTCAACGACGCATGTCTCCTAGCTGTCTTTCACCGCCCCCAACGTCCACTTCGGAAATGGATTCCCGCTTGATCCGTGGCCTGAACAGAGTAAGAAGCACTAGGTACAGTTACCTTCTCATCTCCGGGGACGGTCATTTTTCACGACCTGGAGGTTTCAGCATCGCTCATTGAGCAGTTCAAAGCAGATTTGCATGAATTGATCGCTCATATTTCCTTGAGTAATCATGTCACCACACCCACTAGATTCAGGGCAGCAAACAAACCGTCCATATTCGACCTTGTGCTTACGAATGAAAAGCTCATGGTTGACAAGTTATTGATGGATAGTCCATTAGGTCCCGGTGACTACGTAATAATAACGTTCAACTATGTGTGTTATGCAGAGTATCCAGTTGAACACTCGGACCTAAAACATACCATTACACGGTACCAAGTTTTGAAAGATCTCGCAGGCGCAGCTGCTTGGTAATTCACAAACAACAGTCCCGTTGACAAGGTTTGGACAGACGTCTTTAATAGAATCAGCGACATCTTCAACAGAGCATCAAAGTCCAAGCCCCTTCGTTCCGCAAAAATGCCTTCAATTTTAAGGAAAATAACTCGAAAATGCCTGGTGATAAGGGATGCGTCATTGCGTGCCCACAAGATAAACCTCGACTCAGACACTTGGGGCAATTTCCTGACCCATCGTAACCATTGCACTGCACTTGTCGGTGAGGACCAATTAACTCATCAACAGTGCCTAGCCAAAATACTCATGGCAAACAACAACACTGCTATATAGGCATGCCAATAATCTTCGTAAAGGGAAGTATGGAATCCATCCACTTTTCACGACAGGCGGTGGAGTACAAAGAGCCGAAGAAGCAGCTTATGCCCTGCGGATACGATCCGCCCCAATTTTTGAACTCGCCGCATCTACCTGTCCCATAATGCAATACACATGACCGACTCCACTGTTTACACATGTAAGTTTCAACCCATCATTTGTGCTAAGCTAGCTACTCTCACTGCGTGAGCATAGTTCTCCTGGAGCAGAAAACATCCGCCAAAAAGCAGTGAAGTTTGTGGCCAACAAGCTAGTTGAACCACCGTCACAGTTCTTCCAAAGTGCTTTGATGAACAACAAGTTCCCACTATGTGGAAGCGTGGATTATCACCTTAATTTGTAAAGGCGGTAGCAGTTCAGATCCTACAAACTATCGCCCAGTAACTCTCCTCCATGTGCTCGATAAAGTTATGGGAGCGGTCGTCGCTGGGGCTTTAATGGACTACCTAGAAAAATGCAGCATTTTTGTACCGGAGCAGCATGGCTTCCGTCAAAACCGGCCATGCACTACCAACTTACTGATTGCAAGAGGTAGTTGGACGGAAGTGCCTGATGATGGGGTCAGAGTTGACGTCATCTATCTGGACTTCGCCAAAGCTTTCGAGCGCCCTGATCACCGCATTCTACTTCAACGGCTACAGAGCTACGGAAGAGGAGATCCTGTACTTAGTTGGATCGGCAGTTTCCTTCATCAACGGAAGCTTCAAGTACGTGTTAGGGGATCACTCTCTAACCAAATTGAGGTGGAATGTGGTGTCCCACAAGGCTCAGTGTTGGGACCGCGCTTATTCCTGATGTTTATCAACTACCTGACAGGAGTTATCTCCTCATATTTCCTGCTTTTCGCCGATGATGTCAAGATATGGCGGGCGATTAGTAACAAGCCAGATATTGATTTGCTCCAACGTGATCTAAATTGCATTTGCGAATGGGCACAGAGGAAAATGCTTCAAATGAACATAGCTAAGTGCAAGGTAATACATCTGCGTCACCAGCCGGTGAGCACTTACAAACTTGGAGACCACACCTTGGAGAAGGTCTCTCAGGAGCGAGACCTGATTGTATTGGTACAGGAAGATCTTGGACGTTCAAAACAAGCAGAGAAGGCGACGAGAATGGACAATCAACAATTCGGCCTGCTTCTCAGAGTCTTTGGTCGGTTTAAACCCTCAATCTTTCCCCAAATGCCTAACGCCTACGTGCGAAAGCACGTAAACTGTGCTATTCAGGCGTGGCAGCCGTGGCAGTAACAGGAACTTGTTGCTTTCGAGACTCCCAAAAGACGGGCAAGCAAGAACGTCCGGGGCCTTTTTTATCTGCCCTATCAGCTTAGACTGAAATCTCTAAAAGTGTACAGCAATCGATGTCGGCTTTTGCGGTTGATCTCTTAAAGGTTTACCAACTTCTGAAGAACCCAAAACACAGTTGCCGTCCACTGCTGGAATTAAACCACAACACTAACCCAAGGGATCACCCACTGAAACTGGCAATTCAGTATAGCCGGCTTGGATGCCGTAGAAATTTCTTTTTCCTCTGCTTGTGCCAGCCTTGGAATGTTCTCCGTATTTATGTCATCTCTGCTCCTAATATGTCGATATTTAAAAATCGAGTTGATGATGCATTGTCTCAGTTAACTTCATTTTATGACTTGTTAGCCAGAGGCTACAAAACGCAATCAAACAGTGTCTTGCCAAACTCCTTACAAATGGATTTATGGATTTATACGTTTAATACGCAAATATCTCCGCTATTTATATTAGTCTATGGGGAGTCCACCAAAACGCTTTTCACCTTATCATTTAATTCATTTTTCGCAATAATTTCCATCGCACGGGATTTGTTAAGCAATGCCTTTTACCCGTAGTAAACCATTGTTCCATCTGAGTATGCCGTCTCGATACCAGGTGGTATCAGTGTATTGGGTCGCACAATAACGCGGTGGTTTTCTTCACATCCAGATGTTTCCGCTTGACATGTCTAGTCGGTGTCGAGTGCCAAAAGCTCGACAGTCGCTTGCAGGCTTCGCGGAGAGATACGGCTGGTGATATCTTCGGGTAATTTATCGGATATCTGCTGGTTTCCTCATTTACATTGTGGTTTGCACTGATTTCCTCAGATGCATCGAAGTCTACGCAGTGACCCACGGCTAAACAACCGGGCCTAGTTTGCGATGGTTGGCGCCTAACATTGGGGAGCGACTGAATGGAACGACACCCGTTTTCTGTTCTAGCTTGGATAGGACGCTCCTTTGTAGTGGCGTGCGACCGGGTTTGATCACAGTGGACTTGAACTCAGTGGATGAAGCGATGATTGGTCCACTTTTTATGAACTTGTTGGCGTCAGAAACGTTATTAAAACTAAACATTACTGGGCAGCTATGCTTTAGAGACTTTTATGAAGCCACATCACGTTTAAGTCGGTCACTGGTCCTAGACTTGTTTTAATCAATGTACGTTTTATGGTGTCAGAATTGAAGACGCCTGCACAATTTGATCTGATAATTAGCTGGTGTGTCTAGGCAGCTATGTTGTAAACAACCTTACTACTATTCTGTAGATGCGGAGCGGAAGGTTTCGGGGATACTTCCATCAGACAAGATAGAGAATTCAAGTAGTGGGACCGAGATTCAAAAGCATAGACTTTCCGCTTAAGCAATTCCAATCCAGCTTCTACAGCTGCAATTTTTCTATGCAACTCCGGATCAGGACGTTGGCGCCAAGTATACATTGCTTCGTTTGGTTAAGCGACTTTACACTCTTAGCAGCAGGCTGTTTATGAGCGCTTTGTTTAGGTGACGTTTTTCTTACAACCGGGAAGTGGCAGGAGCCATAGTACCATGGAAAGTTGGCCAAAAGCAGGTCCTGAGGTGCCGGTAGAAAAGTAAGGGGTGCAGGATCTAGGGAGAGAAGGAGCAAAGCAAGGTGGAATGAAGACGAAGTGTACGTAAACGTGTTTTAGATAATTGCACAACAGAGACCTTATATTATTGATAGCATAAGCAAGCAAGCAGACCTACCAGTTGATCAAAATCTTTTTGAAAACAGCAACAGAAACGTGATGAGGATGGGCAATTCGCAGTTGATAGCTCTTCAGTTGTTCACGATAGGTTTATTTATTTGCATCTAAAATCAAACCAATGTCTTTAGATTTAACCCTTTTGCTCAGTTGTGTTATATCATGAGGAATATATCCTATGGTGCTTGTCGGTAGCTACTGTTGTATTCTTTTTTCAGTGCTCATCCGTACTTAGTATAAGCATAATATTTTGCAGATGATATCTCTGCGTGCTCTCATGTTGGGTTAATATAACAACCCTGTTGCAAGCCCTGGGTACGCAAGTAGTTTTTCCCGGTACTGATTACTTCCTACAAAGCAAGGACATTATTGAATCTCAGTTAGACGGCCATTATTTTTCCTCCTCTGTTCGTTTTTCGTTTCTTTTACAGACATCAGCTCTACCAGCTTTCCCCATCCACCCAGCTCTGAATTCATCCCGTCGGCAGATATGACAGTAGCATCTAGCTCGCCACGAGTTTTAGCTAGGCACACCCTATGCCCAGTTTGTTATTCTCTAGGTTTCAGGATAATGTTGTCCAACCACCTACGATGTGTTCGTTTTGCATTTGAAATCCCTGACCTATTAGGACCTACGTACGCACTGAACACGGAATCCATCGCAAGCCTCGGTTGGACGCCCGCTACAATGCATGTGCACGTTTGTTCTCGCGATACTAGAGAGTGTTCGGAACTTTTCCAACTTCGTTTCATTCCCGAGAAATATATGAAAGACGGTAAGAAAACCATTCAGTTTGGTATTGATATTGGAAAGAATGCTTATTCCCTTTTCTAAAATCTGTCCATCCCTGATTAGCCATTCGTGCTGCTCTATGAAACGGTAATAAAAATCTGCTGCTAAATGACTAACCATCCAATTTCGAAGCGGATAAAAGAGCTAATCTTCTAGCGCTAATTCAAAAAGATAACCGGGATTTCCGTGATTTGATCCTACAATTTCTCATGTAAGCCTGATCACTTGATGGCGGGGATAAGCCACCCAAATTGCTTAAGAAATTTTTAAAGCACTTAGTTCTCTATAACAATATGAAAAGCACGGAAAGTAGATGAAGACTGGTAGATGTATGCATTTCCTTTTGTCTGCTCAGTACCATTAACAATAACCGATATGCATAGATATAACTAACAGTGGGTGCAACCACATAAGCTTGAGGTGCCGAATAATTAACGGAAGTTCACACCTACATCCAGCAACAATTATTTACCAGTTTTTTACCAGCATAAAGCCTCTTTGGAGGTAGGTGTGGACTTCCGTCATTCATTCTGCAACTTAAGCTTGTCCGGTTGCATCCACAGTTTGCTGTATCTTTGCGTATCGGTTATTTGGTAATGCTACTGAGGAGACAATACGAAATGTATGCATGTACCAGCCTTCGTCTTCTTTCCGCGCTTTCCAAAGACATATTTACTTATTTCTGATCACATTTCCCTAAACAACATGGCATTCTGTTAGCGATTTCAAGATGCAAAATTACCCGTATAGGAAGATCTTCACATGGCATCCAGTTACAATAAGACAAAACCTAGTATTCAATAGTAGCAAAACTCCAAATGCCTGTTAATTACCAGCACAGGACTACCAACAGCGATATTTCCTTTTGACTACATGAAAAGGACTGCAAATTATGAGGAAATAAAGGTATTCACTGAATCTCATATATTGTAACTGCAGATGTTTCATCCCAGAAATATTGGACATGTTGAAACCAGCTTTTCTTAGCACAAATGCAACTTTATTTCAAAAAGCAACTGATCTGCAATATCTATCATCTGTGTAGGTCTGACCAGTTCCGACAAAACCAGTGTGATATATTAACATCTCTTCAATATGGATACCGGTAACGCAGAATTTGCTATTTACGGTCCTACTTCGTCATTTCCTTGAAGTTCGGCTAAACATACTACATTTTCTGTTAGTCGCATACATAACACGCAATTTATATTATTAGTCGTGTCAATTACTTCATTCAGACAGCCAGCCATAATAAATCATTTTTACTGCCCTTTCGCTCTGTTCTATTCCCTCCACCATTAGCATGATAATCCAAAAATTTATGTGAATATTTCATTGTCAATGACTTCAGACAGACCTTTAACAAAACTTCATTGGCATGTCACAAAGCGTTTTGACAACTTGGATAGCGTAGTGTTGTACCTTGCAACTCTGGACATTACCTCGCTTTGCCTTAGTTCGCTGCATAGACTTATAATTAAACTAAATATTTCGATATAAAATAGGCGATTTGTGCGTGATGCCACTTTACATGTTGAGTTCTATTAGCTGAACTGAGCTACACATTTTCAAATTGTTGCTGTTGATTTCTTGCCTGCCAAGTTTCGTGTGCTGGAGGCGCTTTATAGTAGCTGGCGATGTAATCGCTCTCGATACTTAGCTAGGACAACAGGGAAACTTCTATTGCACAATATGGAATTTATTTTTTAGCGATCACTATCTGGAAACATTAATCTGTGCCACCGCTAAGTTAATAATCCAGAAGTGGGAGGAGCATCTCCGTTGGAAGTTTGTTTTTCCATCCGGTGATCCCGTTCCGTTTACTTTTATTCAAGATGCTTGACTTAATTTTGCTTACGATAGCATTTTTTAACCAATTTTTTGATTTGTGTAGTAAGCAACGTGGGGTTTATCGTACTTAGCAATGATTATTGGGCTACCACACTCTTTGGGGACACGGGAATAGTCGTACTATGGTCGTCTAGAGGCGGCACTTTGTAACCGTAGAATTACAGCTGACTAAAGTATTATTTCCTTAACCAGTTTTCCACAGTACCTTGTGACATTATTTTTCCTCACTCGGGAAACCGCTTTGATACCCTTCAAAAGGCTATTATTAAGCATGTTATGCTTGCGGCGAAAGTTCGCCTCCAGCGGCTATTCAGGAATCTGCATTTGGCCGGACAATGCCGTTAACAAAGCCACGATAGTTACAATAACCGTCTGGTTATTGCACCTTACTTGAGTCACTCTTTTGCTATCTGTTGAACTAAGCGATATCAGGAATCCCATGCCATTCCCAGATTCGTGAGCTACGTATCGCTTATGAAACTAGCAAATTTGGCGAAACAGGGGATTGAGCGAAGCCAGCCACAACCAAAAGATAGCAATGTATAACCCGTCGCCTTCAAGAATCCAATTTTCGTCAGCATAAACTTAGAGATAGAAGTTCTGTAAACAGAAGTTGCGACACTTTGTTGCCACGTCCAACAGCTCACTATGAAACGCCGCGTCATCCATTTGAATTCATGCAATATAATCCAATTCCTTAAATGGACAAGCCAAAGCTTGGGAAACGCTTTCCGTAAAGCGTCACGCCATACATTTTCACCGAGAAAAAGGAAAATTTCTCGGCAGGACCGAAATTACGACGAACGCCCACCCTCCAAATCAAAGTCAATACAGCTGAGTGAATGATTTACTTTCAGTAGCGAGTTTCTATTAGACACCTGAGCCGAAGTCATCGTCAAACCCCACAGCTGGAATACAGTCGTATCATGCTCATTCACCAGGCTGCGTTTCACCGTTTGCACATCAATTACCACTTTGGACGAGGAGCTACTAAAACTCAACCTAGCCCTACGGCAAAATTCTCGCTAGGCTTTCACTTTAGAATCCATGCCTGAAGCTATCATAGGCATCGACATGTTATAACATTTCTTAACTTACCGTTCCTACTAAAAGTAGAAGATTGTCCACTTTTGGACACATCGCAGAAGTGTCTAGACTACACCATTTCTCGGCCAAGTTGTCGTCTTTGGCAACAGAGTTAATCTGAGGGAGCATACAACACGAGTCTACTCAACTGATTTAAGCCGTGCGTGCGCAACTTACATTTGTAGGTGTGTAGGTGTGTGTGTATAGCCCGTCGCCTTCAACGAATTGGACCACCTGCACCCCTAAGACTTAGTGCGTCTGAGGTCCAATTGGGTCAAGGCGACGGGCTATACACGCACACCTACACACCTGCACAAGTAAGTGGCGTACGCACGGCTCAAATTAATTTAGTAGACTCATGTTGTATGCCCCTCAGATTACTTCTATTGCCCAAGACGACAACTTGGTCGAGAAATGGTATAGTCCTAGCGTGGCCAGGATTTCTTTCATTCCTGCACTGCCTCTGGCTTTACAACCCTTCATATACATTTAAAAGCAGCATCCGAAGCCAATTCGGTTTCAGAAACTTACACGCTTTGAAGTCAAATGTCGTGCAATTTGTTTTTACCATGGGTCCACATATTTCGACCCACCCTCGCAAATGGCCCCGAGACAAAATCGACGCAACTAAGATGGAATTCGAGCAAATGGTTGAAGGTGCAACAATCCGCCCATAGGCCTTAACATTGCATATGGTGTCGGTGAAATTCGGCGACTAGCTTTCCTTTGATCAGTATATTACAGACAAAATATTGTCGTCCAGCATACTTACCCGATGTCATACAATCACAAATTAACCTGGGCTGTGGAAAGCAAGTTCATCTTATTTCCAACTATAACTAGTGCGTATCTAGCAACGGGTATCTATGGTCATCAGAACTTTAAAATAACAACCTTACAGCATTCGTTCTTGTAATTACCTCATAATGCCTTTCTATCTTAATGACGCTGCTCAGAAAGTTACAACGTTTCATTCTTTTGGTACTACGTGAACTCAGGGTTTATCTGTATTTAGATAAAGCATTGAACTAATGGTTTATGATTTGTAAAAAGGCGAATAATTGACGTGCCCCGTATGACGGTTGGGATACAATTTATAAGCTTCAAAAAATTATAACTAAAAGCCTCCTACTCACAAATAAGTATAAATAAGGCACATATAAAGGTCAATAATTTATCGCGTGAGCATGACTCAAAATGTGGTTGGAGTACCACATGTGGGAGTATCCTTGTCTGTTTGTTGTGCGCTGTGGCCCTCATCTGACATTTATAAGCTACATTACGTAGTGTGAATATGTAAGGGTATTGTCAACATTTCATACTCTGCTCTAACTATTCTGACGATGAACGCCACCGTCACGCTGAGGTGTTTTAATACCATTGAGTCAACATGGGTTGCCGTGAATACCGACAAATGTAATATTTGCAAGCACATTATTGAAGGTTTTCGACGCCACATTTCTACCAGACAAAATCCAAACACTGAAGAAATATCTTGCCTCTAGCCTCGTTAATAATTTCATGAAGGCTATTGTGCCGTTAGGCGTTCTCGACACTATTAGCCTAACAGCGTAAGCATTATGCAATCAATGGAGTACTTGACCTGCGATAGAAAATGCGATTTTGCAACACCTACAACGCTCGACTGGTATCAAAAAAGCTCACAGTGTTCATGTTTAGCGTAGTTCTTTGCACTCACTGAAACCAAACGACACAACTATCTTTGACGACAAAAGCGTCAGAAACCGCCTTCGATGTAGCGTTTCAAGAACTCATCAATAAACGCAGAATACAGAGTGTGCAACTTCCAGTATCGCGTTCAGCAATTGCGGTAGAGAACTACTCGCAATGCACCTTTATATCCGGCATTTTGTCATTACCACAAAGATAGACAAGTTGCAGTCTTCACTGGTAACAAGCCATTATGTTGCGCAATAGATGGCGCAACAGACATATTTTCTAGGATAATCAAAACACTTGGACCATATTATACTTTAGGAGCAACGTACGATACTTCTCAGGTGCTCTTAAGCCCTTGCCGCAGACGAAATTCCCAAAATCAAGCGTTCAGTTTTACTAAAGAAACCTACTTCAACTTAACCTAATAGCTGCAGACCGCCAAGGATAACCCATATATGGTTGGCGGCATCAGGTTTCGGATTTGCCTGTAACTGTGGCCTGCCGAAGGACGCCTGCGCCTACAGAGGGACCATGGTTGGCTTGCGCTGCACCACCCACAGCTCCAACAGCACACCCTATATCCAGTGTACACCAGAAGGAATAAGACCGGGAGGCCTGCGCATGGAAGCCACGTTTCATCAACGGAGCAGGCCCACACTCCTTCACAGGCAAAAACAAGCACGATGTATTTGGGTAATCCAACGCACACAAGGCGGTGACTGGACCGTAGTCCGCTCCACACTGAGTGCATGGGACCACTCTTGGATCATAACAGGGCAACAAGGACCGTGCACCTCGTCCCCTACAGCAACGACCAACTGTCTCCTGGAGACAGTATGGACGAGTTAGTGGGTGATAGACAGGTAGGCATCTTGTCAACATACACATCAAGCACAGCCACACCGGGGATATCAAGCAACAGCCAATCATTTAAGAGAAAGATAACAAAGAAAATAAATCGAGTAATGCATGGGGAAACGGTGACATAAATCTTAAATTAATAAACATATGAAATAAGTTGTTTACAAACGAACCGAGATAAGTTCACGAGGTCAGAATGTATGTTTTACGAAAATGACTCAAACAGGAAAATGTTATCGAAATTAACTATAATTGGCTTAAGCGACGTGTGCAAGTTTATAGAAGAGAGTACAGGTAGACATTTATATGAAAAAGAAAAGCAACAGGACAAAATTGACAACACACCAACTGAAATAAATAGACTTAGCATGCAAGCACGCGGTTAATAAATCGAATGCAGCTTGCCTACAAATGCTGCGCTGGTTCTGCCTGCCTTCTCTGCAGGACCCGTCGTCGCTTCGATAGAGGTCCTGAGTGGCTCCATTCATGGCTTACTAGGCCTGCCTGACTGAGGCACTCGCGACTGCCTGTGCTACAGCAGCACGCTATTGATGTCGATGGAGTACCACCCATCGGTGCTTGCCGCTTCCGCACTTGCCGATTCTTCTCTGCATGCATGACGTCTGTCTCCCACTCTTCGGCAACTGGCTTCGTAATGAGATCGAGCCATGCACGCCGAGCAACCGCCTTCGATTCCCATGAACTACACTCAAGATTAGTACGTGAGAGACTCCTGTTGATCATGTCCTGGTAAGGTAGCTTTAGTCTCACCACCTGCCGCTTCCCAATATTTAGCTGACCATGTAATAGTTTTTCGCGTCGAATCCATGCGGTTCACGTGACCGAGTTACATAAGTTGTATCAGCAAAGGTACGCAATCCACTGCATACATTCCACTTTGTCGCAACACTTCCGTGTCAGCAACTTTGTCTCCCCAACTGATGCGCAAAGTGCGTCGCATACACTGCTAATGGAACCGCTCGAGATATCGCACATCCCGCCGGTACATCGTCCACGTTTCACTGCCGTATAGAAGAAAGGCCAGCACCATGGATTTGTACACCATCAGCTTCGTATCAATGGTAAGCTGATGGTTGTTCCACACTCGGTACTCAAGCTTACCGAATGCAGCCGCTGCCTTCAAGACGAGGATACGCAGCGCACTGTGTATCTGCTGATCAGTCGACATCACACTCCCAAGGTAGCAGAAGTAGGGGTGGTTTCCAATACTTCAGCACCAATGCTCATTCGCGGCAATATTAAAGATTGCACCTCCAGTGAAGACTGAAAGAGACAGACAATTTTTCATGTGTTGATGGTGAGCCTGAATTTGGCCGCTGTCGAAGCCAGAGTATTAGTCATATGGTACAACTCATCCGCGCTGTGTGCAAACAACGCACAGTCTTCAGCAAACAGCAACATACGGATAATTGTCTCATAGACTAGAATTCTCGCAACGAAACGACGGATGTTCAGCAACCAACCATCAATACGGTGTTCCACACGAACACCGTAAGTACAAGACATCATTGCATGAAGATATTTATTAAACAGGACAGGAGCTAAGACACAGCTTTGCTTCACACCAGAGACAACTGCGAAGTCATCCAATGTCTCTAAACTCATCTGCACCCTCGCCCTCATACCATTGTGCAGACATTCACTTAAACTTACAAACTTACGCTGGCAACCAAACTTACCCAACACCAGCCACAATGCCTCACGGTTCACCCTATCAAATGCCTTGGTGAAATCAACAAAAAGCGAGTACAACGGTTGATGAACTTCTCTGCATTTCTCCTGCAAATGACGAGCCGAAAACACCACATCCATAGTGCTGCGATTTAAGCGGAATCCACACTGCTTTTCCGCCACGTTCGGTTCCATAACCTGACTGACGAAGCGGTTGAGCAGGGTTCGAGCGATAACATTCCCCACAAAAGGCAGAAAGTTGATGCCACGATAATTAGTGCAACATTGCTTGCACCCTTTGCCCTTGTACAGTGGTAGAACAAGGGCATCCATCAGCTCATGAGGCACCTCCTCCTCAATTTTACTCGTTGCGCCAAGTGGTGAAGCTCAGTCACCAACGCGAGTCCGCTGTGTTTCACTACTACAGGCGAGATCCTGTCGGCCCAAGCACACTTGCCGTTTCGCCGGTGAGCAAGTGCTCTTTGCGTCGCAGCCATTGTCGGCGTGTCCGCAAGACTCGTCTTCACATCGTGCTGCTTCAAGTCGTTCAATGTGGGCCAGACGATCTCTGAACGGTTGTTCAAGAGATAGTCAAAGTGTTTCCGCCAGATCTGCATTATGTCTGCAGTCTGGGTGCAGGTAGCTCCTGAACTACCATCGATCAGCGTCCTCAGCGGTTCCAATCTCGATCCATACAACGCATTCAAGGAGTCAAAGAAGCCCCTTTGTTGGCGGCGTTTGGCGTACCATTCCACCTGCTTCACCTTCTCCGTCCACCATGCATTTTTAATGCTACTGAGCTCTCAGGTCAGTCGCCATCGTAGTTTGCGAAACTGACTCTTCTTCACCAAGTCATTGGGGTCGGCGAAGTGTGTATTGAATGCTGTATTCTTTTCCGACACCAATGCGCCAGTCGTCGCATTATTCTCATTAAACCAATCAGGTCGCTTACATTGTGCGCACCTGATGATCTCCTCGGCAGCAGCGGTCACCTGGTCTCAAATGTGCCCCCAGTTCGCCCACTGTGGTTATGCAGTCCACATCCTACAGTCATGCAGCCATCGGCTTCTGCAGTTCAATAAAATTCCCCAGGGTACCGAGGGTGAGAATGTAAAATTTACGCCCATTCATGGTAAGAGTGCAATACACAGATTTACAAAAATATTTG
This sequence comes from Dicrocoelium dendriticum, assembly GCA_944474145.2. Classification (NCBI taxonomy): domain Eukaryota; kingdom Metazoa; phylum Platyhelminthes; class Trematoda; order Plagiorchiida; family Dicrocoeliidae; genus Dicrocoelium; species Dicrocoelium dendriticum. Next base: position 119,506,363 of record OX104065.1, read on the forward strand.
TACAGTTTGGTACACATCAATTTGTGGTCAGTGCCACACTCAGCTCTACGCAGTAAATGTATCATGCGCACTTCACGCATGTCAGCTGCCGTACAATGACATAGTCGAGCAGGTGAGCGTGACGACTTCGTGGGTGCGTCCAAGTCACTATAACACTCGCGCTCAGTGCAAACCGAGTGTTCGTGATCGGCAGACCGTGAGTGACACACAGTGAGAGCAGCATGTCACCGTTCGCATTCGCTGAACCAATGCCATGCGGACCGCTAACATCTGTCCACACCGATGCATCACGCCCAACGCGCGTGTTGTAATCACACAGCAGAAATGGTCGGTCACTCCTCGGCACAGACCGTATCACGGAGGATAGCTGAGAGCAGAATTGCTCACGCGTGTCATCAGGATAACACATGGTCGGACCGTACGTGCTTATAAAAGTAGCAAACTTACCTCTTCCGACTCGTAGGGGAACAGTCATCAGTCGCGCGGTGATGCCCGTTGGTTCACCTACCAGCTGGCCATGGAGGCGATCGGATATTGCAAGTCCGACCCCATGAGCACTTGGTGCTAAGGCGGCGTTGTCCATCCAGTAGAATCTGTAGCCATCACCTGCTTCATGCAGTTTACCTTGCTCAGCGAGCCATATTCCACTGAGCGCCCCAATTACTATGTGGTAACGCGCCAGCTCCATCTCGACGAGTGCATTGCTTTGCTCGGTGCGCTCACTGGAGTTCCGGTACAGTAGTGTGCGCACGTTCCAGCACCCGATGCTGGGTGCTTTGCGCTCAGGTGTACGATTGCATTGGTGGGCAATCTCCCGCGTGATGGTCGTTGTGCTTCGGAGGTTTGTTTGAGGGACTCCGCCCGGAGTCTTTGGCTCAATAGGCTGACCCATAAGGCAGTGGGTGGTGTAGAGGTTTGCTTGAATTACTCCGTCCGGAGACTTTGGTTCAATAACCTGACCCACGAGACAGTGAGGAGCAGAACCAGCCTGGGAATGGGATTGCAGAGACAGATTGGGATCTGCTTGACGGCTGTCACATGCAGTCTTTGAGGTACTGAAATGATTTATATATGTTTTGCGACCGTGGTAGAACACACCTGCCAACTCAGCGAGATGCAGTTGGGTTTTGGCGTAACCCATATGTTTGTGCGTAAATATAAAAATATATATGTATATATATATAGGTTTCAACGCAACATTTTATAAAAACTGCGAGAATTTCCTCATAACAATTCTGAGAAAACTCGAAACATTCTTAATGCTCTGTGTGCAGACAAAAGTGAAGCTAACGCATCACCTTTCCTGCTTCTGACTCGTTTTAAGCAAGTTCACGTCGAGCTAGTCGGAATTAAATCACCAGGCAAAGATTTCGTGCTCATTCCCACCTGGGTAACAATGTCATCCGCTGGCGAGAAGAGCTTCTGCAAATCGGCTGCTCATATGGGACGGTCGCACGCGCGATTTTAAAAACTGCGTGTCTCAATTTGATTCCCCTATTATCCTCATTGTTGTTTAACGATCAACTTCAACGGAAGCTTCAAAAAACTTCTCAACTTACTTGAGTGCCAGCACAGCAAACATCCTGCAAACCGTCCGCATTAAACATAATGTAGGGACCTAACCATCGGTAGCTAAACGTGCCACGTTCTGCCTATTCTAGGGCATGCTGACGCGAAGTACTTCCGCTAGTTATTTTAGACAAAAGGATTAACTCAACGAAACACGTACGCTACTTCTGTCCCATACCTGGTGCACAACGTGGATGAGAGTCTTCTCACTTGCGCACACGTGTACCTGGGAACTGATATCGTACGTCTGTCACTCCTAATTTTGCACTTAGTAGTTGCGTTATAGCGATGCTCGGTATCCACTGCCTTGCAGGTTACTGCCGAGCATAGAATAAGGTAGCCGGCGCACCATCTCCTCTGCATAACAGTAAAGTGGAAGTAACTTTGTCACAACGGTCCTCGCCATCCCAATTAGCTAAGTTGTCGCAAGCTATACCGGGAACAATCTGACTGCCCCTTCGAGTCCTGCAAGCATCAGTTGGAATTCACAGTGTTATCTATCACTGTACAGTGATTTCCAGCCGTGTGATGACTGCCTGGTCGAGCCCAGATGTGATGTGTTTTCTCTTTTAAAGTTAACACCTAATCTAACCATTTTTGAGTTATTTACAAAAGACAGGATTTGCAAGTAGACGGTCAGTATTGCTCGCAATTCTTTAACACCCTGACTCTCAGGCGCTAAGTCATTTTAGCCCGCTACACAATGTCAGACCAGTCATACTGTTTCGGTGGGGCATACAGCTACAACCGCACTCAAGCTTACTAGACCAGTTTTAAACCACTTACGGGAGATGTCACGCACTCTGTTCGCTCGCAGACTTCGTGGGTGTTTGATATTTTCTGTAGCGTCTGGCTTCTGCATATGCTTGTAGCTCGTTCATATTACATACGAACGTTTCACAAAACCCACAAAAGCGGCTAAACCGTTTCGAGAATACAAAAAAAGTAAACATTTACAAAACGCTATACCGTCACCAATGATTTTATAGGTAACAGTGTTCATTTAGGCAAATGTTTCTCATATGAACTCCCAAATATATACCACCAGCTAGTAGCATCATTTCGCCGGATATGTGCACCTCAGCAAAATGCACAGTCGCTTCACGCTGAGCCAGCTCCTCCAACGCTTACAAATATACCAACCCACAAAATAGTTCCGTTTCGAGTAATTAGGCTGGAAGCGGAAGGAGCCCGGTTTTACTCTTTGTATTAGAGCCCCACCATAGCTCCACCGATTGTAGTTCACACCATCATGAGGATTACTATGTGGACTTGATTACCTGATCTGCAGAATGACGCTTGCGACGGATAATCTTCGCATGGGCCGAAGAACTGCTTACACTGCCAACGGCTTGGGAAGGACTAGGTAGCAGTCTAGAAAATTCCCCTGTCAGCTTGCATCCTTGGCGTATCAATTTGACTAAGATTAATTTGTCCTTGTGCGATTAAACTTCGTTGCTTGGCATCTTGCTTGTTTTCCTTCGAGTCACCGATTCCAGTGCTGCACCATTCAGTATCTTTAGCTACCATTTCTACATGTATCATCCTTTATACATAGGATGTATGGGGTATGCATAAAGGTTTACTCCGCGGGTATACCAACATAAACTTCACTCTAGCTTACTGATAAACAACTTGCTTAATCAGTAAAATAATAAACAGTGAGTTGACAAATTTCCGACAACATGAACTTAACAAATGAAGACCCAGATATCTCACTATTTTGGGCATCTGTTATGTCGGTCATCAGGTGTTTATCGGTGACCAAATAAATGTCAGACCAACTGATAATAAAACCCGCGAAATAATGACATTAACAACAATAACATTGTACACGTTATCGTTGGTTTTGGTGAAAGTGGACTGCGAAAATGAGAATCAAGCCAATTAAAAGAGTGACGCTATACAATTTTACACGCATGTTAGCTTATTGTATCAAGCTTTTAGCGTGGTTCATTTTCGAAATAGCGTGCGGTACTTTCAAGTTAGCGAGGCTGAGAACGCCGATTTGGCGTCCTTGACACTCTCATTGGTTATGGGACGTAAACCAATGGGACACCGGTTAGAAGCTGCCAGCATAAGAGACAGACAGTCCAATGAACTTGGTCGAGCACCACCTTCTGTTCTGTGTTGATGCCCCTCTGGAGTAAACCTCGATGCCCCTCGAGTAAACCTCGATGATCGGTCTCCAACCTGAAAAATACCAATAGGCAAATTGTGATGCGTGTCAAAGGAGGAGATTCTAGCTACCACATTATCCAAAGCTTAAGACTTAACCAGTGTGGACAAACATACTAACCAGCACATGAAGCGGTCCATGGCGATCACTGGCGGCTACCTAATGGTGGCTTAGTCAGCGGCCTAACCATGGTGGCGTAGCTGGGCAACCATCTAACTGGTATTCCACAGTGCAGCATTGGCTGCTAGGCGATTAGACAATTGTGTGCGAATGTCATTGCAACTATCCTGGGGGACATAGTTCCCACAGAAGGCAGTAGACCATCCTAAACTGAACAACGTCAATTTTAAGGTTTTGCATAATTCGATCACAGTTGACGACTCAACGAAATATAATAGGATTCCAAGTGAGGCGTTTACACGACGTCAGTGAGTGTTCGTTTGTCTCCATACCCATGGGCGAAATGTTAATCAGTTGTCGCTTCAGTGTCTCTATGTATGGCATTATGTAAAGGTTATAGGAACCTATGTATTCTTAGGATAATTAGACTTCACTTCCATATGATCGCCCGTACGTGTTGAGATGCGTTAACAAGTGGCTCTCCAAATGGAACCATTATAAGCACAGTCAATGCAGATGGAACCTCCCTATTACGTCAATGGACTGGCATGCTCTCCTCAAGGAATCGGCATTACTCAACAAAGTAACACCTAAAGGGGCCACAATGACTGCAGTGTTTATACATGCCACATCGTCCTGCTAGAAAGAACGCAAGACTGATGATTAGTGGGGACGCAGGCATGTTACTCTGGTACTTCAGGTGAGTATTGGAACAGATAAACACTGTTGTCTCACCCACGAGCGTTCCTACATTGTGTTTGCAATCATTTACAAAGGCAACCGCGCCCACTAAACCTGCTATGGATCACTGTATCAGCTAGTCTTAGAAGCATTAATGTATGCACGCTGTGAAACAGGTTGTTAGCGACTTCGCAACTACTGGGAAACATTTTGTCATTGGGAAGAAGGTAATTCCCGAGACGTTGTTAAAGGAGGGAAATTTCTCCAAACGCTATGTTTACTATGCGTATGCAATGCTCGTATGCACCTCATATCAGGGCCGTAGGGTCCCTTGAGTTTTAAAGCTTATCAATCACTTGGAAGTGAAGGGTGAATATCATGCTGAAACGCAGGATTGACATGCATCTTACGACCTTAACATAACGGCAGGACCATGGGTCTTGTAGCGGTAACTGATTACCGAAGTGGCTCACAGGTGTGTCGACGAACGAACACTCACGAATGTCGTGTCACCGCCACACTAGGAACCCTCATCTCTGGAACAATGGCTACAGATCCAATGATGATCTTACCTACACAGCGAATTTGATCTTAGTAACAATGCGCCGACTACATAAGCAATACCTATCTACGCTATTCACAGGAGTGTACGGCCAACTGAAAAAACACAGCACGAGAAATTTGTAACTGTAATGCTTTTTAAAAATTCTATTTGCCACGTTCTAGCTTTACCACCTTTATACGAATGATTGCATTGTTTCCGATTACCTCACACTGCGTTAACAGTCACACGCACATCCTAAGGTAAGTCGCACACCTATCGATTCTCCAGATTGCTCGCAGTGGCACGATTACACTATGCATCACGTATGGCCAGATAGGCTAGCGAGCAAGGTAGGTAACTTGCATTCAACCGGTAAGCCTACAAAGGTTCCCTTCCAACAGGGTTGCAGCCAATCCGCTTCCTATCACTACACAATTAGTTGTCATCACGCTCGTGTAAGCCTTCAAAGCCCCTCTTCCAACAGGCTGCAAACGTTACAATCTCAAAAAGCCACCAATCCGCTTCGTATTAACACTCACAGATTTCCTCTCGCCCCGGTGCTAGTGATAGCTCATTACGTCAGATTGGCAGCATGACCAATCACGTACTATGTCTCCCATTGGCTCATCTGCCTCGACACGACGAGGAAGTCGCTGGTTAACCAGTACTATCGATCACTTGCTATAATGTTACCTGTTCTTTGGCCTGGTCAACCTCTTGTTTGATCTCGACCACATTGGTCGGCCGCGTATCACGCGATGCACTTTGGGGTCGAGTCTGTGGCCACACCAAAGGGAAGACTAACAAGTGGTACACTGTGTGCGCGTGCAGTCACATGGACGCTTTCAATCATGTCAATTGGACGGTCTGAATCCAGAGAGAACGCTTCGGCCTTTCTTCAGGCCCGCATTGGTGCGGCACAGAATATGATGGTACTTTTAAACAAGAGCATATTTTGGAACGATTGTTTTGTTTAAAACTACCTACAGGCTGGTATTGGGCTTGCAACTTCGGTGTACCATTCACTCCGTTTGTCAGTCGCCTGTCTGTTGATCGCAATCGATGTATTAGCAATGGTGTTGAGGATGATCAGCCAATAGGAGACATAGTACGTGATTGGTCATGCTGCCAATCTGACGTAATGAGCTATCACTAGCACTGGGGCGAGAGGAAATCTGTGAGTGTTAATAAGAAGCGGATTGGTGGCTTTTTGAGATTGTAACGTTTGCAGCCTGTTGGAAGAGGGGCTTTGAAGGCTTACACGAGCGTGATGACAACTAATTGTGTAGTGATAGGAAGCGGATTGGCTGCAACCCTGTTGGAAGGGAACCTTTGTAGGCTTACCGGTTGAATGCAAGTTACCTACCTTGCTCGCTAGCCTATCTGGCCATACGTGATGCATAGTGTAATCGTGCCACTGCGAGCAATCTGGAGAATCGATAGGTGTGCGACTTACCTTAGGATGTGCGTGTGACTGTTAACGCAGTGTGAGGTAATCGGAAACAATGCAATCATTCGTATAAAGGTGGTAAAGCTAGAACGTGGCAAATAGAATTTTTAAAAAGCATTACAGTTACAAATTTCTCGTGCTGTGTTTTTTCAGTTGGCCGTACACTCCTGTGAATAGCGTAGATAGGTATTGCTTATGTAGTCGGCGCATTGTTACTAAGATCAAATTCGCTGTGTAGGTAAGATCATCATTGGATCTGTAGCCATTGTTCCAGAGATGAGGGTTCCTAGTGTGGCGGTGACACGACATTCGTGAGTGTTCGTTCGTCGACACACCTGTGAGCCACTTCGGTAATCAGTTACCGCTACAAGACCCATGGTCCTGCCGTTATGTTAAGGTCGTAAGATGCATGTCAATCCTGCGTTTCAGCATGATATTCACCCTTCACTTCCAAGTGATTGATAAGCTTTAAAACTCAAGGGACCCTACGGCCCTGATATGAGGTGCATACGAGCATTGCATACGCATAGTAAACATAGCGTTTGGAGAAATTTCCCTCCTTTAACAACGTCTCGGGAATTACCTTCTTCCCAATGACAAAATGTTTCCCAGTAGTTGCGAAGTCGCTAACAACCTGTTTCACAGCGTGCATACATTAATGCTTCTAAGACTAGCTGATACAGTGATCCATAGCAGGTTTAGTGGGCGCGGTTGCCTTTGTAAATGATTGCAAACACAATGTAGGAACGCTCGTGGGTGAGACAACAGTGTTTATCTGTTCCAATACTCACCTGAAGTACCAGAGTAACATGCCTGCGTCCCCACTAATCATCAGTCTTGCGTTCTTTCTAGCAGGACGATGTGGCATGTATAAACACTGCAGTCATTGTGGCCCCTTTAGGTGTTACTTTGTTGAGTAATGCCGATTCCTTGAGGAGAGCATGCCAGTCCATTGACGTAATAGGGAGGTTCCATCTGCATTGACTGTGCTTATAATGGTTCCATTTGGAGAGCCACTTGTTAACGCATCTCAACACGTACGGGCGATCATATGGAAGTGAAGTCTAATTATCCTAAGAATACATAGGTTCCTATAACCTTTACATAACGCGATACATGTAGGCACTGAAGTGGTAACTGACTAACAAATTCTCCCATTGGTTAGGAGACAAACGAACACTCATTAACGTTGTGTTAACGCCACACTTGGAATCCTCTCACATTTTGTTGAGCCATCAAATGTGATAGAAGTAAGCAAACATAGAATTTCCGTTGTTCAGCTTCAGGTTGGTCTATTAACTTCAATGGGAACAATGTCCCTATGATCGTCGAAATAACAATCGCACAAAATTGTATAAATACCTAGCAGCCATTGCTGACGTGCGGAATACCAGTGAGATTATTCTCTGTCTACGTCACCATGGGCGACCATATGGAAGTGAAACCTAATTATCCTAAGAATTCATAGGTTCCTATGACCTTTACATAATGCCATACATAGAGACACTGAAGCGACAACTGATTAACATTTCGCCCATGGGTATGGAGACAAACGAACACTCACTGACGTCGTGTAAACGCCTCACTTGGAATCCTATTATATTTCGTTGAGTCGTCAACTGTGATCGAATTATGCAAAACCTTAAAATTGACGTTGTTCAGTTTAGGATGGTCTACTGCCTTCTGTGGGAACTATGTCCCCCAGGATAGTTGCAATGACATTCGCACACAATTGTCTAATCGCCTAGCAGCCAATGCTGCACTGTGGAATACCAGTTAGATGGTTGCCCAGCTACGCCACCATGGTTAGGCCGCTGACTAAGCCACCATTAGGTAGCCGCCAGTGATCGCCATGGACCGCTTCATGTGCTGGTTAGTATGTTTGTCCACACTGGTTAAGTCTTAAGCTTTGGATAATGTGGTAGCTAGAATCTCCTCCTTTGACACGCATCACAATTTGCCTATTGGTATTTTTCAGGTTGGAGACCGATCATCGAGGTTTACTCGAGGGGCATCGAGGTTTACTCCAGAGGGGCATCAACACAGAACAGAAGGTGGTGCTCGACCAAGTTCATTGGACTGTCTGTCTCTTATGCTGGCAGCTTCTAACCGGTGTCCCATTGGTTTACGTCCCATAACCAATGAGAGTGTCAAGGACGCCAAATCGGCGTTCTCAGCCTCGCTAACTTGAAAGTACCGCACGCTATTTCGAAAATGAACCACGCTAAAAGCTTGATACAATAAGCTAATATGCGTGCAAAATTGTATTGTAAATATCCTTTTGTTAAAGTTTATATCGTTCAGCTGTAAACGCAGTTTGTGTTGCAGAGGTATAATAATTGTAGTAGTGCTTTAAGGCAACCAGTTTTTTGGTAGTATTGCCTTGTGAAATACCTTAGAAAGGAACGTTTTAAACATTCATTCGATGGAATTCTAATATTCCATCATTTACTTAACCATTTAAATTAGGGAAGCTGACCGTACCAGTCGTTTTTTCCTACTTACTTTTGCTCTAATGTGGCTAGGTAATCTACACAACAATTAATATTTTGCCATACTGCAAATTGAACAGCTTCTTCCTAATAGGGACCTAACCACATGTTTGCTGCGCTTGCGAAGCTTTTATACGTAACAAAAGCTATGGGGTATAACAGTGACCCCATTAAGACGAAACGACCTGCAACCAAAGCACAGATTTCGCATTCCTTCGGAAATCTACTTTCACACAAGCCTTATGCTTATGCATAATGATTTTGACATCGGAAAGTTCCTTACGAACTAGTTCAATCACTTGAAAATGGGTATCGCAGAAGAAAACCAACAAATACAATCTCTGCATTTACACAAGATGATAACTGCTATTCTAGTAACCAAGAATGTGAGTTTAAGTGCTATTGGATGCTTCTTTATGAATACTGCTCTATGTAATTATGGTTCGACAATATTTTACTCAATATTAGTGGCTAGCAACGCTACACGAGCAGCAATGCCCTGCAGCAAACACATATTCGAAATTCGATGACAAAATTAACACCAAATGAGTGATGGAAAAGCGTTCATATGGCTTAGTTTAGGGACCGTTAGCATTAAATTTGGCTTGGAACTTGATTACTGGATTGTTTGAGCATTCAAATCGGAAGCTTGGGTCTAGACGCTAGATGTTAGGCAAAGTAAAAGAGAAACAGGCTGCACAAACCTGGACATAATAATGTAACGATCCCAGGTAAAAACCAGAATTTCAGGAAATCTTATTCATTAGCCAAGGCAAGAGTAACGGACGTATGTAACGCTTTTGCATACATAATTCAGGCTAAAACTTGCATGTGTATATAGCCCCAGTAATGAACCTGCGATGTTTGTGCAGGCCCTGCGTGAAACATTCAGCCTTGATTACATGTCTTTGTAGTTAAACTCAGAGACGGTTTGGTCAAAATCTAGAACCGGTGCCATGGTTCAGTTTGAGTATATCTTCTCTCCAGCAGCAGCGTATGCCCATCGCTTCTCCCTAGACATTTTTAACGTTTCCACGACCTTGAGAGTTTGCACAAAGTGTGAGCACATTCCCGCTCAGCTGTATGGTGTGACGTCGCGCCAGCGCTACTTATATTTTGGCTAATCACAGCGTGTTTACATTATGCCATGCCAGTCAATCTGACGCATTAAATATACAACGTCGTCCTGCACCACTGCTCGTGAACATGTTTCTCACCCGCTGCTCCACTTCTATTGAGATGCCAGTGGCCCCCGACTAGTTGAGGCTCTGTCTGACATACCCGTTCACCAAACCCCATATTGTCGTCTGTCTTACCTGTTTCGTGTGACTTGACGTCTAAGTAACACACTGTCCGGTGCAGTTAAAATCTTTGATCTGACGGCTCTAAGCCCCATTAACTGCGATCATAAAATATTAGGTCCCCAGAAGGGACAAACAGTAGAGCCACATCCGCTTGAGCACAACCAATTGGGAGCAGGTAGTAATGTAGTCAAAATCTTGAGAAAAAGTTTTGTTTATCTAGTTACTGATATTTTTGGGGTTTGTCTAATATACAAACGTATGGTTTTGGGCAAATGTAAAATTGCAAACTCCATCGCTCGGCTTATATACGGATCTGATTATACAAGAAAATATACGGTAAATTTGCAGCGCACCCAATTTTATTGCCTTGGTACTTGTGATTATCTTATTCAGCTCCATGGATACGCAAGGCACGAACGGTACGCACAACCCCAGCGAGACGGTACTCGTTAACTAGACAGAACGCAATAGTCAATTCTAGCAACAGATATTGCTTGTAATTTCAGTAGCGTAAAACACTTGCACCAGTTTAGCAATTATAGGTTAAATCATTAGCGAATAACATGTGATGAAGTGGTAATTCTGCTGAATGTTAGCAGGGTCATTTATGAACACCGACTTATGGTTCGTTGTCCCGGAAACAGAATGTGCCACTTATCGTAACAAATGAAACTTGTTTACATTCAACCGCCTAGTACCAATTTTACCCACGGTTACCAATAAGTCGGCAACCTGATTGCACAACTGATGATACGAATCAATAGGAGGTTCGAAAGAAAACAAAAGTAAATACGTCACACCAACAAAACTGAATCAAATGCATCACCTATTATTTGTTTGCAGCCAGGATGCACAAAAATAGCAATACTCTAAATTTAAAGAATTAGTAAATTTCAGCAATTTTAAAAGCACGATAAGAAGACGAAAACTGGTAGATGCATGCATTTCGTATTGTCTCCTTAGTACAATTAACAATTACCGTTATGCAACTGTATATTTAAATATGCATGTGACCGAATATGCATTGGGTGCAAAATGAATGAAGGAAGTTCCACCCTTTGTCCACGGCAGTCTTAAGCTGATAAATGATTACTTTTGAACACACAGAGCCGGCTTCATCCCGCTTATCGCAACGGCCTCGGCGAAACGGAGGAAGCGGGGATTAGGGTGTTTTAATAAAAGTTTGAACGCTGATCCTAGGCCTATCCGGCGACGCGAAGTCAGTAGGTGACTACCTATTGAGGAAGGCGGCGTCTTGCGCAAGCACGGAACTTCATTGTGACAGGGATGGTGGCCATTTTCACGTTGAACCCACCTTGGCACGTGTTCCTTTATTCTGGAAGTCTAAGACCGATTGGTTCTGCCTACGTAACTGTCGCCGCAGTCGCACACGAATTTGTATATGCAGTGTGAGTTGGCCTCTATCGGTTGAGCTTCCTTCGTTGGGTGCACCAGTAAGTTACAGGTTCTATTGATGACCACAACCTGAGCAGCACAGTAACTTCCTTGCGTAGCAGAGATTAAACGTTTCGTGGTTTTAGATACAGTAAAGTCCCCCTTGAAATGCAACTCCATTTAGATCCTTTCTTGGCTCCCGTATGCACCAAGTCTTTCGGGCCTCGCTGATGGCTGGGTTTCTCTATAAATCTACGTGGATAACCATTTACAACGAGTGTTGTTGTAATTAATTCTAGCTCATCGGATAGACAACCAGCCTAGCAGATTCATCTAGCACGACTAACTAAACTTTTCAAAAGGATCCGCTTGTACCGCATTGGTGTGAATCTGGTGAAGTGCAAGTTTTTGCCCGACCATGTTGCTTTTCTGTAGATAGACCATTCACTGAGCCCGCTATCCCTGAGACGGATGAGGATGTCAACGAATGGCAGACAATCCTTCTGTTCCACTTCGCATGTGACCCGCAAGTTGGTATGTGTACAGTTTAGTTGCTGCACAAACTAAACAATCTACTGCTCCGATGCACAAAAGGCCAATATATCATCAACATAACGCTTACAGTACGGTAACCGGGCTAGTTCCGCGGATATGCCTCTTTCTACAATAAGCGAGAAGAAATCGGCAAATACAGGGCCTAGTGGACTGCGCATTGCCACACCATCGATTTGATGATATGGAGTGTTCTGAAAGTGGAAGCCAACACTTGCTGTACACAGAAGTAAGGATTCCTTTAGAAATTCCACTGGAATTGGTAACGAATAATTAGATTTCTCAGTTATCACACATATGTAATCAAGAGTTTATTGTTGTGGGATGTTGGTGAATGGAGGTTTCGCATCCAAGGAACACATGACTTATCAGAGAGTTTGATGTCATCTAAGTCACCGATAAGTTTAAAACGATCTTTAAGACTATATGGATTGTACGATTGTCGCAGAGGCGAAATATCTTCACTGGCCAGCGAGCCAATTTATGCTGCTGCGCATTTACCTTTGATAGAATCGGTCTAAGTGGTACTCCACTCTTTTGCGTCTTCGGCGGAGTAGTGCTTTCAATTGGCTTCAAACAAATATAGATGTCACTATCAATCACTCGATGAAGGAGAATCATTTCAAGATGGGCAGCTATGCTAGCTTCAACGTCAAATACGTCCGCCATCTTATTAATTCGTTCAAATTTGCTAGTGACGCTGAGTATGTTACTCATTTTCTGAGCGTACTCGGCCTTTTTCATGACCACAACTCCATAGTCCTTATCCGGTTTCATCGCAACTACGTTCTGTGTACGCGGTTCATGCAACGCCTTGAGGTGTCGGCCTGTAAGTGCGCATTTTTCAGTCACGCACAGTCTTAATGTCTTGGGCAATGTCGGCCAATTTTTTCTAAACCAAACAACACTCTCAGGACTGGATGGCTGAAGCTCCTTAAATTGATCAACAATATTCTCAAACTGAGCTTCTATAAACAACCCGTTCAGTCTTCTAGGTGGAATTTTGTAATAAAGCTTTTATGACAAAGCTTTTAACTGCGAAGCGGATAGTTGCAGTCTGATAAATTCACCACGTACTTATTAGGATCACGAACTATTGGTCATTCATCCTGGCTGTTCGTAAGAGTATTTCAATTTCGCTTTGTACGGTCGATAGTGGATTTGCAAAAGTTAGCGAACACAACACGACAACACAATGATAGATCCTCTTCCACATGTAGTAGGCTTGCGTGAAATTCCAGTAAACTCAGAAGATTTTACTCGGCAGTCTCCAAGTAGGCGGATGCCAGAGATTTGAAGTTCGCCACATAAATTTTGCGTTTATTTCTACGCAGCAGTATGAAAATCATACGGAGATATCTACGCAGGGGAATACATTACCTAAGAGAGGATATTTCCGCATTTGCGCACACGACCTTGCACCTCAGGTAGACTATATGATGAAACAATTAGATAGTTTCAGCGGAAATACTTCGTTTGAGAAATTTAAAGCAGTTAGTTCCCTTTAGTAATTTGAAAAGAAGGGTAAGAAGGGTAGATGCATGTATTTCGTTCTGTCTCATTAGTACCATTAACCATAACCGCTATGCAACCATATACTTGAATATGCGCGTGACAGAATAAGCATGCTTTGCAAAATGTAAGATGGAAGTTAAACCACTATGTATCTGTTCTGCGAACTTTTCGGTTGCGCTGCCAAGTTATGAAGCTGGGGGCAATCAACGCACGAAGAAACGCGAAGATCAACTAACGAAAAATAAATAAATGCTGCTTAAAATTACTAGCAATTGTCGTCCGTATCCAAAATAACACAAGTTGTCTGTTCAAAGTAGCATATCAACTCCCAGTGGTCAAGTTCCAAGTCCACACTGATGCAGAGGTCAACGTTATCCCAATACCTCTCAAGCGAATCGACGAAAAGAACGACGTCTAGCCAACTAAGTAGCTGGTTTGTGTTTGATTATCTTAGGCATGTGAATAGTTTAAATGTTCACAGCAGGCTTATGTGTCATGGACACGCACAAATATTTATTGAAAGCGTTGTTTTTGCGTTCGTTGCATCATTTGCCGTGGAGTGGATAATCATGGAATTTCGCAAATTCTTTGTAAGATTCAACATTATTCCGCTTCCTGAGGAAGTGAGATATTGCTGTCGACTTCCTACTACTTCTCTAAAGATATAGAAAGCGCAATTTTCCCAAGAAAAGCGGTGTCCATGCAAAAATGGTCCAAATTTTATAAGCCAAAGTGATAAAAATATTCAGATATACTACACTCTTTTAAATGTATTACGCAAAAAGCATACAAATGGCTTTCATTGCAGAATGTAGTAAACAAATTTGCAATGTTGTTTTCGAATGTGCTGTACACAAGATCAACCGCTTGATTTCTACCCCAACTGCAAATTGCACAGCCCTGTTTTGCTTCCGCTGCTATTCTTAGGTTTCCTTTTCGGATATTTTGATGCATTTGGTATATAGCGAATTTTCTGAACGGTTGGTTTCTAACGTTTAACTATTTTTTGAACAATTCCATGTCTATATGCAAAGGCTTAGTTTATGGTTACCGCACTTTTTATCCTGGTACTCCATTTTCCCTTTATCACTTACCCTTAGTTGGCCGCATTTATTCTTTAACAGCTGCCCAACCCATTAATGCCTTACTAATTTCCCGCTTGTTTATGTTTGTTATATCGACTTCATTTGCTTGTCGAATACGTTTATTTCCCAATCTATCGATGACTTCTAAAACACTAACCGCAAAGCCAATTTTCAGCCAACTCAGTGCTACTTAACCGAAGTGTTTTAAGGGGCTCAAGTAAAGTTGTGGAGGCAGATCAGGTTGTTTCGTTCCCTGGTGACGCTAACCTCTAGGAAGAACAACTCGATCACAATTTTACATAGATCACTTTCTGAAAACATGAATATATGGCACCGCTAATTTGGTAATCCGGTAGTGAGAGTAGCATCTCCGCCGGAAATTTGAATTTCCCCTGGGGATCCAAGTTCGTTTACCTTTATTCAAAATTCCTGAGTTATTTTTGGCTACCATAGCATTTGCGCACCCACTTTTTGTTGATTTATATGGTAAGCATCGTAGTGTTTATTGCACTTATCAATGAATCTCTGTCTCCTATAGTCATTTAGGACAGACCTTGTCTTGTAGTACGGTGGAATAGAGATGGCACTTTGTAACCGTATAATTACGCCTGGCTCACAACAAATTTATCTAGCGTGTTTTCTACATTGCCTCGTGACGTTTTTTTGGTCACTCATAAAAACGTTTTGATAATCGTGAAAAGGCTGTTATTAAGCGTGAGATGCTTGTGGCGGTAATTTGTCTGCAGCCGTTACTCAGGAATCTGCATTTGGGCGAATAAGTCCCTTAACATAGCCAAGATATTTAATATAGCGGTTTGATTCTTCCCACCTTATTTGTGGCACCTTTTTGCGTTTTTGCCTTAAGGGCTACCAAGAATCATAAGCCATTCCTACATTTGTGATTTACGTATCGCTCATCAAACTAGCAAAGTTGACAGGAAAAGCCATTAAGCAGTTCCAGCCGTAACCAAAAGACAACAAGGTGTAACTCGTCACGTTAAAGGAGATATTTTCGCCAGCCTATACTCAGAGACATAATTCACGCAAACACAAATTGCGCCATTTTCTCGATATGTCCAATAGTTCAAATCAAACGCCACCCGAGCCTTTTGAAATCACTTGCAATACGCTCCAATTACTTAAATAGACAAGCCAAACTTATTTAACATTAAAGCTTGGAAAATACCTTCCCTAAATGCGATACACCATGCACCTTTATTTAGAAACAGGAAAATTTCTCGGCCGGTCCGCAATTACAATGAATACATGCCGCCAAGACCAAATTCAACACAGCTGTGTTAATGATTTCACATTCAGTAGCAAATTTCTCGTGGACACCGGAGCCGAAGTAAACGTCAAAACCCACAGCTGAAATGCGGTCGTGTCACGCTCATTGACCGGGCAGCCTTCCATCAATTGCACACAAAATACAGTTTTGGAAGCGGAGCTGCTAAAACTCAACCTAGCGTTACAGCGAAATTCCCGCTAGGCATTCGTATTAGCATTCGTTCCTGACGCCATCATAAGCATAAACATGCTATACTATTTCTAACTGTTACTAGTAAAAAGTGAAACATTGCGACACTTGGTCACATTTCAGTATTTCCTGGACTAGCGTCAAAGTGGCCAGGATTTATTTCATTGCTGCACTGCCACTGGCTTCACAGCCATTCATATAAATTTACAAGCGGAATCTGAAGCTAACTCGAGTTCAGCAACTTACATATTTGGAAATCAAACTTCGTGCACTCTATCTTTACCATAGGTCCACATGTTTCGCCCTACCCTCGCAAATGGCCCCGGGGTCAAAATCGACGTAACTATGATGAAATTCGAGCAAATAATTGAGACTGCAGTGATCCAGCCATAAACTTCAACATTGCATATGAAGCCGGTTAAATTCGGTGACTAGCATTCCCGTGATCAGTATAAGGCACACAAATATTTGCCGTCTAGCAACATTACTCGATGCCTTTCATTCACAACTCGTTTGCGTAAGGTAAATTCGTATTGTTTCCAACTATAGCTTTTGCATCTATACTATCAGATACTTCTGGTATCAGATTAGGACCTTAAAACTATAACCTTACAACATTCTGTTCTCTCAATTACCTCATAATACCTTTCTACCTTAATGACGCTGCTCCAAAGTTGCCACGTTTCATTCATTAGGTATTACCTGAACACGGTGTTTATCCGTATTTACATGGAGCATTAAACTAATGGTGTATGACTGGTATAAAAGCGAATAATTGACATGTGCCGTATGATGGGTAGGGTGAAAATTACAAAAATAACTATAAAGGTATAAGTAAAGGATCTTGCGAACTCCAACACTCAACAATAGACATGGAGAAGCAAATTTGCGAGTATCCCTGTCTGTTTCTTGTGCACCGATGCCCTAATCTGATAGTCATAGGCTATATCACATAGTGTAAATAGGTATGCGTATTGTCGACATATCATACTCAAGTCTAACCATTCTGATGATGAACATCCCCTTTACGTCGACTTCTTTCAGTAACATTGACGCATGGGTTGCCGTGAACACCGGTAAATGTGTAATTGGCAAGCACATCTTTACGGTTCTTTGTCACAATTGAATCAGCTGGTATTATTCCAACAGACAAAATCCAAACATTGAAGGAATATCTTGAACCCGTCCTCCTCAACAGCTTCATGGAGGCTAGTGTGCCGTTAACCTTTACCAAAGTTTTTACCCTAACAGCCTAAGCGTTATGCACCCAACAGTAAAATTTATGTGCAATAGAAAATTCATCTTTATCACCTAAACAATGTTCTACTGGTTTCCGGAATGCTCAAACTGGTCATGTTTTATATAGCGTGATTCACTCACTAAAACCTAACGACACGACTGACTTTGACCACAGAAGCATCAGAAACTGCCTGCAATCTTGCTTTTCAACAACTCATCAACCAGCAATGGATGAAACCACATTTTTTAAGGATTCGTACCCTTCAGAATCGAATTCAGCAAATGCGGCAGAGAACTGCTCGCAATGTGCCTTTATATTCAGCATGTTCTTCACTACCACAAAAGTAGACAAGTTGTAGTCTTTATTGGTAGCAAGCCATTGTGCTGAGCAATCGATGACGCAAATGGTAGATATTCTCTACCAGAAACAAAACACTTGGTAAAAGTTATATTTTACGAACAACGTACGACACGGTCTAGGTGCTGTTAAGACCGTCCAGGACGCTGTTCCATGAATCAAACGTTCATTTTTCTCAGAAAACCAACATCAAGTTAAACCTAGTGGCTGAAGACCGGCAAGTTTATCTATATATATATGTACAAATATATAAGTTTGGACGTAAGATTTCATTAAAACTGTGCGAAGTTCCTCAAAATATAACTGAGAAATCCCGCGAATTTCTCCATGCTCGGTGTATAGACAAAACTGAAGCTAACGCAGCGTGTTACCTGCTTCTGACTGTCGTTTTTAACATGTTGACGTCGGACTAGTCGGACTTATATCACCAAGTAAAGATTTCGTGTACTTCCCCAACTGGGTTGGCAGAGTCATACGCTGGCGAGAGGAGCTTCTGACAATCGACTGCTCAGATGGGCCAATCACACGCTCGAATTTGTAAAACTGTGTGACTCAATTTCATTCCCCTACTGTCCTCATTATTGTTTAACAAAGAAAGTCAACAGGAGCTTCAGCAAACTTCTCAACTTACCTGAGTGCCTGTACAGCAAAACAGTCTGCAAACCCTCTGCAGTTAACAGGATGGAGGGAACGTTCGGTCGGTAGGTAAAAGCGCCACATTTTGACCATTCTAGGGTATCCTGGCACGATTCACTTCTGCTAGTTATTTTAGACAAATTGATTAGGTTAAAGCGACACGTACGCTATTATTGTCGCTGTTTGTCTTCCCAAAGAGCATACCTAGTGCACTTGGATCATCCAAAACGTAAGAAACTTCAATCATGGCTACTACTCAACCCACCTTTCGTACTATATGCAACAGCTTTAGCCTGTGCAACCCAGAACACAGAGTTTGCATGCCAACGTGGATGAGAGTCTTGCCACTTGTGCACACGTGTACCTGCGCACTGATGTCGTACGTCTGTCACTCCTAATTTTGCACTTAGTAGTTGAGTTATAGCGAAGCTCGGTATCCACTGCCTTGCAGGTTTCTGCCGAGCAAAGAATAAGGTAGACGGCGCACCCTGTCCTCTGCACGACAGTAACATGGAAGTAACTTTGTCACAACAGTCATCGCATCCTTTTTAGCGCAGATGTCTCAAGCTATACCCGTAAGAGCATACTGCCCGTTCGAGCCCTGCAAGCGTCAGATGGAAGTTGCACTGTTCTCCATTCCTGTGGAGTGTTTTCCGGCCACATGATGGTTGTCTGATTGAACCTAGTTGGGAGGAGTTTCTTCCATTAACATTCAACCACATCCCTAACAATTTTTGAGATGGTTACTGATCGCAATGGCAAAAAAATCATCAGTATTGATCTTAATTATTAAATACTCTGAATCTCAGGTGCTGTGTCGTTGTGGCCTGCTATAAAACGTCAGACTAGTCGTTCTGTTCTAGTGAAGCGTACAGCTACATCCAAAATCGTGGTTACACGACTAGTTTTCAAATGACGTGGGGAAGATATCAAACTCTCCGTTCACTCGCAGACTTTAGTAGAGTTTCATATTTTCTGCGGCGCATGCTTTCCGCAAATTCATGTCACTTGTTCATGTTACATATGCACATTTCTCAAAACTCACAAAAGTTGCAAGACCATTATGAGACTGCCAAAAAACTCAAAAGTGTATACAAATATCCATTCACCATTGATCTTGTATGTAACAGTGCTCATTTACGCAACTGTTTCCTATATAAACATACAAATACATATCATCGCCTAGTTGCATCATGTCGCTGAATATCTGCACCTCAACGAAATGCACAGCAGCCTCCCCCTGAGCCAGCTACTCCAGCCCTTACGAATACATTAATCCATAAAATTGTACAATTTTGCGAATTTATGGGGAAAGCGAGAAAGAGCTTGCTTGGAACTTTGTAATACAGCGCCCGAACAGCTCCACCGATTGTGGTTCACAATAGCTAAATGCCTACTAAGTCGACTTGGCTACCTGTTCTGCAGAATGCTATTTGTGTCGTATAATCTTAGCATGGACCGAAGAACTGCTTACACGGCAACCGTCTTGGGTAGGACTAGGTAGCAGTCTGGAAAATGCGCCAGCCAGCTTAAATGCTATGAGTAAAATTTTGGCTAAGATTAATTCGTCCTGGTGCGCTTAATCTCCATTGATTGGCGTCTTATTTGGTTTCCTTCGCATCACCGATCCTTGGGATGCACGATTTAGTTTCCCAGCTATTATTTCTACCAGTTTCGAGCTTTATACATAGGACGTATACGTTACATCATAAAATTTAACTGTACGGCCATGCCAACCGGAACTGCAATCTAGATTATCGATAAACGACTGGCTTAAATAGTAAAATAAATAATATCGAATTGTCAACTTTCATACAGTATGTATTTGACAAGTAAAGACCAAACCATCTCACTATTTTGGGCGTCAATTAGTTTGGCAATCACGAGTTTATCATGAGATCATCAAAAATTATTATAAGTTTATCTGTCAGGCCAGTAGATAATAAAAGGTGAAAAATAATAACATAACTGCTAATAATTATGCACAATTTATCGTTGATTTTGTCTAAGGTGAACTGTGAAAATGCGAATCAAAATTGAGAAAACAATGACGCTAGTAAATGCTTTTTGTCAAAGTTTAAATTGTTCATGTGTAAAAGATTTTTGGTTGCAGACTTTTAGTAATGATAGAAGTTCTTTAAGGTCACCACTTGTTTTAGTAACATTGGCTTGTTGCGTGCATTAGAAGGCAGCGTTTTAAATCTTTTTCAGATGGAATTCCAATATTCTATCTTTACTTTACTTAACTATTCTAATCGGGGACACTGATCTTTCCAGTTGTTTTTCTCCAGCTCACTTGTCCTATAGTGCCGGCAAGGTAACCTATACAATAAAAATTAAATTTGGTGTTATACTACAAATTGAATAGCTTCTGCCAAATAGTCACCTAACCACAGGTTTGCTGAGCCTTCAAAACTGTTCTCAGTAACAAAAGCTATCGGGTCTACCAATGACCCCATTAACGTGAAACGACTTGTCACCGAACAACAGATTTGGCGTTTCTTTTGTAAATCTACTTTCACACAACCCTTGTGATGCTTATGACAACGGAAATTTCCATTTGGACTAAGTCAGTCATCCGAAACAGTGTATCTTGAAGCAAACCAACAAATCTAATCTATGTACTCCCTAAAACACGCTGGTAACTGCCATTCTAATAATCGGTAATATAGGTTTAAATAATATTGAACGCATTTTGCGAATACTGCTCTAAGTAATAAATGAGGCTTATGGGTTCGGTGACCTTTTGCACAATATTAGTCGCTAGCAAAGCAACACTTGCAGTAATGACTTTCAGCAAACAAATTTTGAAATTTCGTTGACAAAATTAAAACCAGATGAGTGGCGGATTAAGTATTCTTTTAGTGTAATACGTTTTTATGGCCGTGATTAGGGGACGTTAGCATTAAATGAAGCTTGGGAATTGATTACTGGGTTGTTTGAACATTAACATCGAAAGCTTGGGTCTAGGCCGTAGACGGTAGGCAAAGTAAAAAGAGAAACAGGTTGTATAAACCTAGACAAAATAATGTAATGAGCGCAGGTGAAAACCAAAATTTTAGGCCATCTGGTTCGTTAGCCAAGTCAACAGAAACGGACGTATGTAATGCTTTCGCACACATAATTCGGGATACAAGTTCTAGGTGCATATAGCCTCAGTAATGGACAGGAGCTGTTTGTGGAGGTCTTGTTCGAAACTTTCCGGTATTATGTGATTTGTAGTTATCCCCAGAGATTTTGTGGCCAAAATCTAGGATCAGTGCATTAGTTCAGTTTGAGTATCTCATCTCACCTTTGTAGAACCAGACCGCAATGTGCTCTTGAACCTTATGCGGTAGGCGTCTCGTAGTGCGCCTCCAGTATCCTGCATCACAGGAGCACGTGCACTGGTAAACGAGTATTGAACGGGTCAACGAGGCAGACTGTCCTTCAAAGGTTTTGCAAAAGATGGCTTATGGTAGTAAACAATTCTCAATTGGGTCGCAAAACAAATATTCTCAACAGCATCCTTCTACCGCTGAGGTAGGAAATCAGCATCATACTTGAATTTAAATTGCCAATATCTTCTCGCTATATACATAAAACTTCATTAGGCGGATTAAATAAGTAGATGATGGGCGCGGAATCTTTAGCAACTTTCGTGATAATCGCGAGTGCTGGGATGTATGCAGGCGAATATGACTTAAAATCAACAGCAAATTTCACCGCAGCTAGTGATCCTGGTGCAAGGTTCCCAGCAGTAATAAGGTGAGGCCATAAGCTGAAATTAATCGAGAGGGAGTGGTAGCGTTAAAGATAACATCGCTTTTATGTTGTTGCTAAATATTTCAAATTGCTCCGCTTAAGGTTTTCTCTCAGTTTCACCTCGTTCTAGATTTTCTTGGTTGCCCATTAGGTCACGGGGGAGCAGGATTTTCGACTCGTTGAGTTAAAGTTATGGCAAAGGTGAGACAACACGTAAATCGATTTATTAATCGTTACTGACATGACCAGCGTTCGGAAGGTAAGGAAATAGGTTTCCTATTATAATGTAGCCAGATTTCGCTCCACAAATCCCATTTTCCCCTCCATATCTTTACCAAACAAACTCCGTAGTCATATTTTTCAATTCGTCTAGTTGCCTGAAGATATGCGCAAACCTTCTACATATGAACACTTTAAACTCTTTGTAACCAGGGGTTTTGAGAATACAGGTTGAGCTCGCTAGATTTATTATCTCCTTTTTACTGCGGGCATACTTGAATTTCGTGATGTTATCTGTGACTGTAGTCAACACAGTATTATTTTTTTCTACTGTACACATGACTCTTGGTCAACACAAGGAATCAACCACAGGATGTCGTGCAATCCAAACTGTATGAATTATACATGTGTAGAGCATACGAAAATCGGTTGACAACAATAGAGATCTCATTAGTATAGAAACATTTCAAATTGGACACAGAGCTTCAGTGTTAAACAAGTGGATGGTTGGTGCAGCATCGTAAGCAATCTGTGATGTAAGAAGACGATTAATCGTGCTATAGTTCAATGCGTCACTGTAAGGAATCTATGGAACGATTGACATTTCTCAACGTCATCTCTTTACACATCCCATGTCATTAGTATTTATGTGGGTGATTTGAAGTTTACTCCCTGCCCCGAATCCGTCTGTCGATGCATGTCAAATTAGCGGGGATAAGAAGTTAGTAAACTCCAACCCGTCCATGCTGTTCAGGCAACTGCTGACCCGTGGGTTTATTACCACTTCAGAAAGCAGCATTTGTAGTTTAGAAAAATCATCTTCCAATTATCTCGGCATTAGCCAGTGCTTATTTGTTCGTATCAATGTTCAATGAATCATCAAACACACTAGTACTTGGCATGCCGCACAAGAATGAAATTCTATGCACAGTGGAATTCACTATAGCAGAAATCACTGGTCAAGTCTCTCGCTTATGTTCCTCAACGTGCGCAGATAAAGATGGAATCTCTCCTCGTCTAAAAAACTGTAATAGTAACTTCGTTCTGCTTTTGTTCAATAGCTTTACACTCTCTTTTATCAACGGTGTGTACCCAACTCAGTAAAATATTTCTGACGTCATCCCGCGAAACAAAAACGGCGCTACCCATGAGAGTAAAACATTTCGGCCCATCAATCACACACCCATCTGTCTAGAATAATGAAAAGGATAGTGAAATATAAACTGTTTGTAATCCTGAACAAGACTAACACCATCAGCAATTCACAACACGTCTTCATGCAAGGTGCATCATGCGCAACATGCCAGACAGTTTTTAAACCACACAAGGACTCTCATTGACAACGGAAACAGTGTCGTAATACTGTACCTGGATATGCAAAAGTCTTTGACAGGGTACCTCAAAGAAGATTTCCCAACAAACTGAAGGCTATAGGCATGGGAGAACCGATGTTTTCCTGGCTGTCTTCATATCTAATTGGTAGACGGCAGGTAATGTGCTTGGACGACCATTTCTCTAAACCGAAAGCAGTCCACAGTGGACTGATTCAAGAAAGTGTTCTTGGTCCCCTTCTGTTTCTGATATATATTATCCATATACTCCAAGTAAGAAATTGTGTTACATTTATCTTTACTGATGACATTAAAGTTGTCTACTCACAACTCAGGAAGCCGTAGGGCTCATAGAGGATGACATATCTGTCCTTGCTTTTTAGTGTCAACTGTGCCAGATGTCATTTGTCGTGGACAAGTGTATTATTTTTTTTCCTACGTATACTAAGTACCGCCACATTTTAGTACAATAAAGCGCATAAATATCGCAATGCAGCGCAGTTCGCGACGTGGGCGTGCGGCGTTCAGTCACATTTAACTTTTCTAAACATTGTGACATTCAAGTTTCGAAAGTTCTGAAGACCATCGGTTATATCTGCCATCATCTTTACCTCACGGAATCTCGCATATCGCTCTACAAAACATATATATTGCTGCTTATGAAATCCTGTTAAAGGCTACAGCCTACTCTGCGGAAATCTGACCAGCTTGCTCTTGAAATGGTCAAGAGACTCTTCACAAAAATGTGACGTGGATCTTCCACTAAGTTGACATAAAGTGAGCGATGTGGTAACCTTGTATTTGACCCAGTTGGGCAACGGATAATGAAGCTGAACCTGTTTTATTTACAGAATCATAAAATGTCAAATTCGCAGTATTGATAACGGTGTCCACATGTTTTTCAACGGCAGATATCCAATCCGTAACAAAGGGGTAATGGTCATGATTCCAAAATTTATTACGAGATTCAGAATGGTTTTTTTAAACCCACTACTCAAAGATTTGGAGCACACTTACGAGTGATATCTGAAAGTACTATACACTACAATTTTAAGCGTGCGGTTAATTGAGCAGTTAACCCACCAAAATGTGATAGTTATGTTCGGGAAGTCACAGTCCCTAGATAACGCATTCGAAAACGGTATCGAATGTGCCCGAATAAATTTTCGAAACACATGAACATTCCATTTTGGACAACAGCCACTTTTACTTCATTCTTTCTCGGCCCAAACGCCCTTTATTTGATGTGAAGCATTCAGGTTCAGTGGCAGGACAAAAATAGCAGAACCATTCTGATTACTCTGTATTACCTAACTGGAAATTTCGACCACGTATATTTCTGAAAAATTATTAAAGCAATGTCATGACAAGGTTTTACCATTAGTTGATCTGTTCCTTCTAGGAAACAGCTAGGCGTATCTACAACTCTGGACGATATTTATGAGAGAGGCCCCAAAGCACTATAAAAGTCGAACTTCAGGTCTACCGCATTACAAATGCCGCTCGGCTTAGATCTCACATTATATAGTAACTTCTGACTGATTATCTGACCATCTTATTTTACTTTTTTCTATGTTCAATGCGTATTTGTCTCACTTAGTTTACCGGGTTGCCTAGCATTAGAAGATCCAAATTCAGTTAGTTTCACTGGCTCTCCTAACCGTCCTGCACTGCTTACTGATCAACTGATTTCATTTTTGGCCTTTGCTTGGTTTGAATAATGGTTCACCTCCCTGCTCCATATCATAACACTACAGATAGTTGTTTAACGATTCCTCTGATGAAACAACAAATTTGAACCAGTTTTTGTCATCCCACTTTACCCCAGCTTTTCCCTCACCATCTTAACGTCTAGCAGACTTGAACGCTCGCCATCTGTCAAGGTCGACACTAGCAACTTTGTAGAATGAGATGCCAGATACTTTTCCGTACATCACTGCCATCTTGCTCTTCAATCCTTCATTTGTATTTAACCTAGCCCGAAGTTTAACCGTGTGTCAGACTGTCCTCTATTATTTCGCATAACCGTACTTCCAGAAGGTGCGACCGCTGCTGTATTCTACTTTGGCCATTTTGCGATTCTATTTTACGGGACTCCATTACCCACAATGCACCTGTTTAATCTCAGGTTCAGTGATGGGTGTACACAGCTCCTATTTTTTAACAGACCTGCTCTTTCACGCTTATACTATTACTCGTATTAGCGTAATAAAAGTTAAAATCGTTCAGAATAACCACAAAGTGAGGGCTGGTGAAGCACACAAGCCTTACTATGTGCCGTAATAATCCTGAGTATAGCGGTAATATATGGCCATATTTGGTCACTACAACTCATGACCGGAAATATTATTCTGTTGTATCACACTTGCTAAATTTTGGTCGACAATTTGGACGTTATGTTGCCATCGTCTAGGTCGCTTTTCCTGCTAAAGCTGCGTCGCAATGGAATGTTGTCATCTACCAAACGATGCACATTTCGTTATCATTGATCTTAGCACCAGAGGTTTTGCTATTAGGATCTTCATTTCATTCTCATTCCTCAAATGTGAAGACTTTTGGCATGATCCCGAATTTTAGATGTCCCAATACAACTACTAGCAAATGACATGAACGCTTGACAAATTATATGTATTACTTGCAAACTGAAATCTATGTTTTATATTAATATTTGCCAGGTATTTAGCTTCATTTAACGTTATTGGTAATTATTCTATAGCCGTGTTTTACTTATATTGAACTATAATTTATTTTTTTCTTCTCCGAGTCCGCTAAGAACCGGGACTTCTGAACCTGTTTTAATCACTCGATGAAGTTGGATTGCGCTTCAACTGGTGTTGGAATGAATGGAATTGTAACGCAAATAAAACCGCAATGGTTCGTTTACACAATGCGATATTTGTAGGGCCTGTTTCATCCCCGTTTCTATATGGATGTGCATCGTATTCATGTCGAAACAAATAGTAAAATTATCACTTCGTCTCTTGTTAAGGAATTTGCTTGTTGATGTACACTTGCACCAGTTAACATTCTTGCTCCTGTCGTGTCGCCGAATACAAGTATTTCCGCTCCATTCGTTCGTTATCGTATTCGGTTCATTTTAGCATAGTCGTTCTGTATGCGTTTATAATTCGGTCGATGAGCTTCGTTTATTATTCGCTTACAAACCGGAAACCTCGTCTGTACAACGAATGTTGTCAAAATTCGACATGATATCAGGACATCAGACAACCCCATGGCATTGCAGAGCGATCTCGACAGGGCTTATGCTTGGTCATCCGACAACCGGCTTCAGTTCAACGTGACAAAGTACAAAGTCCTAAGCATACATCATCAAGTTATCTATGAAAACGGACTAGGAGGCCAGCAGTTACCAGGTGTTTCCCAAAAAACTACCTCCGGGTGATAGTACAATGTGATTTTGGTTGTTCGAGACAGGTTGAAAAGGCAGCAAAAAGGGTCAATCAACGTCTCGAACACTTACGGAGGGCTTTCGTTAATTTCGATCCATCAACCTTTCCGCAATTGCTGAAAGCCTACCTGAGGTCTCACTTGCAATAGGCGATCCAGGCCTGGCGTCGCTGGCGCTAGCGCGACTTCGGTGCACTCCACAATGTAGAGCGAGCAAACTCATTAGAGGATTGTTTCACCTCTCCTAACAACGCAGACTGCAGTCCCTGTGATTGTAAAATGGTGAATATCGACGTCAGCGAGGAGACGCAATCATGGTTACTTAGTACTGACGAACCCAACTCACCCATGTCGCAATCTGTTGCAGATGAGTCAAAATACCAACCTGAGAGTTCATCAGCCCAAACTGCCAACGCACTACTGTTGGCTTGATTGTCGACGAAACATTTTCTTGCTCCGCGTGTCCCATACTTGGAATGCCCATCCGACATACCTTATACTTGCTCCTAGATTAATGCTATTTAAAAAACGCCTTGACGAAATGTTTTTCAGCTTGGATTACTTGATATGGCCCCTTCCACTTTGAGGCCGGAATAGCGCAAACCTAACCGTGTGCCTAATGGCCCACTCCGCAACTTGGAGGTGAGGAAACATGCATACGTGTCCTTGTGAGTAGCCTGGATGTATCTAAACTGGATTAACGCACCATGTCTGTCAAATGAAGCAACACACGAGTGAGCGTTGTCATTTCCATTTTTCTTTCTCACGCATTTACTGAAATATAACAGTATTTTATACTATCTGGTGTGTGGACATCCCATTCCCACTGCAAACGATCGTTATGCAGTAGTGCATTTAAACCGTCGATGTTGAAAATAACGGATGACTTATTCAATGATCCTCTAAATTTTAACTTGCTCCAGCCATCCTACGGGACTTGTTAAGCACGTGCTTCTTTATCCGTGATAAACCATTGTTCATTGTTCCTTGGCCTACGGAACCAGTTAAAAATTGGCGCCGCAGCAAGATCCGCTAGATAAAACATAGATCATTCGGCACGAAATTTAACGCGTGAAGCGCCAATTTATAACCCAGGCGAATATTTCGGAGACTGGTATTGAAAGCTGACGGTCCATTATTCCAGAGTTCCAGAAGAATTTCTGGGCCTTGTTTTGTCAGCTACCTGGACCTGGATACCTTAAGCTTGTTGCGTACAAGGTAAGTTCCAATCGATGCACCGTTTGTTTGTATCCGTACCGCACTTTGCGAATTGTTCCTACGGAGACATCCCGTCAGTTTCTTGTCCTGCGAGAAATCTTGGACTGCGATCGATGAGACGAATTTTGTTCCCTCACAAGCGGAGTCCCATGCAAAGCTCATTACCGTTAACGATTACATTGCTTTTTCGGATTTGGAGCTCCCGCTACTAATGCCGATTGACCATGACCCTTTCGACGAATTGAAGCATACCACCACGATGCTGCCTCATTACGTCTCCGAGCTCGAGCATTTAATTGTTTGATAAACGGTTACCTCCTAATCCCAAATTACAATGGAAGTAGTGATTGGTACTACAGTTCCCGACTGTACCGAGCACTCAACTCTGGTTGTATCTTTCACCAAAGTTTGAGCGACGCAGACACAGAAAATTTCGTACTACCACGAAGCAGTTGCTTTTTTCTTAACTGCTCACTTATTTCTTTATTGTCTTGACGTCGGGAAAACTTGCGTCCACGCAGTGGAATCGACGGCAAAGCTGTTTTCCCCTTCAGTACCTTCCATGGAAGTAGATATGTCTTACCAACCACCGCATGGCGATTCGTTTAATTTTCTCCAATCCAAGTCACATTATTTGGTATTATTTGGCACGCATCTTATGGATTTTTAGAGTGATGACTTTGTTACTACGAGTTTTGCCTCTGTCTATATCACACGCTTTAACCTTTTGGCTTTCGAAGCGGCTGGTCCGTTCATTGAATTTTCGCATTGGACGTTGTATGGCACACTCCCCCTTCCCATTTTGCGTGGTCCTAGACCACCCTATGCAAACATCTGATCACGTGTGATGTGGAAGCACCTTTACGTTGGCAGCGACCGCATATGTTCTTGGGGCCCTGAGGACAGTGCCTGTGGAAGGAGGAGGCAGTGTAACGCAAGTGAAAGTGCACAGCTTCGTTTAAGCCATACGTTATTTTTAGTTCCTGTTTCCTTTCCTTTCCTATGTAGATGTGCATCGTATTCATGACAAAACAAACGATAAATACATCACTTCGTCTATCTTTAACGAAACTACCAGTTTATGTACGCTTGTGCCGGTTAACACTTTTTCTCCTGTCGTGTCGCCGTACACATGCGTTTCCGCTCCATTCGTTCGTTCCGGCATTTGGCTCAGCATCGTCGTCCTATATGCGTTTACAATTCCGTCGTTGAGCTGCGCTTACTATTCGCTTACAATCCGGAAACTTTGTCCGTGCAATGAATCTACTTTACGGAACCCGAAACAACTCATCTATGAAAGCCCTCTTGCCGCCTACGGGTTCAAGTCGACGGGATATCGGTTAACGGAGAATATACCCCAACACAATCTACCGCACTTCATTCTGAACAAGGTGCATGTATGAAACTGATATAGATCAAAAATAGTGCATATACCAATGCAATATGTAGAATGGACTAAAGGAAAAATTCTGTAAATATTTTGATCTTGCCATCAGTAAGAACAGACTCTCCCATCGTCGAGAAGAGAAAGATGTAATTATTTATTTAAGTGAAGCTAATCTAATTACTTATCGTCAAGAAAGCGAATGCCTCATATTGCATGCTTACGTATTGGGTCATCATAGATTTGCAAAATGGCAGGAGTGTTATGTTAACACCATGCTAGCTGCTAATAGACTGCGGTGTCATGAACAACCGTTTGTTTAGACGAATCGGATTAGAGGTGAAAAATCACACTAAACTGCCTGTCACTGCTTCTAAATATAGAGACTACCACTCAGTCCGTAAAATCGTATCTGTCAAATTACAACTTGGATTCGCCTAAGAATGCGATATGCTTGCTTCCTTATTTGTACGGTCAGCCCCCTTTAATTTTTTGATCTTTGACCCTGAAATTGCGTTAGTCGGGGTACATCCCTATTGCTTAGTAGGCATTGTAACCGAGAGGTAGTCTGTATATTACCGCGAACTATTGTCTTCAAGATTTATATTGCTGTGGATTGTTTTCCAATGGCTCAATTGTCCACCTTTTTCCACGTATCTCTAGATGAAAATTAGTGCTATCCATTTCAGTATGTCTGGGTACACAGTGCACGTTTCATAAGCTCATTATACCCTCCCAACCTAATCGTTGAAGCCAAATTATACCCATTTGAATACGTTGTGGGCGTTTTAGCTTATATACTTCCGTTAACAACACAATTTTCCAGCTTGGATTATTCCCAAATACTTATGGTTGCTTTCATGAAAGGATAAGTCAATGGGAAGCTTGCAGCAGACAGTGTGGCGACGTGAATGTTAAAGTTGAGGATTTTCCATATGTAGAGATAAGCTTACCTGATCGGACAACAAGAGAACATGAGATTTACAGAGACAGACGTTTGAACATCTGACGGAGTAATCGGAGTTAACAAATGACTGACGGCATAAAAACATGTTTCGATACGCACTTTGGGTATATTTAATTGCAAATTGCAACCAATAAATTCTTTATTTCAGTAGTCAACATGAGGGTTTATTAAAAGGTTGTGTGTTGGTGCAGGTGCTGCAAAGGCTTGAGGAGTAGGCAATCAAGAGCGGATTCACGAGGACTGCCAGGCTTTGAAGTCTTAACGCGGCACACACAAAAATAGCTGTAGGGAAGCAACATATTGATAGGAATGAACAATTTTTTCTTAGAAGATCAAGTAACCTTATTAAATTTGCAACTCCGTCGCAACTTGCTCAATAGTTTTAATTTCGACTAATGTATCTCAATATGCATTTCGCTCCAGTTTCTCGGGTGCTGTTGTCTAAATATCTGATCTACAGCATTAATCAGAAAATCTAAGCAAAATTCGCAAGTGATGGATTACCTAAGAATTTAGTATAATCATGATATACATTTAGATGGGTGTTTTGGGTTGATGCATCGATTTCGTCTTTTATATTTTACCTAAAATATTTCAGAACATTGAACACCAGACGTTGGTAGCGCCATGCGTAGCAAAATCTATTTAAATCAGACACTACAGTCTTAAACAAGTGTCTGCCTGTGCTGCATAATATTCGCAGTCAAAACGGGTGATATTAGCTGCTGCTGGCTATTTGGCATGTGTATCTGGCGGTTACGCTTTGGATCCAAAGTAGGGGACCGAGGGCGTGCGCACCACTGATGAGCTCAAATACGGCGAAATGCGTCTAGTGCTTTTCCGGGCTAGGCTGTGCTAAGCAGCTTATGAGCTCCAGGAAGGAATGGATTAAATTTATTATCCTCCTACTCATTAGTAATAGGAGCCCTCAGGTCAATATCCTTAAGCCCTATAACGCCTTGACCTATTAGAAAATCCATAAACGCCGGGCGACTATGCCTGCACGGCAACCCATAATCTATGCAGCTACGTGTAATATAAGTCAATACAGTCACACATTGCTGGACACAGCGAAGCACAGCTTAGCTCAGTGGTCCGATCAAATAGATACAAACAGAACACATGAAACAGATGACTGGACATTTCTCAACACTGTATAAAAGAGATGTAGTGTAAAGTGAAGTCAACTGTATCAAAAGGATAGATAAAATGCGAGCAAACACAAATAGAGACATGGTCAAATATTCAAGTAAATTAATACGGTCATCCCTGGAACCGTCTACTTGGGATCTACTTCCATGTACTCTATTCCCAGAAAGGTGTCACCAGCATTTTCATGCCTCATTTGGCGCTGTGTCGTGTGGCGTAATATAATTGATGTCTGCACGCTTGTTTCCAGCTGTAACTTTTTTCTATACATAATCGATCCTGCACCAAAACACCATGCGCGTGGCTTCAACCAGGAAATCATACCCATCACATCATTTTATGTATTTTCCTGGATTTCACCTGTCTCAGTCAACCTTAACCTTCAAATCTCCAACTTGGTTCAGTCAACGAACGCGGCTCTAACGTTGACATGACGATCCACGCAAAATATTAGGACGAATGATTTGACCATACTTTTTCGTACACGCAGAATTTTACTAGAAAAACCTAAGTTAGACGCTGTGGGTTTTGAGCAAAAGCTCGAGATTGCGGATACTCAAATTTTCAAACGGATATTGCTCCTTTCCACCGCAGACGCTTTGTAAAAAATCTGATGACTAGCGCCATTTCAGTGACTATCACACACTCAAAAGCTAACCGTCTCAGACTGGTCGCCCATTCCACAACTGCCGATAAAACCACATGTACCACAGGTGGAATCTTCAGTAAGCTCGATCTTTTTGAGGCGAATCTTCTGATACTAGAACATGTAAAGAACACTCCTAATACAGCCGTCCTCAATCACTTCGGGTTGTTTAAAATAATGAGGATGCCATTCGTACTGTATAATGCGTCACGAAACGCCGAACATATTATCCAAGATGTCAATTATTGTCTAAAGTTTGCCTATTCATACCTCGATGACATTTTAGTGGTCAGTTCATCCAAAGAGTAGAACCTCGACCAGCTTAGTTCCGTCTTCCATTGGTTGGCTTGACAAGGTAGCAAAATTATTCAAAGTGTGCACTCACAAATTAAACAATGAAATTCTTAGGCTACATCGTTTCATCTCCCGGTATCGAAGTTATTTATGATATGGCAGTTAAGTGTCTTCCAGTTTAAAAATCATTCAAACGCAGTCGATTTCGTGGTTTGTTCAACTACTACCTACGATTCGTTTCTCACTTTGTGCCCCACAGTTAGCCATTGGCCAACCTCAGAAGAATTGCACGTAATTCTCCTTACATAAACAGTACACATAAACTTTAGCCAACCCATGCAATTCACTTCAACACAGCTCCCCTCACTGATTCCGAAATTGATTGATCTCTCTCTTGTGCGACTGATTCCTCTGACGTCAGGGTAGGAGCAGTTCTCTAAATTCACATTGATGAGCAATGACACCCTCTCGATTTATTTTACAAACGTCTACTCCGTAGCTCAGTGGTCTCAACCACGGACTGGCAACAGTCGAGTTGCGGTTTCGAGCCCCACCAAGGGTCCGATGGAATGCGCACTGCTGATGATTCCCGAAAGGATGAAACGCGCGTACAGTGCTTTTCCGGGATTGTGGCGGCTGTCTGAGTGAGCCTAGATGTGACGAAATTCTACCTATACCATTCAACTCCCCCTACTACTCTTCTGTACTCCTAAATAATCAGCAAATATGCACACCAGCACTTAAAATGCTAGGCGGGCTGATGGCACTGATAAGGGCTTTTCTGACACAGGAGGGCCAATCATTGTCCTCTGCACGGACAGTGACCTGCATGGCAATGAAGGAAGGTTCGTAGTTGGATTTCGATCTGTAATGATCAGCTATAATCTCCCATTGTTTATAGGTATAGGCTGCTGGCTAGTGTTACATGGCCCTAGCAATCATAATTTATATCCCGAGCTAATGACTGAGAGAATGCGCACCATTGATAAACTTAAATGTGGCAAAACAATGGTTTGGTGCTTATCCGGATAGTTGGCTACTACTTGTGGCTTATTAGCTAATTGAGCTATACCAGGGAAATCAATTGAAGATGGACATATATTGTACCAGCTTCCACGCAGCAGCGACATACCAAGTCATGCCATCAGTAAACTCCACAGCTTTATTGTTGTTTATCATCTTGTTATATTTAACTTCAAATATAGGTACACCCAATATCAGTCAAACATTTGGGCAATCCCCTGATTAATGGAACGGTATATTTCTTACCTGCGCATTCCAAACATATGCAGACCATGCAATCGTACGCGTCTATGTGTGAGCATCAGTCAAACAAGTCAGGGTTTTATAACAAAAAGATGATACAAGATTGTATTCATTTTATGCGGAGGCATTCTTCCAATATTGGCAAAGGAGGTCTGCCCGAATCTGGAGCCCTGCATGCAATTTGCTGAAAAGAAATTTTTGCTTCAAAATCAATGAAGCAGACCAAATATTTAACCAAATTATTTTGGGTTGTTCAAGTTGAACAGGGGATTTCAGGTTATACATTGCTCCAGAAATCACGGACAGAGTTGGGTGCCTGTGGTGAAGCATCAAAATAAATTGGAAATGAGTTTTCAAAGGAAGCCACTTTTAAACGGTCGATGGACACAGTTGTTCTGTGAACTTTCTGATCTGAAATGCAACAATACAAGGGCCAGTGTAGTGAGTCAGCAGTGGACACCGAATGAGTCAGTGCGGAGGATGACGTGTGCAGGTGGAGAGCCTGCTGGCTTTTACGCATCTTTTGGTTGTTCATAAGGCGGAGTTGGGCGTAGTGAACGCATGTGTTGCGCTGAGGATGATACAAAGTTAGGCGAGGGTCATACACAACGTTGCAGGAGTCGAGATGAGTTCTCCCGGCAACCTTATTGGTGTGTCGTACACCAACTTTACTGGTGTGTATTGCAAGTCAGCTTTGAAATTTCGTAAATACCTAAAAGGATAAGCGAAAATTTTCTCTTTATTGGGGTCTGAGGAGGATCGGTGCTAGGCTTTCCGCTATCTAGAGAAACGTTCACCAATCCGTAGACTGCTAGACGATATACCGTCGTATAAATACGGCAGCAGCCTGCAAATTTGGGTGACGAATTGGAAAGTGTTTCACGGTCGTTCGTGATAACGAATTGGCATCGCTTATGAGATCCAACTACGCAAAATGACACAGATAAAACTTTTTGCTGTGCAGTCTCTCACAGAAGTGAGTTCTGCCACTCTGGTGAGGCGGTCGACACAAGTAACTATGTACACAAACTAGTGTGAATAGCGCAAAGGAAGAGCAAGTTGTGGGTGAGCATGCAAAAAAACGAGAGTCAGGAGCGAGGAGTGATCCAAGATGACTGCGCTTGTGTAGATGAAATTGAAAGCACGAGATCAGGTACGAAAATGTTTGTTTGCGTGTAGCCAACTGAAAATTTGGTTGGCCATTTTCAAGGTTGAACGGATAATGGAATGTGATAGTGCTTATAGTGCGACAAAGGCAGCGCATCTGAAAGCGACGGGGATAATTGGTTTGAAACAGCCTGGAAAAGTTTCGCACTGAATCATTGCTTCTGTGGTTGGGAGAGAAACTGGTTGCACAAGTATTGAAATGGACAGCTAGGTGACTTGTAAAATTTCATTTGGATCTGTGCGGATGCCACGGCGGCAAGTTCGATGGTAGACCATAACTTAAGATTGAGTTGGTCGTATGAAAGTACATTGGCGACGGGATCGTCGGCGCCCTAGCACATAACGTTTGTCATCATTGAACTGCCTGACCAAGTCTAGGTGAAACGTTCCCGTATTGAGTCAGTCAGAGAATGAGTTGAAAGCAAAGATGAATTGTAATGGTCAGTGTACACTTTGAAAACACAAACTTCCCTTGTTGGCCTTAAGTAATGAATCGCCAATCATCTGCTGAACCGTGATGCATCGGTTTTCTAATTACGGCCGACGTTTGTAAAATAAATCGAGAGGGTGTCATTGCTCATCAATGTGAATTTAGAGAACTGCTCCTACCCCGACGTCAGAGGAATCAGTCGCACAAGAGAGAGATCAATCAATTTCGGAATCAGTGAGGGGAGCTGTGTTGAAGTGAATTGCATGGGTTGGCTAAAGTTTATGTGTACTGTTTATGTAAGGAGAATTACGTGCAATTCTTCTGAGGTTGGCCAATGGCTAACTGTGGGGCACAAAGTGAGAAACGAATCGTAGGTAGTAGTTGAACAAACCACGAAATCGACTGCGTTTGAATGATTTTTAAACTGGAAGACACTTAACTGCCATATCATAAATAACTTCGATACCGGGAGATGAAACGATGTAGCCTAAGAATTTCATTGTTTAATTTGTGAGTGCACACTTTGATTAATTTTGCTACCTTGTCAAGCCAACCAATGGAAGACGGAACTAAGCTGGTCGAGGTTCTACTCTTTGGATGAACTGACCACTAAAATGTCATCGAGGTATGAATAGGCAAACTTTAGACAATAATTGACATCTTGGATAATATGTTCGGCGTTTCGTGACGCATTATACAGTACGAATGGCATCCTCATTATTTTAAACAACCCGAAGTGATTGAGGACGGCTGTATTAGGAATGTTCTTTACATGTTCTAGTATCAGAAGATTCGCCTCAAAAAGATCGAGCTTACTGAAGATTCCACCTGTGGTACATGTGGTTTTATCGGCAGTTGTGGAATGGGCGACCAGTCTGAGACGGTTAGCTTTTGAGTGTGTGATAGTCACTGAAATGGCGCTAGTCATCAGATTTTTTACAAAGCGTCTGCGGTGGAAAGGAGCAATATCCGTTTGAAAATTTGAGTATCCGCAATCTCGAGCTTTTGCTCAAAACCCACAGCGTCTAACTTAGGTTTTTCTAGTAAAATTCTGCGTGTACGAAAAAGTATGGTCAAATCATTCGTCCTAATATTTTGCGTGGATCGTCATGTCAACGTTAGAGCCGCGTTCGTTGACTGAACCAAGTTGGAGATTTGAAGGTTAAGGTTGACTGAGACAGGTGAAATCCAGGAAAATACATAAAATGATGTGATGGGTATGATTTCCTGGTTGAAGCCACGCGCATGGTGTTTTGGTGCAGGATCGATTATGATCATGGGTTTCGCAAAATCCAAGAGCTCGAATCGTCTGAGGTAGACTATGTTGATGATAGCAAATAAGAATGTGGCAACCTTGGTGAGTTCATGTCCTCAAATCTTATATCAGACACTTTGTCAGCCAGAAGATCAGGAACTATCTGCAAGATTCAGAAGGACACATAAAGTTTCACTGATATTAAGAAAACATGCATGTAGCGCTAGGGGCAAGTAGCAATTTAAGGTGCCGTAAAAAAGTGCCCTATGAACATGCTGCAAGTTAAGAAAACGTGTCATAAAAACACGTCGCAGGATCATTGATCCTTCTCACCTGAGTACTGAAATTGTTCACCATGAGGGACACTAAATTCATGATGCAGCTGAAATCTGTGAAGCTTGCAATCCGTTCTTCGCCTCTAATAAAATTGCAAAAAATGACCATGTAATTGCGAACACAGCCTGAATTGACTTATGTCTTACGCAGGGCTGATCTTTCATTCAACGATGTCCATGAAATTATAACTCAATCGGGCTATCACCCAAGCTGGGATCTGCTGGCATTACACCACCCACCATAAAACTAGGTGTGTCTGACATAGTACTGTTTCTGATGAAAATGTTCACCTTATGGTTGGTATATAGCCACTAGATAAATCAATACATAACCTCTTTTATCATGCCTGGGCAAACTAGAGGTCCCGAAGAGAAGAATAAGAACAACCGGCTGCTAACAAAAAAAAGTTAAGCATGATGTGGAATAGTTACGTTTGGCCCACTAATAAGTTGGCTACCGTCATCGCTAAGTGGTAACCAATAATTAGACACTAAAGTTGACTAGCAATATTCCCCACAGCTCATCAATATTTGGCTCTTCCAAGTGAGCTTACTCCGTCCTTTGATGTTACAGTTATTGCGCAAAGACATCACATATATTAAAGTTGGACGGCCGCTCATAGCAATGGGTTTGGATGTGGTGAAGTTCACGGACGGCGGCTGCATATTAAAATGACTTATATTCCATTTGCCGTTCATGGATAAAGTACCTCTTGGATAAGAAATCAAGAACGAAGTTTATGGCCGTTCCATCCTCGAAAGGTCTATATTTCTCAAGAATACTTCTCCTGGGTAGACCTTGAAATAACCAAACTTCAATTTCCACTAACGAACCCGGTAAGAAATATCGCAGACCAGATAAGTTAGGTTGGATATATTTAACAAATTATACATATTATCCAAACTGTTTGAATATTTTCAGCTACGCATCTGCCCCAAACCCGAGTAATATAGCCTAAGACAATGACTTAATGAAATTCGTGGCATCTAGTTTGTGAAAACAGAGCAGTCATGGTGTTAAACATTAAGCTGTTAGAGTCCAAGCGCGAGCTGTTTCAACTGGATAATTTTCATTATTTCAGCATAATTATCAGATTTGGTGGACCTTGACTCACCTTGTTAGTTCTATAACAATAGTACTACTCATAATATTTAGTGCTCTAAGTTGGTATCGTTGCAATAGGCTAGGTATAATTTGGGCAGATGCATCTCTGTTGTTTCGCTCTTTGTGTCTATGCCGAAGTCACATTTTTGGCGTGGTTTCCAACAGGCACTTTGCTCCGTGGCCTATTTACTAATTATTTGGGCTATTCCGGTAAAGAGACCAAAGACCTCAATCGAATCGGAGACTTCCACATTACTTACTGTTGTTACTGCAATCTTAAGTGGCACCTTAGACAACCATTAAGCGTTGCTGTTTTGTGCTTTTGGAATCTGCGAGTGTTTTCACTATGGATGGAATCGGTCTTAGTGCCTAGTACTGTGAGTAAGCAATGCGAATCAGTTTTCCTCCCGTATTCGCATTATCATTCTGTTTATTTGAACACAAATCCTCCAAATTTGTGTGTCGCTTACTCGGTTTAATCAGATGTCATAAATTGATAAGCTCAACTTTATGAAAATAACCTTCGGAAGAAACGGTTTGTGGTTTGGTTAAATAATGTTAATGCGTAACATTATAGCCGTTGTGCTGTCATACACAAGATGCTACTAATGGCTTTAAATTTGCTTTCTATTTAACGGCGTGTTTGGGATCTCTATGCAACGTGTTACAGAAATGCAGTCTATTTAAGAAATATAGAACTTGCACACAGCCACCTTGATCCAGGCCCCAGCGATGGTAGATGTCGAAGAGCCGATTAGCCGAGCCGATGCTTAACAAAAAGTGAAATGAACGGACGATTTCGGAACACTTTTAGACGTCCGAGCACAAGCCCTCCGCATACGGAGGCATTTCAGGTAACTGAGCGTCCATAAACACCATAGGTTCAGGTTTGGTATCGGGCATTTCTCACGGTGTTCGTTGAACAAATACGTTCGGATAGCAGGACAAATCTGACGTAACATTTTGCTTGACCGTTGCTGTATAAGGTACAGGCATGATCTTCATGACGTTTTGCTTTTATACATTAAAACATCGTTTCCGCTTCAATTCATCCATAAATGTTTTGCTTCATCCCTCCTGGGTGGTTTAGCACTACGGTTAACCCACCATAATGTAGCACTAGCCCTGACAAAGATTCAGGTCGATTAGCTTGCCTGCTGCGTCCCGAGTGGGAGGCAAGCGACAACAGACCATATTTGTTGCTTTGTCCTGTATCCTTCACAAATATTGTGTCTTATCTTATACATCCGCTGTCTCCAGCTTAAATACCGTCAGTTGAACTCTTATTGAAGTTTTACATATCTGCACTCATGTCACGGCATTATAAAGGTTAACACAAAAACCAATTTTCACATCAAGCCTTCCGTGTATGTCGACCGCATTCATTTAATTTGGCATCATTGTTTGTTCTATCTCAGTGTCAGCAATCGCGAGTTATTACATTGTTATCCGGGTAATTGCTTTTCCCCTGCTTTTTCATTTCGTTTATTGTTCAGATTGACCGGATCACGCTGGACTAGACACGCTTATCGACTAGGGTTCCGAGTCTTTGCTGTTTTATTGGGTGGTGCACGTTAAAAGTCCTCTGTGTATACAATTTTGTCACCGGACAACATTCGGGCATCACTTGACACTACTCAAAACATCTGTTGTCCGAATCGTGTACCAGTGTGTTAACGTGATTTGACCAACTTTAGGGTATCTAACGCAGATCTTCTCAATTACGGAATCTGAAGTGGAATTTCAATGGCCAACTATCGTTTACATTTACAAGAGGGTTACTTTCTGCGAAATACCACACCTCAGTTTGCTAAGTTGCTTGTATTGTGAGGATCCTTTGGTATAACAAGTGCTCCGCTTCCATTGCGAATTTTTCAAATTTAGTTTTTTAAAGCTTGAGTGTAGGCAAGTCGGAATAGGCTTTATCGTTTATCACATTACAAAGTTACGCGTTAATCTTCACAACAAAAGTGGTTCGAGTTGAAGTGCGTAGCAACACTGGATAATTAGTGAGAAAGTGCTTACCCATTCAATGTTTACTGAACTACCGCTTCATCTGTTCCGGAGTAAATCTGCCTCTCTGCATTTGTTGCCTTATGTTATACTGTAGTACTCGAAGGAAGAGCGACTTATTAGCTGGAAAGATCAACAACAGAATGGATTGTGTAAATTTTCTTGTATACATTCAACACAGATTGTCTGGTCTGCAATATTTCCTACCGGGTCTGTAAGGAGAAGCTCAAGTTTGTTTACCTCGTGCTCGGCTTCGAACAGCTATTGTTGGGTAAAATGAGTCCTTCGAAGATGGAACTATAAACTTGGTGCATGATTTTTTATCCAAAAGGTATATTACCATGCATGGCACCATGCTTCCATAAGCATATATCATTTTACTAAGAAGCCGCCTTCCATGAACTTCACCGCACCGGAGCTCAGGAATAAGAGTTGCCGTCCAACTTTAACCCATGTGGTAATCTCGTTGTTCAAAAACAGGAACTGCGAATGACGGAGTAAGCTATCGAGGTTCACTGAATTCAATCTCAGGTTCCATGCTTGATGGAAGACTTTCAAGGGCAATACGTACATATTATCATCCAACAAGTTATAGGTGCTGTTGAATGTTCCTTCTACGGTAGACGATCAGCAGAAAACGGCGGTTAATTTAGAAACATGCAAATGTGTAATGGTGTCATCGAGGTCGATAACTTTGGGGTAGTTCCATTTTCGCCTTGCCTATTAAAAATATTCTAGGCGCACGGAAATCTGGAAGACTGTGACTCCGATACATTCGTCAAATACATCTGGTGTGATAGCAGGAAAAGTGAAATGGCTGAATGGCATAATTATGGATGAAATCGCTCCGTATCTGGGCTGAAGGATAATTACTCAACGCGGAAGCTTTGTGGCGCATTCTGTCATTTCCCCTAGGCGAACGAATTCCGGATGCCGTTCAGTTAGCAGTATATCTGGAAAACAGACAACACGTTTGTTTTGCAAATGCAACTATTACCCAAATAGCCCTGAGTTTACCAATTACTGTGTTAACTGCATTCTGTACGTTTTAACAAATTGCTGCGTTTGCGAAATCACTAATATAGTAGGAGGTGCCCAAATATTACACATGGAATGCGGGTTAAAACTCTTTTGTACGATGCAAATACAAGGTGCAAGTCGACGGAAAACCTGACAACTTCAAAGAACGTACCATAAGCAGACTGCACACCGTGCATTCAGAGTGATAAATAACTACATCAATGGTCGCGATCTAGTCCGATCTATCCCCAATTTCCATGCAGATTGCTGTCGGCGCATAGGAGAGTGGTTGCCCGTCCGGTGTTAGGAATTCCCTTGCGAGTGCGGTGAATCCACACAGCATTACAAGAACCGGTATGCTTACTTGCTCTCTACTAATGAGAAGCCGGAGTTATAATTATTTACTTGGTTCATCCTAATTGGATTACGAGCTGCAGTGTTCAAGGACCTATACGGAATACAACTGTGGTGAACAAAACTATTCAAACAAAATCCAATAAATCACGGCTACTTAAAAACTGTTCTATATCAGTCCTCTTACTTTTCGGATTCACAGGTACTGGCAAGGAAATTCCTGACAATTGTATGTCAACCACTAGCCTCTGCACGGGCAGTAATCTGCACGGCAGTGGAGGTTATTTCGCAGTTCGAGTATTAGCTTTGTTTGTCTGCTATCATCCCTCAGTGATATGGGCTGATAACTAGTGGTGCAAGCTATTAGTCGTCATAAGTTCGATCTCGATCAGGTACCGAAGGAATGCCTACAACCTATGAGACACAATTTAGCGAATCGATCGTCTGGGGTTTCGCGTATTAAGGTCTATTTAGATGAACTAAGTAATTTCTGTTAAAGCCACCTTCTAATAAAACTTCCTGTCAGGATATTAACATCGCAAATATCTCCATCCATACTGCGCGCTATGGTGTGTTTGAAGTTGGCCGCAGATTTCACGATAACTAAATTCTGATTTTTTAATTGTGGGTACTGCCCTTGCTCTCATAAATTAGTTATAAGGAAGACCAGCCAGAATCTGAACTCTGCAAATTGATATACATGGAAGTATCCCTGAGATATCAAGCTTTACATGTTGGACTTGATGAGTTGCAACAGCTCTGCAGAGACTGGCTTGATTGATGAACGAATGCAATGCACCTTCCGAGCGGTTTTGGTGGAATCCTCATCCAACATCATGTGATCTCCTACCAGCAACGGTGTTACGGTCAGTCTTTGGATATTAGCAGTTGCTGGATCTCGAATACCACCGCTGGCAATATGATGGGTGTTAGACAGGTGGTCCTCCAGTCGTTCATTGCGTCTAAGTAGTGGTGTAACAAAGGTGATCAAACAATAATTATTTATTATGTTCGCTACTGACCACTTTGTACCATCTCCTTAAATTAACGCATTCTGAATACACTTCTATCGCGCGTGAGCTTCGTGCTGGTTTCGTTTGCTGCTTAT
Source organism: Dicrocoelium dendriticum (assembly GCA_944474145.2). Taxonomy (NCBI): domain Eukaryota; kingdom Metazoa; phylum Platyhelminthes; class Trematoda; order Plagiorchiida; family Dicrocoeliidae; genus Dicrocoelium; species Dicrocoelium dendriticum. Next base: position 119,549,372 of record OX104065.1, read on the forward strand.
AGCGGTTTTCAGCGTTACCGTGTAGCAATTAATAAGCCCCCCATATCTATTAAGACCTGCGTAAGAAATGGATGCGGATGCCATCGAAATCCTTGACCGGAAACCTACAACACTACTGCCTGTGCCACTTGTCTCCAGCAGTCAGAAGCACAGCTTCGAATTGCTAGTCGGTATCTAACAGACAGTAACTAAAGGAAGGATTAGAACACAACTGGGCTTGTTCATTCTCAAATGGTGAGTTCTTTGTCTAACGTCGTACGTTGCCTCGGGACTAGAACATTTTACGTAGCGGCCTACTAAAAAAATTAAGGACAGTGGTGTGATACCATGGCTGAACTTGTCTATGGAAGCGTGGATGTAAGCGATGCAAATGGTTTTAGGTATTCTTTGCTATTTTCAGATTCTTCATCTCATGAGTATGTCCATATCTTAATTGGCTGTTAGTGAATCACGGCCTTTGAAAAGCTGTGAATCGGACGGTGCTTTTGGAAGGTGTGCAGAAAGTCTATGCTTTGTGGTTTTACTGGAGCGTTACGCTTCTCCACAAGAATCTGGTAAGCGCTAGCCGTGCTGATCAAAAGGCAAGGTAAAGATCTTGAACGAGTCTGAGGGTTTAAAGGATGTAGTTATCAGCTGATCTCAAGGAAGCGTGGGGTTGCCAATGTCTATTCCGAAAACGGATGAATCTATTAAATTCACCGATAAGCCAATATGCCGCATATTTATTTGGAAGGCATTCCGGCCATTGGCTAGGGAGGTGCGATCCTTATCACCGGCATAAACGATGGACACATGTGGTTCCGCAGGTGAGTCGAATCCGGTGTTGTGGTTGCTCTAGAGTTTCATCGAGTGATATGATGAAGAGTAAGAGTGAAAGCAGGTCACTTTGATGGAGCTTCTGTTGTCGTTGTATTGCATATTCGCTGAATGCTAAAACCCCTAATAAACAAATGAATAAATAAATAAATTTGTGTATTTACCGACATGGTACACGGCCCCATAAGTGGGAACGATCATTTGTATAGTGGACACGTTTCATAACATTAAATAAAAGTTGATTGATAGCATTTCGGATCAAGATTACTTTTCCTTGAGTCCTAGTCCCGCGCAACTCATATGTAAAATTTACGGATGTTTGTATCCTCAGGAGTAAATAATAAAGGAAGGGACTATTAGGCTGCAAAGACACAGGATTTGGTGTGGTATGTAATGACATGTAGTGGGTAAGCTAGCTGTAAGCTATTATCATATGTTTTTTATACCAACTTCTGTCAATGTTTCGAGTGTTTGCTGTAAGTCAAATATCTTCAGAGCATTTGGTATAGTGAGGAAGGTCTGAAGGAGATTTCGAAAAGTGACATGGCTTGTACACATGCGTATCTGTAGGGGTAGTTTGTTCCACAGATAATTGTATCTCACTAAGAAGAATTTCGACCGAATTTTATGACTTGAAAGGTTTGTACGTATCAAGTATCCGCAATTACGGGTGGGGTAGACTGCAGTCCTCCGTAGTTCAAGTGCGGTGCTGTCTGCGTAAATTCGTTGGTTTATAACGTTGTAGAAGAGAACAAGGTTGTTCTTTAAGCGTCTCAGCCAAAGTGGATCCAGCTGGAGTTTTCGACAGCGATCATAATAAGTCAGGTTTGAGCAGCGCCCCATGACCAGCTTGGTAAATGATCGTTGGACATTTTCTAGAGCCGTTCTGTCTTTCTTTCTCAATTGGCTATGAACGATAGTACAATATTCCAGAGTCGGTCGTACGACTGTTGAATGATTCAAGTCGTGCTTCAGGTAGGGAGAAAGTTCTGGTGATATATCCGCATAACTGCCTTGCTTTCGCAACCTGATAAAGAACATGTTCGGAGAAATCGAAAGAGTTGGAGTACCTAATTCCTAAGCCTGGAACTGAATCAGACGTTGGGATCACGTTTCCAACAAGTATAATTGAGCCTTCTGGGCTGCGGCATCTTTACCCAAGTACTTGGGATTTTACTGCGGAGAACTTCATTAATAAACGCTCACTAGCTATATTTAATGCGGATAGGTCTTCACAGATGTTCCCCAAACACATATGTAGTTGGTCTGGATGAAATAAGTAAACCAGTTTGACATCGTCTGCAATGAAATTCCGTTGTGTCCCCTTATATTACGAAGTCCATAGGAGGAAATCATAACGAATGTAATGGATACTCTTAGTTACACTCAAACCCCTCTAAGGCGACCACTCAAAGAACTCACAAATTGTTTGCCATAGACAGATGGCTGCCATAGCTGGTTGGACCGTGTAACAATTATGCAAAAATAAATGCAGACGCAATTTTTGTGTACGCAACGAACAATTGAAATGATGATTGTTGAGGCTTCAAGCACCCATCGTTCCGGAGAAATCCGAACTGAAGTTGATCCGACGGAAAAAACGGGATCCAGTAGTCGAAGGGCATGCGCTGTAGACGTCGAGTGAAAAGCGTGGTAAGGGAATCGAAGCGAAATATTCTAATAGAATAGGGCGGCCGGCTTTGGATAAAAAGTTAACTCTGGAAAGTTCATACTAGAGGTGGAGCGTACACACCATTAAACAATTGAGGATGCACCCAGGGTACATCCCCTGAGGATAGTCTAGCCACTCAAGGAAGAGCAAGTTTTATTTTGTACAGATCCGTGCTCTCCTCGTCACTCGACGCCGTTCTTTCTAATTCTACATGTTTTCCACATGACACAGAGGACGGCGCCAGTGAATTACACCGCTTTAAAATTCAGTGAATTCAGGCATTTGTAATTTCCCCGGTATATATTGCGCGCCTGTGTTGTCTGAGTACATTTGCTGCTTCATCCTTGCGACAGACAGATGATCTTTGAATATGACCAAAATATAACCAGCGACATTGGTGACAGTTGGGAGCTGTCAGTGTTCGTGTGTAGCGTCTCGTCAATTTCTAGGTAGGAGGAAAGTGTTCGATGCTGTGGATGTTGGTTTGTTGGCTGCTACATGGCTTAGATCCGCCTATGCAAATTTCTACAACTAAGTTAACCAACTCAGAAGCCTTTCGGTGCCTGAGCTCCTCCTGGCGCCTCAAAATTTGGTGTGGCGTCCATACAAGTTGACCGAAGTTCTCATCATCTTCAGATGAATTTTCGTTCCCGTTCGACTTGTTTAACAAGGCATCCATGTCTACCCTAGATACCTACGCGTCATCCTTGGTACTAAGAGGCCACCTGACATCCATGTATGTTGCAGGATTTGTGTCTGGCGAAGATGCGCTCTAAATGTAGGCGCCCAGTCCATATAAAGATAGAAAAATAATAAATAATGGTACACTTTGATAGTACTCTGGGCGTTAACATTTAGGCTCTCAAGTCCCTGTATTTGAAATGCTGGAATAGTGATCTAATTTTATATGGTTAAGGAAGATTGATTGGTGTTGTTTTCTGACGGAGCAGTAGTGAATTTGGTCTAATTAATAACAAGGCTCCGGTGGGTGAGATGGTGATATTGCTCTTCAGTTGTGATTTACTATCCTCTAGTTCCCGCGATGTTCGTACTTGAAGGTGGGGAAATGCCAACCGTGTCATGGCAAACGTTTATTGATGCCCCTTACGATCGGAATGCAAAAACATTCGTAAAGCTGGTACCAAATATCTTTTATATCCTCCGCCTCGTCAGCTACGGATGTAGCACTGACAAGCGAGTTACTGCCTTTAGGTTTCGACCAATTGTATGTGTGGTATGGACAGCATGCTAAGCAATTTGTTTTATATTATAATGAGCGCGCCCACTGTTATTGCTGTGAAGTTGACATGTAAATATTATGCTGCAATTGGGGCAGTTGGTGTCAGTCATGATGAAAGAATAGGTTGAGGCGAGGATCACTGTGGTGTTGCGTGACTGAACTGCCAAATGACTGTCTAGTCCTTCTGACGTCGAGGATGTACTAGGGAGAAGATTACAACCGAAAGTTGAAGTCTTCGTTGATACACGAGATACTGGGACTTTGTCCGAGTGCATGCTGTGAGTACGCATGGTGTGTCAGTATATAACTGTATCATCCGATAAAGCCATTTTGATAACGTGAGGAACAGAAAGCTGGAATTGGCAATGGTACATTTTGCGCCGCTAAAGATTGGGGTATGGACAGCAGCAGGCTTGTTTATTGGGAGGACAGAAAGGGGGGCGTAGAGAAACAGGCTTTTATTCACCGCACATTTAGTTATCAATGTATCCTATATTACCATGGGTTCTACCAAGGCACATCCCACTCGGCAGACAATAGGCAGTGTTTGTGTAAATCACCCCACAACGGACACGTTTAACAGGCAAGACAATAACTGAACCACAAGTTTGCTCCAATTCAGTTGATAAGCTTAACATAAGTCAACTCACTGCAGACTTCTGGATCAGTACGATATCACAAAGCTCACTGAAAACTCAGCTCAATGGGATGATAGTTTACTGAGATAAAAATATTATTGGTATCTTTTGAACAACCCATAAATCATCCGTTAACGTAATACTGCAAGGATAATATATTTGAGAGTACGGAATCAGATTTGCTAAGTAAATAAGGACAATCATTTGCCTCCATTGCATCTGAATTACACTAATGATCCACCAGAAAGAGAAGAAGATAACTGCCTCTAAGTTACCGGACAAGATAATCTGTTATGGTCAACTGGTGTTTTGCAGAACGTCAGAGACGGATAGCAACCATTTAGGCTTAAAAGAGCAAACTTCACTTCAAGTTGTACAATAGTATATAAATGTTCCGTTGAAGATACAGTGGACCAATTATTGCGTCATCAACCCGCCATTGAGCAACAGACCCAATACAACTATATACCGATTAGTCCGGATCACACATTCCAGCAACGTGCACTCCTTGCTCCCCAATCTAAAACACTTATGAACCGGACCACCTTAACGCGCCTCTGGAAAATGCAGTAAGCGGTGCAGCCAGAATCTTCCATGTTGACCTAGACGATTCCTTTATCATGGTGGCTACACTGGACACATCTGTCCTATATCCCAAAGCAAAATGCTCTATGCACCCAACTGACCGATATTGAAATGCCTGTTCTTGGCGCTAGTGTACCGACCATCTATCTCTATCAATTACAAAAGGAAATGCAAATGGTATACTACTTACAAGAGCCTAAATCGTGATAGCTATTGGACAGCCACCTGTCAACAACTCCATATATCCGATGCTTGAATCCCACAGAATTATTTAACGGAGAAAATTTTAGTTTTTAATCTTCTAAGTAAAAAAGACTCTTAATACCGTATAAATGCACGCCACTCCAGTACGAGTTAATCCAGAAAAACTTGTCTCCTACATAACTCTATGGATCAATCTCCATGCCCCCAACAATCTATACCGTATTCAGACTAACATAACTGTTAACATGTCACTTACAACCGGCAGATCAACGGGTGCCAATATATCCCGCCAAATACCAAACATACAGAGCCCTTCAAAGTTCATAAGCGAACTACAAGGCTTTTTTCCTATGCGGGATAGACAGTGCAACTCCGCACACCGTTGTTGCGTCCAATAGAAAAAATCTACCTTGGTTATTCGTTCCGTTTTTAAGCATGAGATGAATGAATCACTGCCACTCCAGTAACATCAGGGACTCGATGCATCAAGTTTTTATGACCACTAAATCAAACTAATAATTCCGATTAAAATCACACTCGGTGGCCTGCGTAAAAAAGAGACGGCATCTGTCCCCTACTACTCCTCAATTCTGAATATTAACTAATGTTCACAAAAAATCCTATAGCACACATATACCATTTTCCCTACCATTATGTGGTGGGATCTATTAAAAGCAAATCTAACTACCTAGAGGTGTTTGCACAGTTTGACGTTTCATACTTAACCGTCTTCATTAAAGCGAGATTCTATAATAATACGCCAAATTAAACGCAAAAGTTCTTCAACTACTCTATTCCGCTGCTACTATTGCACGTTACTGAAATTTTCTCTTTGAACGGATCATTAATACTGCATAGCAAATTACGGAACCTCTAATCGTCATTTATCACCTAGATGGCAAATATTTACAAAGCGTTAACTTTTACATAAACTCAAATACTACTTACTATAATAGCGGTTACAATTATGAGTTGTTTGAGAAAAGCATATTTGCAACAATGATATACTCTTTCAGGGTACTGACCTAGTCCGAATGGAAATTTCCGCTAGCATCAATATCAAAAGGCGTGTGTGAACATTACTACAAATTTGCAGAAGAATACAAATCTATTCATCCTAATGGGGTCATTTATACACCCGATAAATGATGTATCGGATTACAGCAACGAACGCCCCCAAAACATTTGATTAGGTGACTATTTGGCAATGGCTTTTCATTTTGCCGTATAACACATATCTAATTACGAATTGTGTAACCAAGCTTACTGGTATTATTTGAGGAATAGTGTGAGAAAATTGAACGGCGAAATAAAGGTCAATAAAATTAACGGGCTAGGTAGATGGAAGTTAGATATGTAAAACATACATCATAACAATTAAAAATTGTATATTTATTTTAGTAATGCAACCCAATAAGCAAGTATTGCTAAAACAATTGTTTGCTTGTATGATTTTACATAAATTACCGAAGCACCGCACCTCAAAAAGTGGTTATAAAAGGCAATTCAAAACTTAACAGCCAACACGTTTGGGATATTCATTACCTTATATTACATAAGGTACTTAACGTCATAGTTGGGTTTTGACTGTCCTAGTCTTAACAAAGGAACTCTTCAATATTTTTCCCCGAGCGCAGAGCATCTTAGAAAATACATATTCTTAGTGCCAGTGAACTAGGCCGGCAGACGAAAACTCAAAATTGATAAGACAGACCGGAGGCGTAACACTACACAACTGCACCGAAACCCCTAGAAAGAATACTGGCCAATATTAAGGGTGCTCCACTGACTCAACCAAGGAAACCGTGATTTCTCCATCTTCATATTTCTGGTTCATTAGAACAGTAGTAATTGTATGAACTATAAAGGAAGTTGTTTGTTGGTTGGAACACGAGTTGCCCGTTGTGTTGCCATCTTCGTGCAGAGATGAGGTGGGTTTGATGTTGTTGAGAAGATGTGCAGAGCACATTTGCTTAGTTTGCTCAGCGGCTAAGAGATGGTTATAAACACAACTCAACATGCATGGGGCTGACTTGTGTAGTGTTCGCGGGATAGACAATGAGACTTGGTAGAGTTCAGTAGAAGCTGTGCAGGGTACGTTGGCCGTGTTCTCACTAAAACGATTCCGGTGTTTCTTTGCTGTTGAGTGGACCATTCGTAGCAGTTTCCGTAAGCAGAGCTCCGCCCTGAACTAGGTAGTTTGTGTGCATATTGACTGCGTTGTCCGTGCGCGTAGATTACTGGCGCCTGTGCAGCCCGGGTGACATATGCAGCGCTGTGCCAGTTCTGTAACACAAATTTTCACGTTTTCAATACCAGTTGGCAACGGATGAAAAGTGTTGATACATTGTTTAACTATCATCCATGTTAATATATTTATTGATCACGTTTTGTTTTAGTTTGCTTGACTGCTTATTGTATCAGTGATAAGATTATGATTACCAAAATTACTGGCGCTTATGTTTCCTAAGTAGATAAATAGGAAAATTTGCGAGCTTAATACTTCTTTCCGTTAGAATCTTTGTGCGAAATGTTAAGAGTTTTGCAAGTTAATATTTCTATGTAGCACATCAGTTCTTTCAGATGTACTAGTTTTAAGTTAGATCCTGGTAGGGTTGCTAGATAAGCAAAAGGATAATTGCTAAGCAAGCTGCGGTCGCGCTAGAGGGATCAGCCGAGACGGGAAACATAAGGTTGCTGATTTCAAATCCTCGAAATTAACATTCAGGTCAACTTTCTGCACCGTTTGCCATAAAGCACAATTAAAACTAATATTTGCAAGATATCCAAGAGAATTAAAGCAAACCGGAGGAATCTAACAAGGTAACATAATTCACTCCAAGCATGGAAAATGCAAGCAGTCCATCGGTCTAGACGAATGTTATCCGTCGCTATTCAATGTTCTGAGAAATCAGGATGCCACCTACTGTTGGTGCAAACGGCACTTGATGCAGCTACTGCGGGAAAACTATAGTGTAAGGAAATTAGCGACCTCCTGCTCGAGTTCACCTCAGGAGTTGCAAGGGAACAATTTGTGGCACTGAGAGTTCAGAAAGAGTTGTGTATCTGCCTTAACGGGGGGTTATTTTAACTCAAAACAAATACAAATGTGAGTGAGCCAATCTGTAACATCAGGACAGTTACTGTGAGCTCATTGGCAATAAGTCACGCATCAAGCAGAAGTCATGTATTAGATTGCGCACCCAATCGTCAGCCCTCGGTAACTCATTGGTAGAGCAGCCGACCGGTAATTCGTGGGACCAGGGTTAGATAACCCGTCGAGGCAGATTATTGTGTGGAGTTTAATCGTGACTTCTACTTTCTACAAACCTAAAGCTACTCACAAACATCTCTCAAAAAATTGAAATTATCCAGGAAAAAATTATAATCAGCCTACGGATTTTAGATGCTAAGTAAGAAGGTAAACTTATATGTATGCCCTTAGATACTTATAAATTTAAGGATGAAATACGAGGAATCTCAAAGTATAGTTTCAGCTTTATAACCTGCTATTATTTTTCTCTGTTTGCAAACGTTTTGGCCCACCGATACCTGGATTAGCTTATTGGACTGCAGTCTTGACCACTAGAATAATGTCAGTTCTCTGACTTCAACCTAACTGATTAATTCGTGAAAACACATCCGCGACAAGAATAAGAGCACTTGCAGCAGCCGACACGTCTGTTGCTAACTGAGGGACCTGGTGCAGGTGTCTAGTATCTAGCGAACAATAACCGTCTGTTGCGCTATTGAATACGCAGGTTAATGGGTAGAGTTCGCTTAGGAATATATTAAATGTTTACCTTCTAGTTAGTGATGATAATACCTTAAATCCTGGTAGCTTGTGATTAGTGCTCCGCCAAAGTCGCTGTATCTTGTTCCGAAAAGCTTCAGACGCACATAAAATAAGCCCAGGTAATCAACGCCAATGGAAGCGCTATTTGAGAACCGCATCCAATGTGGTATCAGTTGTGTCGGTCGTCAGATATAGTGTCTTTGCGAGAAGCGCCAGTTACACGATAGCTTCATTGAGCTTTGTCAAAGCTAATTGTGGCTCATCTATGAAATGGAAACTCTGTTACTTACCGCCGATTAACTCAGTCAAATGGGGCTTAAATCCCGTACATTGAGGAATTTAGCGTTGATTATATTTGTCGTTGTCACTGTAGTGTTAACCAATTGATCGCTTCTTGAAGGCCTCTGAAGTACTCTTTCGAGAATCATAGCCTCATCCTTCGTGAATGATCCAAGCATGTGTTGCATCTCAGGTATTAAAGCTGCTAGCAGTCTCATCAAAATGCAAAGCCTTGCAATTCAGCTGCAGACGGTGTTTATCAGCGGACACGACGGGCCTAATCGTAGCCTCTTCAATAGTGTTGCGTAAATTTGCTGAATGCAAAAGGATAGCTTTTCTAAAGTCCACAACTATGTTTGAGTTACTCTGCAAGGGTTTACAATACCTAGTGTAGTAATATATAATGTTTTGTTGATTGCAATATGCCTGTATTTGAGGAATACACAAGGGACCTACTAAGAGCCAAAGCTAAAATGAGAAACGACGCTAACCAAGAGCAACTCTCAAGATTATCTACAGCAACCATGGCAAAAATTACACGAAATACTTTGGTTAAAAATACAGTAACAGGCAAACAGTAGTAAGTAGATACAAAGCGCTCAAGTGATAGTTGATTACAACCTCTGGCGCAGAGGGTTTGTTCAGCGGGGAGTCAACAAGTAAGCGCGAATCCAGTTTCCTATTTTCTATGGCACGCAGACGCAGGAAAACTTTGCTTTGCGCAACAAAATTCTGCCACTTGCATTGGATCTAAAATTACGATATCAATGGTGTTACTAGTTTATTGAATTTCAAGGTGCGGCAGAAAATAGGTCGCGCGAAAACCACCCGAGTCGCAAAACAAAGCTTTTGCTCAGCCTAAACCATCGACTGCAACATGCAGTTCAACACTCGGTACCGATCATTTGAGAGCACAAGGAAACGATAATGGAAGCCACTCTATGGACGACTTTTATTCACCTAGAAAAGTTCACTGTATCCCTAACCACGCAAACACTTGACTGAGCACAATCACAAACCCAGCATCCTGTTAACGAATTCAAATCAATCATCCAATTTTACGCATGTATTCGTACCTGTATGCGTAGATAAATGAATATATTGATTTGAAACCTCACAAGTAAACTTGTAACCCTTTTGTTCATTCACTGACCACTCTTGCTCTTCTCGCTCTGCTCGCGCATTTGCAAGTAAGTCTCGTAATGCACAGAATAAACAGATGAATATTTTACATAAAACAGCGGTCTCACACAATCGATTCTGCGTAATATTTTTGCTGAAAAGTTTCACAAGCATCCGAAGTTTAAATGCATTTGCAAATCTTTAGTATGAAAATATCATGGATGAAAATTGTGATATCTTGTTTGATGAAGTTGTTGCATGGGTGTTCGCTTTAAAACGTTATTCAAATAATTGCCAGCTTGGAAGCTTTTCCTGTGACTGGACTGCAACACGCAACCTCCGTTAAAGCTACGGTTTTGCATTGGATACTACTTTTGTCATTTTTTGAATACTGCATCCGTATTGCAGTTTTAGCCCAGCTGTTTGGTCAAGCGAAACGCGGATCGAATGCACGGACAGTTCCTCTTTTATGCTGGAAATTTTGTACATTTCAAAATTTCGTCTGCCGTATAACTTGGAACAACTTGTCTATCTTATTTCTTTCACCTTTGTTGATAAAACCTGTTTATTATAGAAATTGAAAATGGACCTACATACTTTAGTAAATATCGAGTTTGGATACAAACAGTCTCTACCGTTGTGCCTATAATGATGAAGCAACATAGTAAGCTGATCCGAAAATTCATTATCAGTATACATAACTAACCAGCGTAATCCACGGATCTCTTCTACAGCCCATCTTGATGAATGTCGCTTTTCTATTGTTAGAGTGGCACAGTAGGTTAATCATCACACCTACCGAAACGTCTATTGAAAAGTTTTGCATTGTTTGGCAACATATCATTTACTAGCTGATGAATCTGTATGGCACTCTGAAGAAGTAAGTTTGTAGGAGCTTTAACTTATTTTGCTATTTTTAGCTTATTTCTCTTCGCACAGGGAAGATACTAGCCACAATCATGTGACGCCAACCACATCATTCAAAAGCTATTGATGTGTATACAATCAATGGACAACTAACTTTGAACTCTGGCTTATACCATCTAGCCAAACACCACCTGTGTTTTCCCTGTGCAATCTTTCTGCCCTACTGTCGTAGTGTATTTTCGAGAGCCTCCCAAAATATATCATTGGGATACCAACAAGATTTTATTTCCAACATCCAGTAAGAACGACGGGACATGGCTATTTTTGGACTCCGCACCTAAGCAGCGCTCCTACAAATTGGAGAACCCGACGTGAGTTCGTTCTATCGGATTCAGCTTCCAACATCCGGTGAGTCGTGTCCATTTTCGTCGTTTTTTATTGCTTTCATGGATGCGAATATGATCGAGCAGCAAACTGGGGAGATTAACACCGTATCTACTAGCTGTTTACCAACATTTTGGATACAATATCCCCAGCTTTGGTTTTTCCAGGCCGAGTCATTTTTTGAAATTAATCGCATACATAGGGATGTCTTAAAAGTTTATTATGTGATCTCTAAGCTCCCACCTGAATTATTACTCCTGGCACAGGATATCTTGAAGACAAGCCCCGCATACCAGCAATTAAGGGATTTTTTAATTCGCGAGCTTAGCCTTAGTGAGCGTAAGAGAGTGCAACGTCTACTTATGGAAGAACAGTTAGGCGATCGCACTCCTACGCAACTACTGCGAGCCATGCAAGCTCTGGTAGGTGACAACCCTCCAGAGAATTCCATCTTTAGGCAGTTATTCTTGCAACGGCTCCCTACACACGTACAACAAATACTGGCTAACGCTCATCAGGATACCGACTTGAAAGATCTAGCCCTTATGGATGATAAAATAATGGAAATACAAGCACCCACGATCTCAATTTATTCGCCTCCTATAACTGACGACTCGCTTGTAAGAGCTGTGCACTCCCTGCAGCAGCAATTGGCCTCCATCTCCATCACCCAAAGTAACCGTAATTCGCGGTCAGGCCAGCGGCGTATTCGCAGCGCTAGTCGTTCACGTGGCATTTGTTGGTATCACCGTAGGTTCCGTAACAAAGCTCGGAAAGGCATAAAGCCGTGTCGATTTTCCATTTCGGGAAACGAACACGCCAGCTCGTAATGGCAACGACGCAAGCTGGCATATGCGAGCCAGGTAGCCTCTTTTACCTGCGAGACATATGATCTGGCATGCGATTCCTCGTAGACACTGGTGCCCAAGTCAGTGTGGTTCCTCCCCGTCCGGAGGGCTTAAGGCACTGCTCTATATACAGCCTGCAAGCAGTAAATGGCACGCCCATCCGAACCTATGGAGAACGGTCCATCACGCTGAACCTTGGTCTCCGTAGGCCTTTTCCTTGGATTTTCATTGTAGCCAAAGTGCCCACTGCCATTCTAGGCCTTGATTTTTTCCAGCATCATGGCATTATTGTCGATCCCAAGCGCTGCCAAATCATTGATGGCCTAACGCAAATAGCTCGGGCTAGTTTTAAAGGTTCCATTATGTCTATGAGTCCGCAGCTTGCCCCACCAAGAGCCACTCCAAAGTACTTGGATTTGTTACGAGAGTTTAACAGCTTAACAAAGCCTGGATACCAACCCGGTGATGTCAAACATGAGATTGTCCATAGGATAACGACAACAGGTAGTCCAGTCTACCATCGTCCGCGGCGTTTAGCGCCCGATAAACTTTCCGTAGCGAAGGCTGAATTCGACCATATGCTACAATTGGGCATAATACGTCCATCCAGCAGTACATGGGCATCGTCCCTACATATGGTCCCGAAAAACCAGCCTGGGGATTGGAGACCTTGTGGGAATTATCGGGGACTAAACGCTAACACCGTCCCAGACAGGTATCCCATTCCGCATCTCCAGGATTTCTCTTCCTCGCTATACGGAAAACACGTGTTCAGTAAGATAGATTTAGCACGAACATATTACCAAATTCCTGTCCATCCACAAGATGTTCATAAGACTGCCGTTACTACACCTTTTGGCTTATTTGAGTTCTTGCGAATGCCATTTGGTCTCCGCAATGCAGCTCAAACATTTCAGCGTTTTATGCATCAGGTTATTCGTGAGCTCGATTTTGTTTTCGTCTACATTGACGATGTCTTGGTTGCAAGTTATAACCATGACGAACACTTGCGTCATCTGCGACAACTGTTCGAGCGATTTGCGCATTATGGGGTGGTTATCAATGCCTCCAAGAGTCAGTTTGGTGTTGATACGGTAGACTTTCTTGGTCACCGTGTTTCCTCCGCCGGAATTACACCCCTACCCGTCAGAGTGACAACCATCACTAAATACCCTATCCTCGATTCCATCAAAAAGTTACGTCGGTTTGTAGGCATGGTTAACTTCTACAGACGTTTCATCCCACACTGTTCTGAGTTAGCCCAGCCACTTACCGAGCTACTCAAATTAGATGCTAAATCATTCAGCTTCACGGAATCAGCTAAGCGGGCATTCAGTGATCTAAAACATCAGCTAGCAACTGCCACTCTCCTCGTGCATCTTGATCCTGAGGCTCCGTTACAGTTAACGGTGGACGCTTCAGATGCAGCAGTAGGTGGTGTGCTCCAACAGCGACAGGGAGGTGAATTGTATCCAGTTGCCTTTTTCTCTAAGAAACTGCAGCCTGCCGAACGACGTTAAAGTACGTTCAGCAGTGAACTACTAGCTATTTATCTCAATGTGCGTCATTTCCGACATTACTTGGATGGGCGTACATTCACGATATTCACCGATCACAAGCCGCTAACTATGTACTGCGTTCTGCTTCTGATCGTCTTTCCCCACGAGAAACTAGACAACTAGATTATATCTCCCAATTTACCTCCGACATTCGGCATTTGTCCGGTGTGAACAACACCGTTGCAGATGCCTTATCACGGGCGGAAATCAGTACCCTCCTTGAGCATTCCCACATTGATCTTCAAGAACTAGCCACAACACAGAATCAGGATAAGCAGTTTCTTCAACAACTTCGGGAAACTAATCTACAGGTGAAGCCCATTCAGCTGCCTGATAGTTCGGATGTTCTGATGTGTGACGTTTCTACAGGAAAGCCACGACCCGTTGTTCCACCGACCTATCGGCGAATCATTTTTGATTCATTACATGGTCTATCATATCCAGGCATCCGTGCAACGCGCAAACTCATTTCCGATCGTTTTGTGTGGCCGACACTGAACAAAGACTTGCAGACCATGGTGAGGAATTGTCTCCCAAGTCAGCGTTCAAAAGTGCACCGCCATACACAGGCACCTCTTGGCGTGTTCACCGTTCCCGATGCTCGTTTTAGTCACGTGCACATCGACACCGTCGGTCCGCTGCCGCCTCAAGTGGATTTAAGTACCTACTTACTTGTATTGATCGTTACACTCGTTGGCCCGTGACAGTACCCCTCGCGGACATTTCCGCAGAGACGGTAGCACGTAACTTCGTGGCTCATTAGATCGCACATTATGGTGTCCCATTCACTATAACAACGGATCGCGGTGCGCAATTTGAATCAACCCTCTTTCGAGATCTCACCAATATCCTCGGAGCTAAGGGAATAAGAACAACTGCGTATCATCCAACAGCGAACGGGTAAGTCGAACTTTTTCACCGCCACCTCAAAACATCTTTGATGGCATGTTCTGACACTACCCGTTGGACAGAAAACTTACCGCTGGTTCTATTAGGTCTACGAACGACGTTTAAAGCTGATTTAGGTTGCTCTGCCGCGGAGCTGGTATATGGTACCATGCTAAAGCTCCCGGCTGACCTCGTTCAACCCATCGACTTCTGTCGCTCTAGATCCTTCAAACTTTGTTCATCGCTTACGTTCATCCATGCGTGAACTGCATTTTACTGCCACACGAGCACAAACTAACAAGTGTTATATACCAAAAGATCTGACAACTTGTTCACATGTGTGGCTACGAAACGATGCAGTCCGCAGGCCTCTACAACCACCGTACGAAGGGCCATTTGAGGTGATCGCTAGAACAAAAAATCATCATACGATCAACAGGAATGGTAAAGTCGATGTAGTTTCGGTAGACCGACTCAAGCCAGCGTATATAAAACAACCTTGTGAAAAACAATCGACAGGTTCTAAAAACACCATATGTACGCAGGAGTCATCAAAGCACTTTGAAAGTGATCCTCAATCATCAACATCTGAAGCTAAGCCAAAAGAGACTAGTACGCGGCAAACACGGTCAGGTAGAAAAGTTCATTTTCCAGACCGTCTAGCCTATTAGACATCTTGAGAATAACAACTTTCCGTGCTGTCTATCTTGTTATACTACCTGCTGCCAGTTTTCTTTCCTGCTCGTTGCTTTCCAGTGTTTGCCAGGAGAGGAAAGAACAACCTTAGCACGAATAAGAAGATTCTCATGTCGACAAAAGGCAGAAGGATTGCGTTGGACAACACTGGCAACTCAAACATCCTTGTTGCACTACAACATTCTGCTCCCACATTTTCATTGCATCTTCGCTAACAACTTTACCTGCATGCCTCCTGTGCCTCAGCCTCGGGCATTTTAAGCGACACTGTATCAGGTAGAGGTCAGTTTTCCCGGCAATTCCCACCGGGTTTTTTACTCCTGGTCGCTTATCACCGTGCGGCTACCGCACTGGTGGGTAGGTATGTGGGAGCTTTAACTTATTTTGCTATTTTTAGCTTATTTCTCTTCGCACAGGGAAGATACTAGCCACAATCATGTGACGCCAACCACATCATTCAAAAGCTATTGATGTGTATACAATCAATGGACAACTAACTTTGAACTCTGGCTTATACCATCTAGCCAAACACCACCTGTGTTTTCCCTGTGCAATCTTTCTGCCCTACTGTCGTAGTGTATTTTCGAGAGCCTCCCAAAATATATCATTGGGATACCAACAAGATTTTATTTCTAACATCCAGTAAGAACGACGGGACATGGCTATTTTTGGACTCCGCACCTAAGCTTTCGCCTTTCATATTTTACATAAAATATTTCATAACATTTCCCGTCAGATTTTGTTAGCAAATTGGGCAGAAATCCCTATTCATATCAGATACTACGGGCACAAATCAGTGTCTGCGATTGATGTATAATATTCGCAGTTGCAACAGAAGACATCACGTCGCAATCTTTGAGCCGTACAACGCTTTGATTTATGGGAAGGTCAGTACACGCCGGACAACTGTGTCCGCACAGCAACCCATGTTATAAGCAGCCACGTGTAGGATAATTAAATTAAGCTGCATATTACTGGACAGATCGAGGCACAGTCTAGCTCAGTGGTCCGAGCAAAGAAATGCAACAGGATCGCCTAAAACAGCTGACTGGACATTTTTCAGCACGGTATAAAAGAGATGTAGAGTAAAGTGAAGTCAATTTTATCAATGGGATAGATAAAATGCGAACAAACACAAATAGATACCTGGTGGATTATTCAACTTAATCAATACGGTCACCCGTGTAACCGCCTACTTGGGACCTACTTCCATGTAATGTATTCCCCGACAGGTGTCAACAGCATTTCCATTCTTCACTTCGCTTTCTGCCGGGGTGGCGTAATTGCATTCGTGTCTGCACACTTTTTCATAGCTTTATTTATACACATGTTTTGTACTATCTAGCTTTTAGCCTATTTAATAATGAGGCTCATTTCGAGCACAATGCTTTTCTTGATTTGGCGCCAATGTCACTTGGGCAAAAAGCTTTTCTGGAAGCGACAATCCAACATCTTAGGAGTTTAGTCCGTTCGTGGCCAAAAAGGCAATAAGGAAATATATAAATATGTAAAATTAGAAAAATACATCAACGACACAAATCAACTCACAACACGGTGAGACCCTAATAATAAAGCGTAGATTATTTTCACATTACGCGAGGATTCTCGAAACGTTTTCAGCCAAATAAACGTTGCTAACTGTGAAGACATTTCTTTACAGATCGTAAATCTCCAGAAAGTATTTTGGACGACCCGTAACGTGATCCACATAACTTGAGTTAGAACTGTCACAACAGCAAGCAAGCTTCCAAGTAGATTTAAAGAGGTTTCCATTTCAGCATATAAAGCCAGTTTTAATTTTATTTGAAGGATTCACAGGGAACAGTGATCTAACCCCGTTTAAAGCAAGTGCTTTTCACGTCCCGTAGGATAATAGAGTTGAATAAAATAAAATCGAAATATATATGTGTCATCTACCGAGCGCCTACCGACATAAACGCTTTGAGAAACAACCTTAGTGTAAAACAAAGTCGTATTTAAGTACACAGAAATACACGGGTGAAGTGATGCTTGACGTATTGCAAATGAACAATAAATACGGTCACTTAATCGTGCCCCACATACTTGTATCCGTGTGACATATTCATTTGTTAACTTGGCGTGATTACTATAATCCACCATCGCGCAGTTTAGGCAAATGGTGCTGGGAGCTTAGAGAAATATCCAAACGTTTCTTTTGAAACCGTCTGAAGTCGTGGAGAAAACTATTGATTTTTGGATTAAATTCCATGGTTAGCAACCACGCAGCGAATAGCCATTCCGTCGACACACTATAAGGCTATATTCTTCCACCAAGTTTAACAAGTTACACCCGAGCTGCGTGTTGTGGCTAGGTTACAGCAAATGGCGGCATACATGTTTGAATCACACAATATTTCATACGCTAACAGGAGATCGCGGCGCAGCCTTCTGTAGGCTTGGCTGACAGCTCTCACCAACTTCAGCCTTCCGTGGTAAACGTGATAGCGCAAGCCCTTTACCTTATCCGTTGCCCTTTATCCTGGTGTCTTCAATTCCTCTAGGTCACGCTTCAATCAAGTTTGCCAAGCTTGGAGGGACATTCAAAGTGAGGTTACATCATTTGCAAGATTTGCTAGGTCGAATTTCCTAGTTTCACTTTACAGTAAGCCGATGCGCTGTTGCCACTTTTCGCAGTTACCTCAGCCTGTTTTGAACAGCTGAGGTCAAACTCTATGAGCAAGTCATGTTCACGTTCCTGGAAGCTGGTCTGCAATCCATGTGCTCCAAGCAAATAAATGCAATTATGCTTATGCTGTACATGCACAAGAAAAGATTTGTCTAGGTTGAATGGTAAGACCTTCTGAACTGTCCAATTTGAAATGCTGTCAAGATCGCACTGGTCCCCTTCGTGTCCGTCCAGTCCTGTGATCACTCTCCATATATTAATGTCATCTAAAGAAATAGGAAATCGGAAGTAATTGCTCTCGCTAGGTCGTTTATGAATACCACGAATAAACGATACCCTAGCACTGAGCATTGTGGTATACCGCACTGCACGACAATTGCATCAGAGCGATTCACAGACTCTCACCTTCAACCGGTGTTTGTGTAGGAATGTTAATATGCTACTCAGAATTTGGTCGTCATTGCTATAGTTCTGAATATTGTGAAGAAGAATTTGGCTTTCTGTGAGCAAGCTCTTTGAGAAGTCCAAGTAGATGTCACTGATTTTTACACCATCATTAACTTCTTCGGTCCAGCTATTAATTGCAATCAATAAGTTAGTAATGCACGAGTGCCTTTGACGTAAGGCACTTTGATCTGGGACAATTAACTTGTAGTTTTCCAGATACTACATCAGCGCATCTAGTATCATTGGCCAGGCTTATCCTGGACAGATCGAAATTTAGCACATGCATTCGATAGAGGATCAGCAAGTATTTCTGAACAAGTATTCGAGACATTTAGCGTGCTACTTTCGTACGTCTTGCAGCAACAGTGAAATTATAAGATAAAGCACTAGAATGTGTGCGTCAATTTGACATCATAGAGTTCTGCCATGAGATTTTCACGTAGATGTTATGGAGAAATATACTAATGACAAGTCTATAGCGCAGTCGTTTGGTCACCGTTAACTCCGGTTCGTTACCGTCTTAGAGAAAATCCAGAAAACTGAAGAATTAAAGACGAGATATACGTTTATTTTCAAAGCCTACAGCCCCACTAGCTAGATGGCGCCATAAAAATGTTCTTGTTAATAGGAGAATTATGACTGAAACCGCAGACGTTCAGAGCAATCATCGAGGCCGAATGATAGATGAGCGCAAAATGCGACCCGTCAAGTTTGACTTAAAGACACATGGTCAAATTTCCGACAGACAATCTCTCTACCTTGCGCAGGTACTAGATGGAACATTACTTTTTGCATTGGTTTGCACATGAAGCCCGGGTCAAACGAGGGAATCTCCAGTTTGTGACATTCGTCCCATTACTCGATTGGCATAAGTCAGGCGAAAATCTTTGAATCGAACGGTCCTAGTAAAATTGGTAGAGACTTAAGTTAATCCTTACAAGTTACCTATTGCTATGTGGCTATGCTGTGGAATGAGTTTAATACAAAACCTTCGATTCTGAATGCACGCACTGATAAACTATTCAATAGTCGAGTTTGACAGATTTAAATAATGTGGTATACTCTACCGTAAGTGAGATAGATGTTATTGTAAGTAATGACGCAGAGGAAGAAAGCAAAACAGTAAGTTTCTCGAATAGGAACGAAGGGACAATTTCCGGCGTGGTTAAGCTACTCAACCACTTATAATTCTATGGATTGGACCAAAGTTAGAGGACAACATCATTAACGGTTGCTTATTTTCGAGGTAACTTCCGTTTGATTGCACAGTTTATTGAATCCAGACAAGGAAATCCTACCAGTGCAATCGTTGCGGTGTTGGCTTTGGAGAGACCAAAAAATTGTTTTTTTCCTTTAACAATTAGAAAAGGACAGTAAGAAGACTAAGAATGGCAAATGCCCGCATGTCATATTCTTTCATCACTGCCTTTAAAAATAACTCGCAATATAGTTATTAAGTGAAGCGTGCAGCAAAAGAAGGTTGGCGGCATCCGGTTTCGGATTTGCCTGTCACTGTGGCAAGCCACAGGACGCCTGCGCCTACAGAGGGACCATGGGTGGCTTGCGCTGCACCACCCACAGCTCCAACCACACACCCCATATCCAGTGTAAACCCGAAGGAATAAGACCGGGAGGCATGCGGATGGGAGCCACGTTACATCAACGGAGCCGGCCCACACTCCTTCACAGGCAAAAACAAGCACGCTCTATTTGGGGAATCAACCGCACACAAGGCGGTGGCTGGACCGTAGTCCGCTCCATACTGAGTGCATGGAACCACTCTTCGAGCCTAACACGGCCACAAGAACCGTGCACCCCGTACCCTACAGCAACGACCAACTGTCTCCTGGAGCCAGTATGGACGAGGTAGTGGGTAATAGACAGGTAGGCACCTTGTAAACATGCACATCAAGCGCAGCCACACCGGGAATATCAAACAACAGCCAAACACTTGAGAGAGAGAGAGAAAGAAAATAACTTGATTGATGCATAAGGAAACGGTGACACAAACCTTAAGTTAATGAGCATATGTAATAAGTTGTTTACAAGTGAATCCTAGATAAGTTCGCGAGGTCAGAAAGTATACTTTACGGAATACCTCGAACACAAAAAGCTATGAAAATCGACTACAATTGGCTTAAGCGAAGTGTGCAAGTTAATGGAATAGAGTACAGTTAGACATTTATATGAGAAAGAAAAGCATTTAGGCAAAATTGAAAACCCACCACCTGAAAAAGAGACTTAGCATTCAAGCACGCGGCTAGTAAATCGAATGCAGAGTGCCTACAAACGCCTCGCCGGTGCTGTCTACCTTCTCTGCAGGACCCGTCGTCGCTTCTGTAGTGGTCCCGAGTGGCCTCGCTCATACAAACAAAAAAACAGACTAACACACCATAAGCAAGACAGAGTTATCACCCCTATCTCCAAGGCTGTCTAATGCTGATCGATAATTGTTTCTGACCACAAAGCAGCAGTTTAATTCCATTAATTT
Organism: Dicrocoelium dendriticum; assembly: GCA_944474145.2. Taxonomy (NCBI): domain Eukaryota; kingdom Metazoa; phylum Platyhelminthes; class Trematoda; order Plagiorchiida; family Dicrocoeliidae; genus Dicrocoelium; species Dicrocoelium dendriticum. The sequence goes on from OX104065.1 coordinate 119,570,551, forward strand.
TAATCGCTTCTGCGAAACGGTGAAAGCGAGCATTTGGGTGCTGTAATAGGATTGTGAACGCCGATGTGACCTTGATTCGGTGAAATATGGTCAATAAGTGTCGTTCGATCGAAGAACCTGGTGGCTTGCGCAGACAAGCAGCTTACCTGGTCAGTTTCCTGCGCGGTCGAATGTTGAATCCACTTATGTACATGCTCCTTCATGCGAAAGAATAATGTTCTATCGGTAATGCCTATGTAACTGGCGCTGCATTCACATATGAATTGGTAATTGCAATGCGAATTGGCCCCGATTAGCTGAGCCTCCGTTACAGAAGGTAGTGGTTGTTTTTGGGTTTTATTGCTGACAACGACCTTGACGGCATGGTATGTTGTCTGTATGTCACAGATCCGAGGCCTAGTGGTCAACGAGGAGACGTCAACATTGAATGGCAGTTGAATGACTATAGGCTTCTTGGGTACGGTGTGCACTAGTTCCCTTGGTCGCACTTGAATATGTTTTTCGATAAACTTTTCTTGGGAAGCCGCATTCAATGAGCGTGTTGGCACGGCTAAACAGGATTCTCATGAGCGTCCGCATACGTCGCATTGGTATGAAGCCAGTGAAATGCAGATAATGCCCGGACCATGTTAATTTCCTGTAGAAAGTATCATAACCTGCCAGTTTTATCTACGGCTGATAAGGATATCCAATTACGAAAGCTAATTTTGTTTCTCTAACTCACAGGAGAACGGCACATCGGCATGCACAGAAGTTAGTTGCGTTACCAACTGCTCCATCTGATGCACCGGAAAATATTGCCGAAATGTCATCCACGAAGTGTTTATAATATGGCAGTTGAGATATTTCTGGGGAAATACTTCGACTGCGTCGCTAGTCCACAGCTTATACCTCTAAAACCTGAGGGACGGTGGTCAACCTTTATGGCTCACAAAATGTTTGAGATACAGCACAGCGCATAGGCTGTTATTTAATATCGCAGTTTGCTCGGGGTCACGTGTAGGGATCCTGATGGAGCAATAGAATGCGACTGGCTGGCGATCCTCAATGTTATGCGACATCATTCCAGTAATTTTGGAAGCAAATTAACTACTGAGTTATCCCATCACTAGGATAAATTATTGACTGAGAACCACTAAACAGAAAAGTGAATTATTTCACTTGGAAGCCACCGCTAATTATGCCCAGATATGAATGCGGAAAATCATATTTAAATCAGCAGATCAAATTTTGATAATTATTTCAGATTTATCGCGGTGGACAAAGAAATCAACTGCTGACGACCATGAAAGTCCATCCATGCTTGAGGTAGATAGATCACAAGATATGATCAGACGGGTCATCGTTTCGTTAAAATATAATAACATTTTTCACAGGTGATAAAGATGTGTTAAAATGCTTCACGGATGCACTTCATACTCAAGCAAACTTATGCTTAATTAACCATTGAGAACAAACTGTTAGAACAGTAACCCAGTGATTAAATATGCTTGCGCATTCCTTAGTGCTTGTAACAGTTTTAGGTTATGAAGTGGCCAAATTCGCTACGCATGTTCACATGAATGCGCTGGTTGATAGGGTGCATAGAAAAGCGAGTTTGGAACCACTGTGTTTACTTGCAACGCGAGCGTGTGCTTGCTTTTAACTCTGTTTCCCATAGTTAATCAATTAGTTTACTTTGTATATGTCGGCTTAGCCCTGAATGTCTGATCTGGTTGGCTTAATTTTGAAAGCTTTTCGATACCAACAGTCAATCCAAGCTATACATCGTCAAATAAGTACTGACTGAATTCGTAGCCTGCTTGGTTAAAACAGTAATTGCTTTGAGTTAAATTTGTCAACCAAATGTAGACAGATACACCTATGGTTATGAGTGGTAATTTTTAGAGGTGGATGACGTCACACTTTCAAATTGTTAGACAAGCTTGCGCTTCTCAGTCGCTCACAGCTAGATAGATTGACATTCGTGACTGTCCCGTCACATGATTCTGTTGGACACACGCACGACAGTCTTTCAGAACTAGACCGCTCACCATTCATGATTATGTCTTTTCATGTGTTTGGCCTATGGATCCATTGATCTTTGCGCCTAGGTTGCTCAGTTTTGTCAGTTTTGAATACGGTTCCTCCGGCAAGGTGGTGTTCGTGCTTTCCGTTCAGAATGGGTAGAGTTACAGTCAGGCGTTATAATACAAACCTGCGCTTAAATGCCCAAAGAGCATTATTAGACAAACTGCGTGAAATCTAAATTTCTTCATTGTGGCATGACAATTAGGTAATAGCCCTGTAACCGGGCGCACGTACTACCAATTTTGTTTAGACTTGTAGAGCCTTAGGCGCAGCATGCGGCTTCATTGCATTCTTAAAGTCGCCTGCTCTCTACCAACAGCGGTATCCGCTTGCATGTTTCGCGATGTCTTAATCATTGAGTAAACTGTAGACAATAAGCCTTGGAACATACGTAATCTGTGCAACGAAACTACATAAACATAATCCAGATGACCAGCTACCCGTGTCGCGAAACAGTTAACAACGTGAAGATGAAGTTTGCATATGACAAGGAAAATGTCGGAGTAGACCTGGAGTGAAAGCTTCACCAATATATCCTATTTGAGATGTATTCACAATACAACAGTTTGGATCATTACTTGCACAGACGGACACCGTGCTAGTATGCTTGTCCTCCATTGCAGCATTCTTTTGGCAAGTTTAATTTAGATGGTTGGTTCTGAAAATATGTTTGGGATAATAACTGGTAGATGAAACATCGAGCAAAATCTAAATCTTGGCGTAGCAATGGCATTTGTCTGTGTCAGAATAAGTTGGATCAGCTAAGGTAGCAGAATATATTTCGCTTCGGAAGCATAATGAGGAAAGGTTTACGTCAGAAAAAGAAAGAAAAAAAAGAAAGAAAAAAAGGAAAAAGATAAAGAATGCTGCAGTAAATAGCAGTGTATACCATTTTGAGCCACATAGTACGGAGGCGAATTCTCAACATAATAATATAAGCATAACGATGTTCACAAAACATAACCTACAAATTAAAATGCGTTAAGTAACTAGGCATTATCAATTATGGTCAAATTATATATATGTCTATAAGATGATAAACTTTCAAGTAGCATTAAGAATGATATAATAGCTTCATGAAATAATGAGTTGCCAAAGTAATTTACCAGATCTGTTTTTATAACAGTGCTTTAGTGAAATAGGCATAAAGGCGAAAAGTATTATAAAACGCATCCCTGATGGTTTGTTTCTGTTTGACATCTCATCCGAGGAAAAACCGAGATAACGGCGTCAAATGCGTTTGAGGATGGGTGGTAATAATAGCTCCATCTATATGACTGATGCATAGGGACAGTAAAATAATTGTTGCGAGTTCCTTACTAACTCTTAACAGAGTGAACAGATAGATCTATGAAACAAGTAATTGAAAGCAAGGATGTAAACATCCATTCACCTACTGAATTGAGAATATTAAAGCAAACCATGACATCATACAATCTCAGTGGCAACGATGTAACTTTTCCGGATAAAACCACCGCATATTTACTCAAGTGGACGACCGGTTAGACAGCATAAACCTAACCAGATATATATATATACTAATAAAGAGAGGGAAAGGAGCTAATAGTATTAAATATACTAATCGAGAAATTCGACGCTAACCACTGCATGCATGTTAGGTTGCTTGCAACCTTTAGGAAAGGTCAAGTAGGAACTAACAACACCGCGAGACTTTTAGTTAAGCAATACAAAATCCGTTAAATAAGATATTTAGCATAGCTGTGACGTCATGCAGTAACGTCAACGTTTATTACACTGTTGAAAATGGGGACTAGCGCGAAAATAAATACAAGCAGACTTGTCGACAAATTGAATGCACGTACCAAGGCTTAGGCAAATAACATCCAGCAAAAATTCAGCGTTAACTTACTTCTTCAGAGTGCCATACAGATTCATCGGCTAATAAATGATATGTTGCCAAACAATGCAAAACTTTTCAATAGACGTGTCGGAACAATGAACAATGAATTTGTATGGGTTAAGAAGCGTTGCTTTACAAGTCCCGTTGGATAATTGGTGGGGATTCAACAAAACAATAATGATGATAAGGATAGTAAAATAGTTAATACTTTAAATGTGAAAATAAGGACTTATCGTCTGCTCCACTGTAGTCCTGCGATCCTCTTAGATTCACAGCATCCACAGTTAACAACAAATAATTCCATGGTAAACTCCAACTGTAGGATGGAGATGTAGTGTTAAGTAACAAAGTGTAGGTGGATGAGTACATCGTCCAACCGTCTTTTAAATACTGTTAGTGTCGGTGCAGAGACGACCGATTCTAGGAGAGCATTCCATGGGTGACAGACACGGATGGAAAAGAAATTTCTGCGGCACGCCAGACGACTGTATTGTTCTTCGAGTTTTAATGAGTGACCCCTCAACTTTGTATTGCTGCTGAGTTGCAGTAAAGGGCGGCACGCATGATGTGGGTCTCGCAAAATCAAGTATGCCATTATCAGGTCGCCTCGTAGTCTGCGATAGCTCCCACTGAACAATCCCACTCGTCGCAGCCTCTCCTGGTAGGAAATATTACGCATTCCAATTATTTTATAGATGCCCGGCGTTGTGGCTGCTCCAGTGCATTAAGGTCTTCTTTCAGCCATGGATGCCAGGCTTGAATTGCATATTCGACATGGGGGCTAACATACGCAATGAGCATCTGTCGAAATATGGAGCTGTTTATTTGTCCAAACGCACGCCTCAACAGCGCGACGTGATAGTTCCCGGTCTTCGAGGCCTTTTCGGATTGCCTGGAGCAACCCCAGTCATCTTGAACCAGGACACCAAAGTCACGTTCGAGAGTTGATTGTTGCAGTACATCCGCTCCGAGTCAGTATGAGTAGCTGCTCTCATGTCGGATGGAAAGCACCTTGTATTTAGTGACGTTGAAATGCAATAGGTTTTGGGTCGACCATTGATACACCGTAACTAAATCACTCTAAAGCACATGATGGTCGGTGTTCGCCTGGATCCTGCGCCAGATCTTGATATCGTCGGCAAATAATAGGACGTTTGAAGCGATTCCATGTGCAAGGTCATTAATAAACACCAAAAACAAACGTGGACCTAGAACCGAGCCTTGCGGCACACCACACTCCACTTGTATGGGGTCAGATAAAGAGCTCCGAACTCTGACCACTAATTGCCGTTGAAATAGAAAGTTGGCGATCCAGCTTAAAAGAGGGTCTCCGATCCCGTAATGCTGGAGCTTGGACAGTAGTATCCGATGGTCTAGACGATCGAAAGCCTTGGAAAAATCTAGGTAGTTCACATCAACCCCTTCTCCAGCGTCGGCTGTCTCGGTCCAACTACTGCGTGCAATTAGTAAATTCGCTGTACATGAGCGCTGTCAACGGAAACCGTGCTGTTCAGGAGTGATGAGGCTGCAGTTTTCCAGATAGCACACCAGTGCATCGGCAACTACGGATTCCATGAACTTAGAGAGGATAGTAAGAAAGGTTACTGGGCGGTAGTTGGAGGGATCAGATCTGCTTCCACCTTTGTGAATCGGGCTTATTATTCCAAGCTTCCACATGGCGGGAACATGGTTCTAGCCTAAGCAGTGCTGGAAGAACTAAGTTAAGGTCCTGACAGTTGGTTTGCTGCTGCTCCCAATACCTCTGGACGAATGGTGTCGACACCTGGCGAGAAGTGTTTGCGTAGGGAAGACAGCTTTTGCAATACAGCCTACTGTGCCACTTTGAAAATAGAAAAAGGACGTTCATCAATATAAGCTGTCGAAGAGATCCGTGGATTATGCTGTATACTGATAATGAATTTCCGGCTCCGCATCCTAAGTTGCTTCATCATTATGGGCACAACGGTAGAGACCGTTTGTATCCAAACTCGCTATTTACTAAAGTATGTAAGTTCTTTTTCAATTTATTTACTAAACAGGTTTCACCAACAAAAGTGCAAGAAAAATGATGGACAAATTGTTCCAAGTTATAGGGCAAATGAAATTTAAAATGTACAAAAATTCCAGCATAAAGGAGGAACTGTCTGTGCATTCGATCCGCGTTTCCCCTGACCAAACAGCTGGGCCAAAACTACAATTCGGATGCAGTATTCAAAAAATGACAAAAGTAATATTCAATGCAAACCGTAGCTTTAACGGAGGTGGCGTGTTGCAATCCAGTCACAGGAAAAGCTTACAATCTAACAAAGATTTGAATAACGTTTTAAAGCGAACACCCATGCAACAAGTTCATCAAACAAAATATCACGATTTTCATCCATGTTATTCTCATACCAAAGATTTGCAAATGCATATAAACGTCGGATGCTTGTAAAACTTTTCAGCATAAATATTACGCAGCATCGATTATGTGAGACCGCAGTTTTATGTAAAATATGCATCTGTTTATTCTGTGCATTACGAGACGTACTTGCAAATGCGCGAGCATAGCGAGAAGAGCAAGAGTGGTCAGTGAATGAACAAAAGGGTTACAAGTTTACTTGTGAGGTTTCAAATCAATATATTCATTTATCTACGCATACAGGTACGCATACATGCGTAAAATTGGATGATTGATTTGAATTTGTTAACATGATGCTAGGTTTGTGATTGTGCTTAGTCGAGTGTTTGCGTGGTTAGGGATACAGTGAACTTTTCTAGGTGGATGAAAGTCGTCCATGGAGTGGCTTCCATTATCGTTTCCTTGTGCTCTTAAATGATCGGTACCGAGTGTTGAACTGCATGTTGCAGTCGATGGTTTGGACTGAGCAAAGGCTTTGTTTTGCGACTCGGGTGGTCTTCGCGCGACCTATTTTCTGCTGCACCTTGAAATTCAACAAACTAGTAACACCATTGATATCGTAATTTTAGATCCAATGCAAGTGGCAGAATTTTGTTGTGCAAAGCAAATTTTTCCTGCGTCTGCGTGCCATAGAAAAAAGGAAACGGGATTCGCGCTTACTTGTTGACTCCCAGCTGAACAAACCCTCTGCGCCAGAGGTTGTGATCAACTATCACTTGAGCGCTTTTTATTTACTTATTACTGTTTGCTTGTTACTATATTTTTAACCTGAGTATTTTGTGTAATTTTTGCCATGGTTGCTGTAGATAATATTGAGTGTTGCTGTTGGTTAGCGTCGTTTCTCATTTTAGCTTTGGAGTATAGTAGGCCCCTTGTGTATTCCTCAAATACAGGCATATTGCATTGATCAAAACATTAATTTTTACTACACTAGGTATTGTAAACCCTTGCTGATTAACATAAGCATAGTAGTGGACTTTAAAAATGCTATCCTTTTGCATTCAGCAAATTCAAGCAACACAATTGAAGAGGCTACGATTACGCCCGTCGTGTCCGCTGATAAATACCACCTGCAGTTGAATTGCAAAGCTTTGAAATTTGATGAGACTGCTAGCAGCCGTACTAGCAGAGATGCAACAAATGCTTGGATCATTCACCAAGGACGATGCTTTGCTTCTCGAAAGAGTACTTCAGAGGCCTTCAAGAAGCGATCAATTGCTTAACATTACAATGACAACGACAAATATAATCAACGCTAAATTCCTCAATGTACGAGATTTAAGCCACATGCGACTGAGTTAATCGGCGGTAAGGAACGGAGTTTCTATTTCATAGATGAGTCATTATTAGCTTTGTTGAAGCTCAGTGAAGCTATCCCGTACCTGTGGCTGCTCGCGAAGACACTATATCTGACGACCGACGCAACTTATACCGCCTTGGTTGCGGTTCTCAAATAGCGCTTCCATTAGCGTTGATTACTTGGGCTATTTTTATGTGCGTCTGAAGCTTTTCGGAACGTGATACAGCAATGTTGCCGGAGCACTAATCACAAGCTAAATGGATTTAAGATATTATCATCACTAACGTGAAGTCGAACCTTTTATATATTCCTTAGCGACCACTAGACATTAACCTGCGCATTCAATAGCGCAACAGACGAATATTCTTCACTATACACTAGACAACCAAACAAAGTCGCTCAGTTCGCGACAGACGTATCGGCTGCATCAGGTGATCTTATTCCTGTCGCGGATGTGTTTTCACGAACCAATCAGGTAAGTTCAAGTAAGAGAACCGAGATTATTTTAGCGGTCCAGACTGTAGTCCAAAAAGCTGATCCAGGTATAGGTGAGCCAAAACTTTTACAAACGGAGAAAAATAAAACGCAATTTAAAAAGGTAAAACCATACTTTGAGATTCCTAGTATTTCACCCTTAAATTGAAAGGTATCTAAGGACGTACACTTCAGTTTACCTTCTTACTTAGCAACTAAAATCCGTAGGATGATTATAATATTTTCCTGGATAATTGCATTTGTTTGACGGAGGTTTGTGAGTAGCGTAAGGTTCCTAGAAAGTAGAAGTCACGATTAAACTCCACACATAATTCTGTCTCGACGGGGAACCCAACCCCTGTCCCACGAGTTACCGGTCTGCTGCTCTACCACTGAGCACCGAGGGCTGACGATTAGGTGCGCAATTAAATGCATGACTCCTGCTTGGTGCGCGACGTATTGCCAATGAGTTCACAGTAACTGTCCTGGTGTTGCAGAATGGCTCACACATTTGCATTTGTGTTGAGTTACAGTAAACCACCATTAAGCCAGATACACAAATCTTTCTAAGCTCTCACTACCAGAAATTGTTTCCTTGCAACATCTGAGGTACACTCCAGCGGGAGGTCGTTAAGTTCCGTACACTATAGTATTCCCGAACTAGCCACATCAAATGCCGTTCGCACCATCAATAGGGGGCATCCTGATATCTAAGACCAATGGATAGCGACGGAAAACCTTCGTCTCGGGCCGGTGGACTGCTTGCGCTTTCCATGCTTGGAGTGAATTATGTTACCTTGTTAGATTTCTCCGGTTTGCTTTAATTCTCTTGGATATCTTGCAAATATTAGTTTTAATTGTGCTTTATGGCAAACGGTACAGAAAGTTGACCTGAATGTTAATTTCGAGGATTTGAAATGGGCAGCCTTATGTTTTCCGTCTCGGCTGAACCCATCGCGCGACCGCAGCTTGCTTAGCCATTATACTTTCGCTTACCTAGCAACCCTACCAGGATCTAACTGAAAACTAGTAAATTCAAAAGCACCGATGTGACACATAGAATTATAAACTTGCAAAACGCCAAACATTTTGCACAAAGTGTCTGACGAAAAGAATTATTGAGCTCGCAAATTTTCCTACTTATCTACTCATAAAACATAAGCGCCAGTAATTTTGGTAATCATAAGCTTAGCAGTAATAAAATAATTAGTCAGACAAACTAAAAGCAAAACGTAATTAATAAATATATTAACATCGATGATATTTAAACACTGCATCGACGCTTTTCATCCGTTGCCAACTGGTACTGAAAATGGAAAAATTTGTGTTACAGAACTGGCACGGCGCTGTATAACTCATCCGGGTTGCACAGGCGCTAGTAATCTACGCGCACAAATAACACGGTCAATATGCACACAAACTACCCAGTCCGGAGAGGAGCTCTCCTTACGGAAACTGCCACGAAAGGTCCACTCAACAGCAGAGAAAAAACGGAGTTGTTCTCAGTAAGAACACGGCCAACGTACCCCGCACAGTTTCTACTGAACTCGACCAAGTCTCATTGTCTATCCCGCAAACTCTCCACAAGTCAGCCCTATGCATGTTGAGTTGTGTTCGTAACCATATCTTAGCCACTGAGTAAACTAAACAAATGTGCTCTGCACATTTTCTCAACAACATCAATCCCACCTCATTTATGCACGGAGATAGGACCACAACGGTGCAACTGGTGTTCCAACCAACGAACAGCTTCCTTTATAGTTCATACAATGAACCAGAAATATGAAGATGGAGAAAACACGGTTGCCTTGGTTGACTAAGTAGAGCCCCCCTTACAATTGGCTAGTATTCTTTTTACGGGTTTCGATGCAGTTGTGTGATGTTACGCCTCCGGTCTGTCTTATCCATCTCGAGTTTTCGTCCACCGGCCAAGTCCACTGGCCCTAAAACTATGTATCCTCTAAGCTGCTCTGCGCTCGGGAAACAAATATTGAAGAGTTCGTTTGTTAAGCCTAGGACAGTCGAAACCCAACTAGGACGCTTATTACATTATGTAATATAAGGTAATAAATATCCCAAACGTTTTGGCTATTAAGTTTTCAATTGCTTTTTATAAACACATTTTGAGACACAGTCCTCCGGTAATGTTAGTAAAATCATCCAAGCAAACAATTGTTTTAGCAAGATTTGCTTCTTGGGTTGCATTACTAAAATAAATATACAATTTTTAATTGTTATGATGTATGTTTTACCTACCTAACTTCCATCTACCTAGCCCGTTAATTTTATAGACCTTTATTTCGCCGTTTGTTTTCTCACACTATTCCGCAAATAATACCAGTATTCTTGGTTACATAATTCGCAATTATATATGTGTTATACTGCAAAATGAAAAGCCATTGCCAAATAGTCACATAACCAAAGGTTTGGTGTGCGTTCGTTGCTGTCATCCGATATATCATTTATCGGGTGTATAAATGACCCCATTAAGATGAAAAGATTTGTATTCTTTCGCAGACTTGTGGTAATGTTCACACAAGTCTTGTGATACTGATGCTAGCGGAAATTTCCATTCAGACTAGGTCAGTAACTTGAAAGAGTATGTCATTGTTGCAAATTGGCTTTTCTAAAACTACCCATAATTAAAACCGCTATTATAGTAAGAAGTATTTGTGTTTATGTAAAAGCTAACGCTTCGTAAATAATTGCAATCTAGGTGATTAATGACGCTTATATCTTCCGTATTTTTCCATGCAGTGTAATTGATCAATTCAAGGAGAAAATTTTAGTAACGTGCAATAGTACCAGCGGAATAGACTATTTGCGGATCTTTTGCGTTTAATTTGGCGTATTATTATAGAATCTTGCTTTATTGAAGACGGTTGCGTATGAAATGCTAAACTGTGCAATAACCTCTAGGTAGTTAGGCTTGATTTTAATAGATCCCACCTCATAATAGTAGGGAAATGGTATATGTGTGCTGGAGGATTTGTTGTGAACATTAGTTAATATTCAGAATTGAGGAGTAGTAGGGGACAGATGCCGTCTCATTTTTACGCAGGCCACCGAGTGTGATTTTAATCGGAATTATTAGTTAGATTTAGTGGTCATAAAGACTTGATGCATCGAGTCCCTGATGTTACTGGAGTGGCAGTGATTCATTCATCTCATGCTTAAAAACGGAACGAATAACCAAGGTAGATTTTTTCTATTGGACGCAACAACGGTGTGCGGAGTTGCACTGTCTATCCCGCATAGGAAAAAAGCTACGTAGTTCGCTTATGAACTTTGAAGGGCTCTGTATGTTTGTTATTTGGCGGGATATATTGGCACCCGTTGATCTGCCGGTTTTAAGTGCCTTGTTAACCGTGGTGTCAGTCTGAATACGGTATAGATTGATGTGGGCATGGAGATTGATCCATAGAGTTATGTAGGAGACAAGTTTTTCTGGATTAACTCGTACTGGAGTGGCGTGCATTTATACGGTATTAAGAGTTGTTTTGACTTAGAAGCATAAAAACGAGAATTTTCTCTGTTAAATAATTCTGTGGGTAGCAATCATCGGATATATGGAGATGTTGACAGATGGCCGTCCAATTGCTATCACGATTCAGGCTCTTGTAAATAGTGTATCACTTACATTTTTTCGTCAGCAACTTGATAGAGATAGATGCAGTCGGTACACTAGCGCCAAGAACAGGCATTTCAATATGGGTCAGTTGGGTGCATAGAGCATTTCGATTTGGGATATAGGACAGATGTGTCCAGTGTAGCCACCATGATAAAGTAATCGTCTAGGTCAACATGGATGATTCTGGCTGCACCGCTTAGTGCATTTTCCCGAGGCTTGTTAAGGTGGTTCGCTTCAAAAGTGTTCTAGATTTGGGAGCAAGGAGTGCACGTTGCTGAAATGTGTGGTCCGGACTAATCGGTATATGGTTGTAGTAGATCTGTTGCTCGGTGGTGGGTTGATGATGCAATAATTGGTCCGCTGTATCTCTAACAGAGCATTTAAATACTATTGTACAACTTGCCATTAAGTTTGTCCTTTAAGCCTAAATATCGCCATTTGTCTCTGACGTTCTGCAAAACACCAGTTGACCATAACAGATTATCTTGTCCGGTAACTTAGAGGCAGTTTTCTTCTTCTCTTTCTGTTGGATCACTAGTGTAACTCAGATGCAATGGAGGCAAATAATTGTCCTCATTTACTTAGCAGATCTGATTCCGCACTCTCTGATGTATTATGCTTGCGGTATTAGGTTCACTGATGATTTCTGGGTGGTTCAAAAGATGCCAATAATACTTGTATTTCAGTAAACTATGATCCCATTGAGCGTAGTTTTTCAATGAGCTTTGCGATAACGTACTGATCCAGAACTCTGCAGTGAGTTGACTTATGTCAAGCTTATCGACTTAATTGGAGCAAACTTGTGGTTCAGTTATTGTCTTGCCTGTTAAACTTATTTCTTGTGGGGTGATTTACACAAACACTGCCTATTGTCTGCCGATCGGGATGTGGATTGTTAGAACCCATAGTAAATTAGACCACATTGATAACTAAATATGCGGTGAATAAAAGCCTGTTTCTCTTCGTCCCTCTTTCTGTACTCCCAGTATACCAGGCCTGCTGCTATCCACAACAAAATTTTAGCGCGCAACCACTGCCATTCCAATTCCAGCTTTCTGTTCCTCAAGTTATTAAAATGACATTATCGGATGACACAATTACACACTCACACACTATGCGTACTCACAGCATGCACTCGGACAAAGTCCCAGTATCTCGTGTATTGACGAAGACAGCAACTTTCGGTTGTAATCTTTGCACTCGTACATCCTGGACGTCGAAAGGACTAGACAGTCATTTGGCAGTTCCGTCACGCAATATCACAAGGATCTTCGCCTCAACCTATGGTTTCATCAAGACTGACACCAACTGCCCCAATTGCAGCATACGAGTTACATGTCAACTTCCCAGCAATAACAGTGGACGCCCTCATTAGAATATAAAGGAAGTTGCTTAGCATGCTACCCATACCACGAGTACAATTGATAGAAACCTAATGGCAGTAACTTGCTTGTCAGTGCTACATCCGTAGTTGACGAGGCGGAGGATATAAAGGATATTTGATACCAACTTCACGAATGCCTTTGCATTCTGATCGAAAGGGTTGATCAAGAAACGTTTTCAATTACACGGTTGGCATTTCCCCGCCTTCAAGAACGAACATCGCGGGAAGTAGAGGATAGCAAATCACAACTGAAGAGCAGTATTACCGCTACACCCACCTGAGTCATCTTATTAATTAGATCAAAAGTAACTATAGCTCCGTCAGAAATCAACACCAATCAACATTTCTTAACCATAGAAAATTAGATCACAATACCAGCATTTCAAATACAAGAACTTGAGAGCATAAATGTTAACGCCCAGATTAGTATCAAATTATACCATTATTTAGTATTTTCCTAACTTTATATAGACATGGCGTCCGCGTTTAGAGCGCATCTTCGTCAGACACAAATCATGCAACATACATGGATGTAAGTTGGCATTTAGTATCAAAGATGACGCGTAGGTACCCCCGGTAGATATGGATGCCATGTTAAACAAGTCGAACAGGAACGAAAATTCATCTGAAGATTACAAGATCTTCGGTCAACTAGTAGGGAAACCACACCAAATTTTGCAGCGCAAGGAGGAGCTCAGGTACTGAAATGCTTCTGCTTTGGCTGACCTAGTTGTAGAAAATTGCAGAGGCGGATCAAAGCCATGTAGCAGCCAACAAACCAACATCCTCAGCATCGAACACTTCCCTCATACCTAGGAATTAACAAGACGCTACACACGAACACTGACAGCTCCCAACTGTCGCCAATGTCGGTAGTTACATTTTGGTCATATTCAAAGATCATCTGTCTGTCGCAAGGATGAAGCAGCAAATGTACTCAAACAACATTGGCGCGCAAAATGTACCGGGGAAATTACAAATGCCTGAATTCACTGAATTTTGTAAAGCGGTATAATTCACTGGCACCGTCCTCTGTGTTATGTGGAGAACCATGTAGAATTAGTAAGAACGGAATCGTGGGACGAGGAGAGCACGGATCTGTACAAAATGAAACGTGCTCTTGCATGATTGGCTATATTATCCTCAGGGGGTGTACCCTGGGTGAATCCTCAATTGATTTGATAGTATGTAAGCGCCACCTCTACTAGGAACTTTCCCGGGTTAATTTTTTATCCATAGTAGGCCGCCCTAGTCTATTAGAATATTTCGCCCCAGTTCCGTTACCACTCTTTTCACTCCACTTCTGCAGCGCATGCTCTTCAACATCTGGATCCCCTTTTTTTCGTCTGATCAACTTCATTGCGGATTTCTCCGGAACGATGGGTACTTGCAGCCTCAAGAAGCATTATTTTAATTGTTCGTTGCGCATAAAATATTGCGTCTGCATTAATTTTTGCTTAAATATTACACATTGCAACCAGTTATGTCAGCCGTCTGTCTATAGCAACCAAATTTTGTGAGTTCTTTGTGTGGTCGTCTTAGAGTGGTTTGAATGTAACTATGATTTTCCATTACATTTGTTATGATTTCCTCGTAAGAACTCCGCAATACATCGGGACTCAACGGTCTTTCATTGACTAACTTTCATTAGGGATTTTAGCATACAGCGAATTTGCGATACAACGCCAACAGTGGGTCTATCAAAGCGACCATCTTCCACTCTTACTCTTCATCATATCACTCGAGGAAACTCTAGAGCAACCACAACACCGGATGTGACTCGCCTGCGGAACCACTTGAATTCATCGTTTATGCCGGCGATAACGATCGCAGCTCCCTAACTAAAGACCGGAATGCCTTCCAAATCAATATGCGGCATATTGGCTTCTCGGTGAATTTAATAGATTCCTCCTTTTTCGGAATAGTCATCGGCAACCCCACTCTTCCTTAAGATCAGCTGATAACTCCATCCTTCAAAACCTCAGACTCGTTTAAGATCTTTACCTTGCCTTTTGATCAGCACAGCAAGCGCTCACCAGATTCTTGTGGAGAACCGTAACGCTCCACTAAAACCACAACAAAGCATAGACTTTCTGCACACGCTCCAAAATCACCGTCAGCTTCACAAACTTTCAAATGCCATGATTCACTAACAGCCAATTGAAATATGGACAGGCTCATGAGACGGAGAATCTGAAACTAGCTCAAAATACCTAAAGTCATATGTATCGCTTACATCACGCTTCCATAGATAACTTCCGCCATGGTATCCCACCACTGTCCTTAATTTTTTGTAGTAAACCGTTACGTAAAATGTTCGAGTCCCGAGGCAATGTACGACGTTAGACAAACAACTCGTCATTTGAGAATGAACAAGCACACTTATTTTCTAATCCTTCTTTTAGTTACTGTCTGTTAGATACCGACTAGCAATTCGAAGCTGTACTTCCGACTGCTGGAGGCACGTGGCGCTGGCATAAGCGCAAGCAGTAGTGAAGAATGCGTCAAGTCAAGGATTTCGATGGCTTCGGTATCCATTGCTTACGTAAGATTTAATATATATGAAGGGCTTATTAATTGCTATACGGAAACGCTTAAAACCGCTATAAGCAGCAAACGAAACCAGCACGAAGACCGCGCGCTATAGAAGTGTATTCAAAGTGCGTTAATTTAAGCAGACGGTACAAAGTGGTCAGTAGTGAAACTAATACAAATTATAGTGTGATCACCATTGCTACACCACCAATTCCACGCAATGAATGACTGGTAGACGACCTGTCTAACACCCATCATATTACCAGCTGGGGCATTCGCGATCCAGCAACTGCTAATATCCAAAGACTAACCGTAAAACCGTTGCTGGTATGCGAACACATGATCTTGGATAAGAATTCCACCAAAGCCGCTAGAAAGCAGCATTGCATTCGTTCCTCGATGAAGCCAGTCTCCGCAGAGTTGCTGCAACTCTTCAAGTCCAACATGTAAAGCTTGATACGTCAGGGATACTTCCATGTATAGCAACATGCAGGGTTCAGCTTCGGGCTGGCCTTCTTTGTAACCAATTTATGGGAGCAAGAGCAGTACCCACGATTGAAACATCAGAATTTAGTTATCGTGAAACCTGCGGCTAACTTCAAACACACCATAGCGTGCATTATGGATTGAGACATTTGCGATGTTAAGATCCTGACAGGAAATTTTATTAGAAGCTGGCTTTAGCAGAAATTACTTGGTTCATCTAAATAGATCACAAGACGCGAAACCCCAGACGATCGATTCGCTAAATTGTGTCTCATAGGTTGTAGGCATTCCTTCGGTACCCTGATCGAGATCGAACTTATGACGGCTAGTAGCTTGCACCACTAGTTTGCAGCCCATATCACTGGGTGATGATAGCAGAAAACCAAAGCTAATACTGGAACTGCGACACAGTCCAAACCATCCTCCACTGCCATGCAGATTACTGCCTGTGCAGAGGTTTGTGGTTGACATACAATTGTCAGGAATTCCCTTGCCAGTACCTGTGAATCCGAACAGTTTGAGGACTGGTATAGAACAGTTTTTAATAACCGTAATTAAATGGATTTTGTATGAATAGTTTGGTACACCACAATTGTATTCTATATAGGTCCTTTAACACTGCAGCTTGTAATCTGATTAAGGTGAGCCAAGTAGATCATTCTATATCCGGCTTCTCATTAGTAGACAGCAACTAAGCATACCGGTTCTTGAAATGCTGTGTGGATTCACCGCACTAGAAAGAGAATTCATGGCACCGGACGGCGAACCACTATCTTATTAGCCGGCAACAACATGCATGGTAATTGGGGATAGGTCGGGCTATATCTCAACCATTTATTTAGTTAGTTATCAAACGGTATGCACGGTGCGCAGTCTGCTTATCGTAGGTTATTTGAAGATGTCAGGTTGTCCATAGACCTGCAGTTCGTGTTTGTATCAACCAAAAGATTTTCAACCCGCATTCCATGTGTAATACTTGGTTGCCTACGAATACATTAACGTAATCGCAAAAGCAGCAAGTTGTTACACTATGAAGAATGCAGTTAACAAAGTAATCGGTAAACTCAGGGCTATTTGGAGATAAGTTGCATCAGCAAATTAAACGTGCTGTCTGATTTTCAGATGTACTGCTAAATGAACTGCATCCGGAATTCGTTCGCTTAGGGGAAATGACGAAATCGCCACAAAGCTTTAGTGCTGAGTATGTATCTTTCAACCCAGATACGGAGCGATTTCATCTATAATTATGCCATTCAGCCATTTCACTTTTCCTGCTATCACACCAAATGTATTTGACGGATGTATCGGAGTCACAGTCTTCCAGATTTTTGTGCGCCTTAAAATGTTTTTGATAGGCAAGGTGAAAATGGAACAACCCCAACGTTATCGGCCTCGATGTGGCTATTGCACATTTGTATGTTTCTGAGCTAACCTCCGTTTTCTGCTGATCGTCTACCGTAGAAGGACTATTCGTCATCGCCTATAAATTTCTGGATGATAATATTTATGTATATCCCTTGAACGTCTTCCTTCTAACATGTAACCTGTAGTTGAATTCAGGGAACCTCAAGCTAGCTTGCTCCGTCCTTCGCAGTCCCTGTTCTTGAGCAATGAGATTACCACATACGTCAAAGTTGGACGGCCACCCTTATTCCTGGGCTTCGGTGTGGTGAAGTTCACATAGGTTTCTGCTTAGTAAAATGACTTATATACATTTTGAAGCATGGTGTCAGGCATGGTAACATAACTACTGGATAAAAACTCATGCACCACGTTTACCGTTCCATCCTCGAAGGATCCAATTTACTCAACAATAGCTGTCCGTAGCCGAACGTGAACTAAACAATCTTGGAATTCTCCTCACAGAACCGGTGCCAAATATCGCAGTCCAGACAATCTGTGTTGAATGCATACGACAAAATTCACGCAATCCATCCTGTGTTTGATCTTTTCAGCTAATAAATCACTCCATCCTTCGAGTACTACAGTACAATATACGACAACAAATGTAGAGAGGCAGATTTGCTCTGGAACGCATGAAGCGGTAGTTCAGTAAATATTGAATTTGCAAGCACTCTGTCACAACTTATCGAGTATTGCTACGAACTCGAATCGAACCTCTTTAAAGGAAATGATTAGGCGTAACTTTGCAATCTGATAAACGATGAAGCCTATTCCGACTTGCCTACACTTGCGCTTCAAATAACTAAATGCGAAGACTTCGCAACAAAGGCTGAGCACCTGTTATACCAAACGATCCTTTCAATCCAAACAACAAAGTCCACTGAGTTGTAGTATTTCACAGAAAGTAACCTTTTTTAAATGTAAACAACACTTGGCCATTGAAATTCCACTTCAGATTCCGGAGTTGAGAAGTTTTGCGTTGGTTACCCTAAACTTAGTCGAATCACATTAACACGTGTATACGTTTCAGACAAACATGTTTTGTGTAGTGTCTAATGATGCCTGAAATTTGTCTGGTGGCAAAACTGTATACACAGGGGACTTTTAACGAGCACCCCTTAATAAACGGCAAAGATTCAGAACCCTGAGAGAGGTCCCATAGAAATTTAAAGATAAAGCCACAAGCCTTCCGCATTCAAAACCGTGCTCGGCTTAGATAGCTCCTATATTAGTTTCTGATCCAGGTTATTTGTCCGCTTCATTCTCTTTTTCCATATTTCATTTTTTATTTGTCCTAATTTGGTTACCGAGTTGCTCAACGTTAGAAGATTTCGGTTAACTAAGTTTCACTGGCTGTGCTAAACATCTTGCAGTTATTACTGATCATCTGTTTTCCTCTACACCTTTTCTTGGTTTGAAAAACTTTCACCTCCGTACTCCATATCAAAACATTCCAGATAGTTGATTAAGTATTCCTCTGATGAAACAACATACGTGACCCAGATTCGGCACTCCACTTCACCTCTTCTTGGCCTTCAACATCTCTATCAGACTTGAACACTCTCCATCTGTTAAGGTCCACACTGGCAAATGATAGAATGAGAAGCTAGATGCTTCTCCGTACATTATTATTATCCTGATCTTCACTAGTTCCTACTCATTAAACTTGGCCCCGAAGGTTAACCATGTGACAGAGTGGCCCCTGTCATCTCGGATATCCGGACTGCCAGGGTTTGCGACCGCACGAAACTCTACCTTGGCCAACTCCACGCAATTCTATTTTATCCGGCTCCATTTATCAACATTTGCGGGTTAAATTTCAGGCTATTTATGCATGGACACCCAACTCCTACTTTTCCCAAAACTGCTGTTCCATGCTTATACTATTATTCTTAATGGCGCAATAAAATTTAACATCGTTCAGAATAACCATAGAGTGATGGCTGGCGAAGCAAGCAAGTCTTACTGAATGGCATAATAATCTGGAGTACAGCGGCCATAAAGCTTTCCACCATAACATATGACTACATATAATATTGGAGTATACCACACATTTAAACCGCTTGACAATTTAGGACGTATGCTGCTATCATATATGCTATTTCATTTTTACTGTTTACCATTTATAGCTGGTTCTTATCTACCTTGATACTATTGCTTATTTTATTTTCTACATCAGTTCACCACGAACTGAGACTTTTGAAACTGTTTCAGTCAATTGATGAAGTTGGATTGCGCGCCAACGGGTGTTTGAAAGAATGGTTCAACAGGAAATTCCCATTTCCGCGTTCTTATCCGAATGCGCTGGTTCAGATCGACGAGAAACGCGTTGGCGTATGATATGACCCCAGCACAATCTTCTGCACTTCACCTTGAACAAGATGCATGTATGAAAATGACCTGGATATAATATATTGCATAGTAACATTTAATATGCAGAGGGGAAATGAAAAAATAGGTAAATACTTTGATCTTTCCCTAGGTCGGTATGGAGTCTCGTAGTCAGTTAAGTTGCATATTACTGAACACATCGAGGTACAGTCTCGCTCAGTGGTCCGATCAAATCGACAAAATGGGGCGCCTAAAACACCTGACTGACATTATTCAGCATGGTATAAAGAGACGTAGAGTAAAGTGAAGCCAATTTTATCAACGGGATAGATAAAATGCGAAACAACACAAATTTATACCTGTGGATTATTCAACTTATGCAATACGGTCATCAGTGTAACCGTCTATTTGTGAACTACTTCCATGTAATGTATTCCCCGACAGAAGTCAACAGCATTTCCATTCCTCACTTGGCTCTGTGCCGGGGTGGCGCAATTGCATTCATGTCCGCAAATTATTTCACAGCTTTATTCACATACATGTTTTGTACTATCTAGCCTTTAGCCCATTTAATAATGAGGCTCATTTCGAGCACAGTGCTTTTGTTAATTTGACGCCAATGCCACTTGGGGTAAAAACTTTTCTGGAAGCCACAATCCAACATCTTATGAGTTTAGTCCGTTCTTGGACAAAAAGGCAATAAGGAAATATATAGATGTGTAAAATTAGAAAAAACATCAAAGTCATACAAATCACCTCAAAACACGGCTAGACCCTAAAAATAAAGCGTAGATTATTTTCACATTACGCGACGCTTCTCGAGAGGTTTTCAGCCAAATAAACGCTGCTAACTGTGAAGACATTCCTTTACAGATCGTAAATCTCTAGAAAGTATTTTGGACGACCCAGTAACGTGATGCACATAACTTGAGTTAGAACAGTCACAACGGCAAGCAAGTGTTCAAGTAGATTTAAAGAAGCTACCATTCAAGCGAATAAGCAAGTGTTAATTTTATTTGAAGGATTCACAGGGAACAGTTATCTAACCCATTTAAAGCAATTGCTTATCACGTCCCGCAGGATAACAGAGGTGAATAAAGTATAAGCAAAATGTATGTGTGTCATCTATCAAGCGTCTACTGACAAAACACGTTTTGCGAAACAACGTTAGTGTAAAATAAAAATAAACGTAGGCAAACAGAAATACACGGGTGAAGTGAGGCTTGACGTATTGCAAATGAACAATAAATACGGTCACTTAATCGTGCCCAAAATGCTTGGGTCAGTGTGACATATTCATTTGTTAAATGGACGTGGTTACTATAATCCACCATCGCGCAGTTTAGGCAAATGATGTTGGGAGTTTAGAGAAATATCCAAACGTTTCTTATAAAACCGTCTGAATTAGTGGAGGAAACTATTGACTTTTGGGATTAAATTCCATGGTTATCAACCACGAAGCGAATCGCCATTCCGTCGACACAATAATCGGCTATATTCTTCTACCAATTTTAACTAGTTTCACCTGACCTGCATGTTATGGCTAGGTTTCAGCAAGTGGCGTCATACATGTATGCGATCACACAATACTTTATACACTAACAGTAGATTGCGGCGCAGCCTTCTGTAGGCTAGGGCTGACAGCTCTAACCAACTTCGGCCTTCCGTGGTAATAGTGATAGCGCAAGCTCTTTACCTTCTACGTTGCCCTTAATCCTGGTGTTTTCAATTCCTCTAGGTCACGCTTCAATCATGTTTGCCAAGCTTGGATGGACGTTCAAAGTGAGGTTGCATCATTTACATGATCGGCTGGTTCGAGTTTCCTAGTTTCCCTTTATAGTAAGCCGATGTGCTGTTGCCACTTTTCGTTGTTACCTCAGCCTGTTTTGAACAGCTGAGGTCAAACTCTATGAGCAACTCATGTTTCCGTTCCTGGAAGCTGGTCTCCAATCCATTTGCTCCAAGCAAATAACTGCAATTATGCTTATGGTGTACTTACACAAGAAAAGATTTGTCTAGGTTGAATGGTAAGACCTTCTGAAATGCCCAATTTGGAAATGCTTTCATAATCACACTGGTCCCATTTTTATCCGTCCAGTCCTGTGATCACTCCCCATATATTATTGTCATCTAAAGAAATAGGAAATCGGAAGTAATTGCTCTCGCTAGGTCGTTTATGAATACCACGAATAAACGATACCCTAGCACTGAGCATTGTAGTATACCGCACTGCACGACAGTTTCATCAGAGCGATTCACAAACTCTCACCTTCAACCGGTGTTTGTGTAGGAATTTAAATATGCTACTCAGGATTTGGTCGTCAGTGCGCTAATGCTAAATATTTTAGAGAAGAATTTGGCGGTCTGTGATCAAACGCTTTGAGAAGTCCAAGTAGATGCCACTGATTTTTACACCATCATAAAGTATTTCGGTCTGACTATTACTTGCATTTAATAAGTTAGTAATGCACGAGTGCCTTTGCCGTAAGACACTTTGATCTGGGAAAATTATCTTGTGGTTTTCCAGATACTACATCAGCGCATCTAATATCATTGGCCAAGCTTATCCTGGACAGATCTAAATTTATCAGATGCATTCGAAAGAGGATCAACAAGTATATCTGAACAAGGATTCGAGACATTTAGCGTGCTACCTTTGTACGCCTTGCAGCAACAGTGAAATTATGGGACAAAGCACTAGAATGTGTGCGTCAATTTGACATCATAGAATTCTGCCATGAGATTTTCAGGT
The DNA here is from genome assembly GCA_944474145.2 of Dicrocoelium dendriticum. NCBI lineage: Eukaryota > Metazoa > Platyhelminthes > Trematoda > Plagiorchiida > Dicrocoeliidae > Dicrocoelium > Dicrocoelium dendriticum. The sequence continues at coordinate 119,593,180 of OX104065.1, forward strand.
AGATGTTATGGAGAAATATACTAATGACAAGTCTATAGCGCAGTCGTTTGGTCACCGTTAACTCCGGTTCGTTACAGTCTTATTGAAAATCCAAAAAACTGAAGTATTAAAGACGATATATAAGATTATTTTCAAAGCCTACAGCCCCGCTAGGTAGATGACGCCATGAGAAAGATTCCTGTTAATAGGAGAAGCATAACTGCAACCACAAACATCTAGAACACTCATCGGGGCCGAATGATAGAAGGGCACAAACTGCGACCCGTCAAGGTTGACTTAAAGACATGGTCAAATTTCCGACAGTTAAACTCCCTACCTTGCGCAGGTACTAGATGAAAGATTATTTTGCATTGGTTTACACATCAACCCCGGGTCAAACGATAGAATCTTTAGTTTGTAACTGTCGCCCCATTACTCGAAGGGCATAAGCCAGGCGGAAATCTATGAATCGAACTGTCCTAGCATAATTGGAAGAGACTTAAGTTAATCCTTACAAGGTAACTATCAGCTGTGTGGCTATGCTGTGGAATGAGTTTAATACAAACCCTGAGATTCTGAATGCACGCTTTGATACTACATATAAACTATTCAATAGTCGCGTTTGACGGATTTAAATAATGTGGTATACTTTACCGTAAGTGAGATAGATGTTATTGTAAGTTATGACGAAAAGAATAAAGCTAAATAATAAGTTTCCCGAATAGGAACGAAGGGACAGTTTCCGGCGTGGTTAAGCTACTCAAACTTTTATAATTTTACGGATTCGACCAAAGGTAGAGGACAAGTTTACTAACGGTTGCTGATTTTCGAGTTAACTTTCGTTTGATTGCACAGTTTATTGAACCCAGACAAGGAAATCCTACCAGTGCAATCGTTGCGGTGTTGGCGTTGGAGAGACCAAATAATAGTTACTCACCTTTAGTAATTAGAAAATTGCGGTAAGGAGACTAAGAACGGCAAAAGCCCGCATGTCCTATTCTTTCTTCACTGCCTTTAAAAATAGCTGGCAATAATATTTATTGAGTGAAGGGTGCAGCAAAAGATACATGCAAACAAACAAACAGACTAACACACCATAAGCAAGACAGAGTTATCACCCCTATCTCTAAGGCAGTCTAATGCTGACCGATAATTGTTTCTGACCACAAAGCAGCGGCTTAATTCGGTTAATTTCAATCGCCTCTGTGAAACGGTGGAAACAAAAATTTGTGTGCTGTAATAGGATTGTAAACGCCGAAGTGATCTTGATTAGGTGAACTATGGTCAATAAGTGTCGGCCGATCGAAGAATCTGGTAGCTTGCGCAGACAAGCAGCTCGACTCTGGTCAGTTTCCTGCGCGGTCGAATGTTGAATCTACTTATGCACATGCTCCTTCATGTGGAAGCACAATGTTCTATCGGTAATGCCTTTGTAACCGGCGCTGCATGCACATATGAATTGGTAAATGTAATACGAATTGGCCCCTAAATGCTGAGCCTACTTTGCAGAAGGTAGTGGCAGTTTTTGGTTTTTATTACTGACAACGAACTTGAGGGCATGGTATGTTGTCTGTATGGCACAGATCCGAGGCCTTGTGTTCAACGAGAAGACGTCAACATTGAATGGCAGTTGAATGATTATAGGCTTCTTGGGTACCGTGTGCACTAGGTCCCTTGGTCGCACTTGAATATGTTTTTTTCGATAAACCTTTCGTGGGAAGCCGTATTCAGTGAGCGTGTTGGTAATCAACTGCAGTTCTTCAACCAGACAGTCAGCGAAACAGATTCGTCTGGCACGGGTAAACAGGGTTCTCATGAGCGTCCGCATATATCGCATTGGTGTGAAGCTAGTGAAATGCAGATAATGCCCGGACCATGTTAATTGCCTGTATAAAGTATCTTAACCTGCCAGTTTTCTCTACGGCTGATAAGGATATCCAATTACGAAAGATAATTTTGTTTCTTTAACTCACAAGAGAACGGCACGTCGGCATGCACAGAAGTTAGTTGCGTTATCAACTGCTCCATCTGATGCACCGGGAAAAAATTGCCGAAATGTCATCCACGGAGTGTTTGTAATATGGCAGCTGAGATATTTCTGGAGAAATACTTCGACTACGTCGCTAGTCCACTGCTTATACTTCCAAAACATGAGGGACGGTGGTCGACCTTTAAGGCTCACAAAATGTTTGAGATACAGCACAGCGCATAGGCGATTATTTACTTTTGCAGTTTGCTCGGGGTCACCTGTAGGGATCCTGATGGAGCAAAAGAATGCGACTGGCTGGCGATCCTCAATGTTATGCAACATCATTCCAGTAATTTGGGAAGCAAATTAACTACTTAGTTATCCCATCAATTATGGATTGAGTATCACTAAACAGAAAAGTGGATTAATTCACTTGGAAGCTACCGCAAATTATGCCCAGGTATTAATGTAAGAAAACATATTTAAATCAGTAGATCAAATTTTGATAATTATTTCAGATTTATGGCGGTGGACAAAGAAATCAACTGCTGGCGGCCACGAAAGTCTATCCGTGCTTGATGTAGATAGATCACAAGATATGCTCAGACGGGTCTTCGTTTCGTTAATATATAATAACATTTTTCACAGGTGATGAAGATGTGTTAAAAATGCTTCACGGATGCACTTCATACTCAAGCAAACTTATGCTTAAGTAACCATTAGGAACAAACTGTTAGAACAGTAACCCAGTGATTAAATATGCTTGCGCATTCCTTAGTGCTTGTAACAGTTTTAGGTTATGAAGTGGCCAAATTCGCTACGCATGTTCATATGAATGCGCTGGTTGATAGGGTGTATAGACAAAGCGAGGTTGGAACCACTGTATTTACTTGCAACGCGAGCGTGTGCTTGCTTAGAACTCTGTTTCCCATAGTTAATCACTTAGTTAACTTTGTATATGTCTGTTTCGCCCTGAATGTCTGATCTGGTTGGCTTAATTTTGATAGATTTTAGACACCGGCAGTCAATCCAAGCTATACATCGTCGAATAAGTACTAACTGAATTCGCAGCCTGCTTGGTTAAAACAGTATTTGCTTTGAGTTAAATTTGTCAGCCAAATGTAGACAGATAGACCTATGGTCATGATTGGTAATTTTTAGAGGTGGAAACCGTCACACTTTCAAACTGTTAGACAGGCTTGCGCTTCTCAGTCGCTCACAGATGATAGATTGTCATTCGTGACTGTCCCGTCACATGATTCTGTTGGACACACGCAAGAGAGTCTTTCAGAACTAGACCGCTCACCATTCATGATTATGTCCTTTCATGTGTTGATCCTATGTATCTATTGATCTTTGTATCCCGGTTGCTCAGCTTTGTCAGTTTTGAATACGGTTTCTCCGGCACGGTGGTGTTGCTTTCCGTTCGGAATGGGTAGAGTTACAGTCAGGCGTTATAATACAAACCTGCACTTAAATGCGCAAAGAGCATTATTAGACAAACTGCGTGAAATCTACATTTCTTCATTGTTGCATGACAATTAGGTTATATCCCTGTAATCGGGCGCACGTACTACCAATTTTGTTTAGACTTGTAGGGCCTTAGGCGCAGCATGCGGCTTCATGCCCTTCTTAAAGTCGCCTGCTCTCTACCAACAGCGGTATCCGCTTGCATGTTTTGCGATGTCTTAATCTTTGAGTAGACTATAGACAATAAGTCTTGGAACATACACAATCTGTGCAACAGAACTACATAAACATAATCATGGTGACCAGCTACCTGTGTCGCGATTCAGTTAGCAACGGAAAGATGAAGTACGCATATGACAAGGAAAATTTCGGAGTACACCTGGAGTGAAAGCTTCACCAATTTATCCTATTTGAGATGTACTCACAATACAACGGTCTGGCTCATTACTTGCACAGACGGACACCGTGCTAGTATGCTTGTCCTCGACTGCAGCATTATTTGGGAAAGTTTAATTTAGATGGTTGGTTCTGAAAATATGTTTGGGGTAATAACTGTTAGATGTACCATCGAGCAAAATCTAAAGCTTGGCGTGACAATGGGATTTGTCTGTGTCAGAATATGTTGGATCAGCTAAGGTATCAGAATATATTTAGCTTCGGAAGCATAATGAGGAAAGGGTTACGTCAGAAAAACAAAACATAAACGGATAAAGAATGCTGCAGTAAATAGCAGTGTATAACATTTTGAGCCACATAGTACGGAGGTGAATTCTCAACATATTAATAAATGCATAACGATGTCCACAAAACATAACCTACAAACTAAAATGCGTTAAGTAACTGGACATTATCAATTATGGTCAAATTATATATATCTATGAGATGATAAACTTTCAAGTAGCATTAAGAATGATATTATAGCTTCATGAAATAATGACTCTTCAAAGTAATTTACCAGATCTCTTTTTATAACCGTCTTTTAGAGAAATTGGTATAGAAGACGGAATGTATTATAAATCGCATCCCTGATTGTTTGTTTTTCTTTGACATCTCAGCCGATGAAAACCCCATATAACGGCGTCAAATGCGTTTATCGATGGGGCGTAGTAATAGCCCCATCTATATAACTGATACATAGTGACAGTAAAAAAATTTTTGCGTGTTCATTACTAACTTCTAACGGGGTGAACAGGTAGTTCTATGAAAGAATTAACTAAATCAAGGATGTAAGCATCCATTCAACTGCTGAATTGAGAATATTAAAGCAAACCATGACGTCAAGCAATATCAGTGGCAACGGTGTAACTTTTCCGGATAAAATAACCTCATAATTACTGAAGTGGACGCCCGGTTAGGCAGCACCAGCCTAACCGGAGATTTATATATATATGCTAAAAAAATATAGGGAAAGGAGCTCATAGAATTAACTAAACTAATCGAGGAATCCGACGCTAACCATTGCATGCATGTTGGGTTGCTTACAACCTTTAGGAAAGGTCAAATAGGAACTAACAACACTGTGAGACTTTTAGTTACGCAACACAAAATCCGTTAAATAAGATATTTAGCATAGCTGTGATGTCATGCAGGAACATCAATGTTTACCACACTGTTTAAAATGGGGACTAGCGGGAAAATAAATGCAAGCAGTTTCTTCGATAAATTTAATGCACGTACTAAGGCTTAGGAAAATGGCATCCCGCAAAAGTTCAGCATTAACTTACTTCTTCAGAGTGCCATACAGATTCCTCGGTTAGTAAATGATATGTTGCCAAACAATGCAAAACTTTTCAATAGACGTGTCGGAACAATGAACAATGAATTTGTATGGGTTAAGAAGCGTTGCTTTACAAGTCCCGTTGGATAGTTGGTGGGGATATCAACATAACAATAATGATGATAAGGATAGTAAAATAGTTAATACTTTAAATATGAAAATAAGGACTTATCGTTTGCTTCGCTGTAGTCCTGCGATCCTCTTAGATTCACAGCATCCACAGTTAACAACAAATAATTCCATGGTAAACTCCAGGTGTAGGATGGAGACGTAGTGTTAAGTAACAAGTGTAAGTGGATGAGTGCATCGTCCAACCGTCTTTTAAATACTGTTAGTGTCGGTGCAGAGACGACCGATTCTGGGAGAGCATTCCACGGGTGACAGACACGAATGGAAAAGAAATTTCTGCGGCACTCCAGACGACTGTATTGTTCTGCGAGTTTTAATGAGTGGCCCCTCAGGTTTGTATTGCTGCTGAGTTTGCAGTAAAGGGCGGCACACATGATGTGGGTCTCGCAGAATCAAGTATGCCATAATCAGGTCGCCTCGTAGTCTGCGATAGCTTCCACTGAACAATCCCAGTCGTTGCAGCCTCTCCTGGTAGGAAAGATTGCGCCATTCCAATTACGTTCTTAGATGCCCGGCGTTGTGGCTGCTCCAGTGCATTAAGGTCGTGTTTCAGCCATGGATGCCAGCCTTGAATTGCGTATTCGACATGGGGCGAACCTACGCACTGAGCATTTGTCGAAATATGGAGCTGTTTTGTTTGTCCAAACGCCCGCCTCAACAGCCCGACGTGTTGGTTCCCGGTCTTCGAGGCCTTTTCGGATTGCCTGGAGCAACCCAAGTCATCTTGAACCAGGACACCCAAGTCACGTTCGAGAGTTGATTGTTGTAGTACATCCGTTCCGAGTCGGTATGAGTAGCTGCTTTGATGTCGGATGGAAAGCACCTTGCATTTACTGACGTTGAAATGCAATAGGTTTTGGGTCGACCATTGATACACCGTATCTAAATCACTCTGAAGCACATGTTGGTCGGCGTTCGCCTGGATCCTGCGCCAGATCTTGATATCGTCGGCAAACATTAGGAAGTTTGAAGCGATTCCATGTGCAAGGTCATTAATAAACACCAAAAACAAACGTGGACCTAGAACCGAGCCTTGCGGCACACCACACTCGACTTGTATGGGGTCCGATAAAGAGCTCCGAACTCTGACCACTAATTGCCTTTGAAGTAGAAAGTTGGCGATCCAGCTTAAAAGAGGGTCTCCGATCCCGTAATGCTGCAGCTTGGATAGTAGTATCCGATGGTCTAGACGATCGAAAGCCTTGGAAAAATCCAGGTAGATCACATCAACACCTTCTCCAGCGTCGGCTGAGTCGGTCCAACTACTGCGTGCGATTAGTAAATTAGTTGTACATGACCGCTGTCGACGGAAATCGTGCTGTTCAGGAGTGATGATGGTTGCAGTTTTTCCAGATAGCACACCAGTGCATCGGCAACTATGGATTCCATGACCATGGAGAGTATCGGAAGAAGGGTTACTGGGCGGTTGTTAGAGGGATCAGTTCTGCTTCCACCTTTTGAATCGGGCTTATTATTCCAAGCTTCCACATGGCGGGAACTTGGTTCTGGTCTAAGCAGGCTGGAAACTGGTAAGTCCTACAGTTGGCTGCTGC
>OX104065.1:119600451-119724516 GCA_944474145.2 Dicrocoelium dendriticum
TTTGCTGGAATTTTTTCAAAGTTTAAAAATTTCTTCTGCCGTATAACTTGGAACAATGTGTTCATCTTTTTCTCTCACTAGTTGATGAAACCTGTTTATTAAAGAAATTGAAAATGAACTTACATACTTTAGTAAATATCGAGTTTGGATACAAACGGTCTCTACCGTTGTGCTCATAATGAGGAAAACAACATAGTTAGCTGAGCCGGAAATTCATTATATGTATACATAACTAACCAGCATAATCCACGGATCTCTTCGACAGCCCATATTGATGAACGTCCCTTTTCTATTTTTAAAGTGGCACAGTAGGCTAATCATCACACTTTCCGACACGTCTTGAAATAGTTCACATTGTTTGGCAACATATCATTTACTAACCGTGGAATCTTTATGGTACTCTGAAGAAGTAAGTTAATGCTGAACTTTTGCGGGATGCCATTATCCTAAGCCTTAGTACGTGCAGTAAATTTCTCGACAAATCTGCTGGTGTTTATTTTTGCGCTAGTCCCCATTTTCAACAGTGTGGTAAACATTGGTGTTCCTGCATAACATCACAGCTATGCTAAATATCTTATTTAACGAATTTTGTATTGCTTAACTAAAAGTCTCGCATTGTTGTTAGTTCCTATTTGCCCTTTCCTAAAGCTTGTAAGCAACCTAACATGCATGCAGTGGTTAGAGTCGGATTCCCAGATTCGTTTATTTAATTATATGTGCTTCTTTCCCTGTCTTTATTAGCATATATATAAGTCTCCAGTAAGTTTTATGCTGTCTAACTGGGCGTTCACTTGAGTAACTATGCGGTGGTTTTATCCGGAAAAGTTACACCGTTGCCACTGATTTTGCGTAATGTCATGGTTTTCTTTAATATTCTCAATTCAGTTGTTGAATGGATGTTTACATACTTGCTTTTAGTTAATTGTTTCATATATCTACCTGTTCACTCCGTTGGGAGTTTGTAAGGAACTCGCAACAACTATTTTACTGTCACAATGCGTCAGTCATATAGATGGAACTATTATTACGACCCATCGCCAAAACCCATTTGACGCCGTTATATCGGTTTTTCCTCGGATGAGATGTCAAACAGAAACAAACCATCAGGGATGCGATTTATAATACTTTCCGCCTTGTATGCCAATTTCACTCACGGAATGTTATAAAAGAGATCTGGTAAATTACTTTGGCGACTCATTATTTCACGAAGCTGTACTATCATTCTTAATGCTACTTGAAAGTTTGTCACCTCATGGATATATATAATTTGACCATAATTGATAATGTATATTTTCTTAACGCATTTTAGTTTGTAGATTGTGTTTTGTGGACATCGTTTTGCATTTATTAATATGTTGAGAATTCACCTCCTACTATGTGACGCAAAATGTCATACACTGCTATTTACTGCAGCATTATTTATCCGTTTATGTTTTGTTTTTCTGACGTAACCATTTCCTCATTATGCTTCCGAAGCCAAATATATTCTGCTACCTTAGCTGATCCAACCTATTCTGACACAGACAAATTCCATTGCTACGCCAAGCTTTAGGTTTTGCTCGATGGTTCATCTACCAGTTATTATTCCAAACATATTTTTAGAACCAACTATCTAAATTCAACTTTCCCAAAGAATGCTGCAGTCAAGGACAAGCATACTAGCACGGTGTCTGTCTGTGCAAGTAATGACCCAAACTGTTGTATTGTGAATAGATCTCAAATAAGATAAACTGGTGAAGACCTCACTCCAGGTGTACTCCGGAATTTTCCTTGTCACATGTTTACTTCATCTTCCCGTTGCTAACGGAATCGCGACACAGGTAGTTGGTCACCGGGATTATGTTTATATAGTTCTGTTGCACAGATTGTGTATGTTCCAAGACTTATGGTCTATAGTGTAATCAAAGATTAAGACATCGCGAAACATGCAAGTGGATACCGCTGTTGGTGGAGAACAAGCGACTTTAAGAAGTGCATGAAGCCGCATGCTGCGCCTAGGGCCCTTCAAGTCTAAACAAATTGGCGGTACATGCGCCCGGTTACAAGGATATTAGCCAATTGTCATGCCACAATGAAGAAATGTAGATTTCACGAAGTTTGTTTAATAATGCTTCTTGCGCATTTAAGCACGGTTTGTGTTATAACGCCTGACTGTAACTCTACCCATTCCGAACTTAAAGCAAGAACAACACCGTACAGGAGCAGTTGGTAAAGCAACTAACTTCTGTGCATGCTTAAGTGCCATTCTCCTGTGAGTTAGAGAAACAAAATTACCTTTCGTAATTGGATATCCTTATCAGCCGTAGAGAAAACTGGCAGGTTAAGATACTTTCTAAAGGAAATTAACATGGTCCAAGCATTATCTGCATTTCACTAGCTTCACACCAATGCGATATACGCGGACGCTCTTGAGAACCACGTTTACCCGTGCCAGACGAATCTGTTCCGCTGATTGTCTGGTTAAAGAACTGCAGTTGATTACCAACACGCTCACTGAATACGGCTTCCCACGAAAGGTTTATCGAAAAACATACTTAAGTGCGACCAAGTGATCTAGTGCATACGCGTCCCAAGAAGAATATGGTCATTCAACTGCCATTCAATGTTGACGTCTTCTCGTTGAACAGAAGGCCTCGGATCTGTGCCATACAGACAACATACCATACCGTCAAGGTCATTGTCAGTAATAAAAGCCAAAAGCTACCACTACATTCTGTAAAGTAGGCTCAGTAAATAGGGGCCAATTCGCATTGCATTTACCAATTCATATTTGAATGCAGCGCCAGTCACATAGGCGTCACCGATAGAACATTGTGTTTCCGCATGAAGGAGCATCTCATAAGTGGATTCAACATTCGACCGCGCAGGAAACTAACTAATCAAACTGCTTGTCTGCGCAAGCTGCCAGCATCTTCGATCGGGCGACACTTTTTTACCATAGTTCACTGAATCAATGTCACTTGGGCGTTTACAATCCTATTACAGCACACAAATTTTCGGTTCCAACGTTTCGCAGATGCGATTGAAATTAACCGAATTAAGCCGCTCCTTTGTGGTCAGAAACAATTATCGGTCAGCATTAGACTGCCTTGGAGATAGGGGTGATAAATCTGTCTTGCTTATGGTGTGTTAGTCTGTTTGTTTGTTTGCATGTATCGTTTGCTGCACCCTTCACTCAATAACTATTATTGCGAGTTATTTTTAAAGGCAGTGATGAAAGAACAGGACATGTGGGCATTTGCCGTTCTTCGTCTTCTTACTGGCGTTTTCTAATTACTAAAGGTAAATAACTATTTTTTTGGTCTCTCCAACGTCAACACCGCAACAATTGCAATGGTAGGATTTCCTTGTCTGGGTTTAATAAACTGTGCAATCAAACGAAAGTTACCTCGAAAATCAGCAACCGTTGATAATCTTGTCCTCTACCTTTGGTCGAATCCATACAATTATAAGTGGTTGAGTAGCTTAACCACGCCGGAAATTTTCCCTTCGCTTCTATTCGGGAAACTTACTGTTTTGCTTTTTTCCTCTGCGCCATTACTTACAATAACATCTATCTCACTTAAGCTAGAGTATACCATATTATTTAAATCCGTCAAACGCGACTATTAAATAGTTTATATGTAATATCTAAGCGTGCATTCAGAATCGAAGGTTTTGTATTAAAAACGTTCCACAGCATAACTACGCAGCAATAGGTAACTTGTAAGGATTAAATTTAGTCTCCACCAATTATACTAGGATTGTTCGATTCGTAGATTTCCACCTGGCTTATGCCGGTCGAGTAATGGGACGACTGTCATAAACTGGAAATGCCCTCGTTTGACCCGGGGCTTCAAGTGTAAACCAATGCAAAAATAATGTTCCCTCTAATACCTGCGCAAGGTAGATAGTTTGCCTCTCGGAAATTTGACCACGTGTCTTTAAGTCAACTTGACTGGTCTCAGTTTGCGTCCTTCAATCATTCGGCCCCGATGTGTGCTCCTGATATCTGCGGTTCCAGTCATACTTCTCCTACTAACAAGAACATTTCTATGGCGCCATCTAGCTAGCGGGGCTGTAGGCTTTGAAAATAAACGTATGTTTCGTCTTTAATTCCTCAGTTTTCTAAATTTTTTTGAGACGGTAACGAACCGGAGTTAACGGTGACCAAACGACTGCGCTATAGACTTGTCATTAGTATATTTCTACATAACATCCACCTGAAAATCTCATGGCAGAATTCTATGATTTCAAATTGATGCATACATTCTAGTGCCTTGTTCCCTTAAATTTCACTGTTGCTGCAAGCCGTACAAAGGTAGCAATCTAAATGCCTAGAATTCTTGTTCAGATATACTGGTTGATCCTCCATCGAATGCATCTGCTAAATTTCGATCTATCCAGAATAAGCTTGGCCAACGATACTAGATGCGCTGATGTAGTATCTGGAAAATAACAATTTAATTGTCCCAGATCAAAGTGCCTTAAGTCAAAGGCACTCGTGCATTACTAACTTATTAATTGCAAGTAATCGATAGACCGAAGAAGTTAATGATGTTAGCAAAAGCAGTGTCATCTACTTGGACTTCTCAAAGCGTTTGATCACAGACCGCCAAATTCGTCTTCAAAATATTTAGAACTACAGCAGTGACGACCAAATCCTGAGTAGCATATTAAAATTCCTACACAAACACCAGTTGAAGTTGGGAGTCTGTGAATCGCTCTGATGCAATTGTCGTGCAGTGCGGTATACCATAATGCTCAATGCTAGGGTATCGTTTATTCGTGGTATCCATAAACGACCTAGTGAGAGCAATTACTTCCGATTTCCTATTTCTTTAGATGACTTCAATAAATGCAGGGTGATCACAGGACTAGACGGACACGAAGGGCACCAGTGTGATCTTGACAGCATTTTAAATTGGACAGTTCAGAAGGTCCTACCATTCGAACTAGACAAATCTTTTCTTGTGCACTTACGCCATAAGCATAATTGCATTTATTTGCTTGGAGCACATGGATTGCAGACCAGCTTCCAGGAACGTGAACATGACTTCCTCATAGAGTTTGACCTCAGCTGTTCAAAACAGTCTGAGTTAACTACGAAAAGTGGCAACAGCACATCGGCTTACTGTAAAGTGAAACTAGGAAACTCGACCCAGCAAATCTTGCAAATGATGCAACCTCACTTTGAATGTCCATCCAAGCTTGGCAAACTTGATTGAAGCGTGACCTAGAGGAATTGAAGGCACCAGGATAAAGGGCAACGAAGAAGGTAAAGGGCTTGCGCTATCACTCTTATCACGGAAGGCTGAAGTTGGTGAGAGCTGTCAGCCCTAGCCTACAGAAGGCTGCGCCGCAATCTCCTGTTAGCGTATGAAATATTGTGTGAACGCAAACATGTATGACGCCATTTGCCGAAACCTAGCCAGAACATGCAACTCAGGTGTAACTTGTTAAAATTATTAAAAGAATATAGCCGTATATTGTTTCGACGGAATGGCTATTCGTTGCGTGATTGCTAACCATGGCATTTAATCCCAAAATCAATAGTTTCCTCCACTAGTTAAGACGGTTTCAAAAGAAACTTTTGGATATTTCTCTAAACTCCCAACACCATTTGCCTAAACTGCGCGATGGTGGATTATAGTAATCACGCACATTTAACAAATGAATATGTCACATGGACCCAAGTATGTGGGGCACGATTAAGTGACCGTATTTATTGTTCATTTGCAATACGTCAAGCATCACTTTACCCGTGTATTTCTGTTTGTCTACATAGATTTTTATTTTACACTAACGTTGTTTCGCAAAACGTGTTTTGTCAGTAGGCGCTTGATAGATGACACATATACATTTCGATTTTATTTTATTCACCTCTATTATCCTGCGGGACGTGAAAAGCACTTGCTTTAAACGGGTTAGATCACTGTTCCCTGTGAATCCTTCAAATAAAATTAAAACTGGCTTTATACGCTCAAATGGAAACTTCTTTAAATCTACTTGAACCCTTGCTTGCCGTTGTGACAGTTCTAACTCAAGTTATGTGCATCACGTTACCGGGTCGTCCAAAATACTTTCTGGAGATTTACGATCTGTAAAGGAATGTCTTCAAAGTTAGCAGCGTTTATTTGGCTGAAAACGTTTCGAGAATCCTCGCGTAATGTGAAAGTAATCTACGCTTTATTATTTGGGTCCCACCGTGTTTTGAGGTGATTTGTATGTCTTTGATGTTTTTTCTAATTTTACATATCTATATATTTCCTTATTGCCTTTTTGTCCACGAACGGACTAAACACCTAAGATGTTGGATTGTCGCTTCCAGAAAAGCGTTTTCCCCAAGTGACATTGGCGCCAAATTAACAAAAGCGCTGTGCTCGAAATAAGCCTCATTATTAAATGGGCTAAAAGCTAGATAGTACAAAACATGTATGTAAATAAAGCTGTGAAAAAAATGTGCGGACATGAATGCAATTACGCCACCCCGGCACAGAGCGAAGTGAGGAATGGAAATGCTGTTGACACCTGTCGGGGAATACATTACATGGAAGTAGGTCCCAAGTAGACGGTTACACGGATGACCGTATTGATTAAGTTGAATAATCCACCAGGTATCTATTTGTGTTTGTTCGCATTTTATCTATCCCGTTGATAAAATTGACTTCACTTTAATCTACATCACTTTTATACCGTGCTGAAAATGTCCAGTCAGCTGTTTTAGGCGCTCCCGTTTTATCTATTTGATCGGACCACTGAGGTAGACTGTGCCTCGATCTGTCCAGTAATATGCGGCTTAATTGACTTATCCTACACGTGGCTGCTTATATCATGGGTTGCTGTGCGGACACAGTTGTCCGGCGTGTACTGATCTTCCCATAAGTCAAAGCGTTGTACGGCTCAAGGATTACGACGTGATGTCTTCTGTTTCAACTGCTAATATTATGCAGCAATCGCAGACACTGATTTGTGCCCGTAGTATCTGATATGAATAGGGATTTCTGCCCATTGTGCTAACAAAATCTGATGGGAAATGTTATGAAATATTTTATGTAAAATATGAAAGGCGAAATCTGTGAATCAATTCAAAACCCTCAACAAATTGTATCTCATGATTATATTAAATTCTTAGGAAACAAATCTGTTGTTAACTTTGCTTTGATCAATGTTGTAGATCAGGTATTTAGTCGATAACACCAGTGAAACTGGAGCGAAAATCATATTGAGATACGTTAGCCGAAATTTAAACTTTTACACAGGTTGCGATGGAGTTGTAAATTTAAAACTGTTACTTGCTCTTAGAATAAAACTTTTGTTCATTCTTATCATCATGTTGCTTCCCTACAGCTTTTTATTTGTGTGCCGCATTAGGACTCCAAAGCTTAGCAGTCCTCGTGAATCCGCTCATGATTGCCTACTGCTCAAGCCTTTGCACCATCTGCACCAAAAATTAAGCTTTTAATAAACACCCATGTTGATTAACGAAATAAAGAATTTATTGGTTCCACTCAGACTTTAACTGTACACAAAGTACGTATCGACACATATTTATGTCGTCAGTCAGTTGTTAACTCCGGTTACTCCGTCACGATGTTCAGACATCTGTCTCTGCAGGTCGCATGTTCTTTAGTTGTCCGATCAGGAGTGACTCTCTGTCCATATGGAAAATCCACAACTTCTGAGCTTACGTGGTCACATTGTCTGCTGCAAGCTTCCCATTGACTTATCCTCTCAACGAAGCAGCCATAAGTATTTGAGAATAATACAAGCTGGAAAATAGTATTTTTAACGAAAGAATAAAAGTTAAACGTGCACAACATATGTAAATGTGTATAACTTGGCTTCGCCGTTTTTGTTGAGAGTGCATAATGAGAATAGGAAAGGTGCGCTGTGTAAACAGAAATACTAAAATGGGTAATACTAATTTTCAACTAGATTTACGTGGGAAAATGTGTGTTGGTCCATTCCCAATGTGCTGTAATTGTCAATATGTTTTTGCCTTCGACATAAAAATGAGCCATTGGAAAACAATACGTTTGTTATTCACCAGCAATATAATGCTTGCAGACAAAAATCTGCAAAAATCTATAGACGAACTCTCGCTTATAGTGACTCAAAAACAATAGGGATACACCTCAGCTAATGCAATTTCAGGGTCAAAGAATCAAGAAATTAAAGTGGGACTGACCGTGCAAAGAAGGAACCAAAAATATCGCATTCTAAGGCGAACCCAACTTGTAAGTTGACAGATGTGATTTCAAATGCTGAGTAGTAGACTATATATAGAATCAGTGACAGCCTGTTTAGTGTGCTTTTCTCACCTCTAACCTGATTCGTTTGAGCATACGGCTGTGCATGACACCGTTGGCTATTAGCAGCTGGTATGTTGTGAAAATAACAATCATTTCATTTAATCAAATCCATGGAGACCCAAAATGTGAGGGTGCAGTATGAGGAATTGAGCATCTTGTCCACAATAAACATTAAATTTATAAAATTAAGTGAATAAACCGATCTTTTATTTATTGACGCTACGAGAGTCCATACCGCCCTAGGGAAAGATCGAAGTATTTACCTATTTTTCATTTCGTCCCCTCCACATATTAAATGTTATTATGCATTATATTACATCCAGGTCATTTGCATACATGCATAATGTTCACGGTGAAGTGCAGAAGATTGAGCTGGGGTCATATCACACGCCAAAGCGTTTCCCGTAGTGCTGACCCAGGGCATTCGGATCAGAAGGCGGAAATGAAAATTTTCTGATGAGCCTTCCTTCCAAACACCCGTTGACGCGCAATCCAACTTAATCAATTGACTGAAACAGTTTCAGAAGTCTCAGTTCGTGGTGGACTAATGTAGAAAATAAAATAAGCAATAGTATCAAGGTAGATAAGAACCAGCTATAAATGGTAAACAGTAAAAATAAAATAGCACAGATGATAGCAACATACGTCCTAAATTGTCAAGCGGTTTAAATGTGTGGTATACTCCAATATTATATGTAGTCATGTGTTATGGTGGAAGACTTTATGGCCGCTGTGCTCCAGGTTATTATGGCATTCAGTAAGACTTGCTTGCTTCGCCAGCAATCACTCTATGGTTATTATGAACGATGTTAAATTTTTTTGCGCCATTACGAATAATAGTATAAGCATGGAAGAGCAGTTCTGGGAAAAGTAGGAGTTGGGTGTCCATGCATAACTAGCCTGTGATTTAACCCGCAAATGTTGAGGAATGGAGCCGGATAAAATATAATTGCGTGGAGTTGGCCAAGGTAGAGTTCCGTGCGGTCGCAAACCCTGGAAGTCCGGATATCCGAGATGACAGGGGCCACTCTGTCACATGGTTAACCTTCGGGGCCAAGTTTAATGAATAGGAACTATTGAAGATCAAGATAATAATAATGTACGGAGAAGCATCTAGCTTCTCATTCTATCATTTGCCAGTGTGGACCTTAACAGATGAAGAGTGTTCAAGTCTGATAGATATGTTGAAGGCCAAGAAGAGGTGAAGTGGAGTGCCGAATCTGGGTCACATATGTTGTTTCATCAGAGGAATAGTTAATCAACTATCTGGAATGTGATGATATGGAGTACGGAGGTGAAAATTTTTTTCAAACCAAGTCAAGGTGTAGAGGAAATCAGATGATCAGTAATAACTGCAAGACGTTTAGCACAGCCAGTGAAACTTAGTGAACCGAAATCTTCTAATGTTGAGCAACTCGGTAGCCCAATTAGGACAAATAAAAAATGAAATATGGAAAAGAGAATGAAGCAGACAAATGACCTGGATCATAAATTAATATAGGAGCTATCTAAGCCGAGCACGGTTTTGAATGCGGTAGGCTTGTGGCTCTATCTTTAAATTTCTATGGGACCTCTCTCAGAAATACCAGGTAGAGATGTAGATACGCACAGTATACGCAATATCTCTACTACGTTAAGGTGCTTGAATACTTGAGTTAAACATTGGTGCTTACTGTTGTTGCATCTAATGTATTTTGGCAACTCATTCCATAACTGTGTATACCTTATAAGAAAGAATTTGAGCGCAAACTTTTACGCATTCTAGGGACGCAAAAGCTGGATGATGTACTTCTGGTTGTATTTTGAAGGAAAGTTCCAAACTGGACAGTACCTGGTTCCCCAGAACTGGTAGGAGCTAATACGAAAAAGAAGGTAAGATACTCTTAACTTTTCGCAACCATAATGGCTCTGGCTTTATCATTATACACCGCTGTGGTAAAGACAATTATCCAAACCTTAGTAAATGATTGGTAAAGAAAGTTGTACTTTACAAGGTTGATTTTGTGGTAGATTGCTAACTTTGTATATACTAATGTGCAAAATCCTAAGACTGGACGTGCATGTACTTCATACACAACTAACCTAGCGTTTTCCAAGCGTAACTTATTGAAAATGCGATGATAAATCCCGCTTAGCCGGTGACAGGACGTACCTGTTCGAGGAAATTGAAAGAGCTTGACTAGTGAACTTCGAGGTCACGAATCATTGTGCAGCAGCTAATTGATTTGTCCACTATTGTTAGTAGGTCATGATTAATGTTGTATCGGAAGAATAGGGCTTAACGTTTGCCAACAGAGAATCTCATTTTCCACTCTCTTCACCACCGCTGCAGGAAGAAGAGCACCATTTGTGTTGTTTGAGCACCGTTTGGTTCGGTTATGGTATCAAAAGCAAACACAACTTGATATTATCCGCGAAAAGAATAGTCGGAAATGCCGCAAGTTTCAAAAAATGTCATTTAGGTATAGTTAGAATAGCAGTGGGCGTAAAACGCTTCCCTGTATGACGCCGCTGGTAACTGGTAAAGGTGAAGTTACGCAGTTTATCACTCTGACACATTGGATGCGTGTAGACAAGATGGATGACAGCCATGCTAGTAATGGGTTAGCAAATCCAAAAGAGGTTAACTTTGTAAGCAGTTTTGTAGTAGGTACACGATCGAATGCTTTTTCTATGTCAAGAAAGAGAAGAACCATAGACTGGCCTGAGTCAGCTGATTTGGTTAAGTAGTCCAGAAATTCCAGTAGGCAAGCTTGACCTGAACGAGCACGGAGGAATCCAGGTTGCGTTCTATCGATCGGATTCTGTGTATTTTGATTCTCCGTGACTCTTTCCTTGATTATACTTTCCATAATACGAGTTAATAAAAAACTTTGGATAATGGGGCGGTAAGTTGATAACTCGTGACGTGATCCATCTTTGGGTCGCGGTGGGAGGTAGACTGATAGCACCAAGTATGGTGTAAACCAATGTTACTTGACAAGGCGAATATGTTTAGTAAGCACAGGGGAATATCAGGCCAGGCAAATTTAAGCAATTCTGCTGGTGGTATGCTGTTAAGTCCAGGGTAAAATGGATGCAATAGGCCGATAGTTTGCCTGTTAATGCTACACTGGTTGAACTCGCATGTATCTACTGGGTTACTGGTGAATAGAGGCAATATTACTTTTGCAACACAGACTCACCTATTTAAGGAGAAGTGGGAATGTTCGTTACATAACTCACAGAGCTCATCTGGGTCGGTAGTGAGACTGCCGTCTGATGAGGCAATGGTTATAAGTCGATGAGGTTGTGCTTCGTATCTAACTTATTATGCGATGTATGATATGTTTTCAGCTGAGAGCTGCTGGCGCTTGTGCCTCTTGTGACATAAGCTTCCTTTCATGCCGGTCTTGCAAGTCCTTGAGAATTTTATCAGTTTGTATGTTCGCACATATATCATTCATTTTCTTAAACCTAAATCGCAAGCGGTTTAGACGCAGCGAAACAGCTTTCGGAATGGGATTTTTAGGAAGAGGAAATGGCTGCTTTCTATATTACGGTGGTGCAAGCAGGTCAGTGCAATAGGTCGGATATTGGTAGAAAACATCAGCGGCGATATTCGAGCAGTCTGTAAAGGAAAAGCCACCCCTGTGAAAGTATATAATAGTCAGACGGGTGTTGTTTCAGTCCAACTTGCGATATGGTTGATATTGTTGGGCATTGTGTGTGTTCGTTGCCGTTATTTGGGCGATCTTGAAGGTAAGTTGGCTAAACATGTGATCGTTACCAGGGAGAGCTTGTATTTGTGCACCTGATATACCAAGCGTGAAATATAATTATAAAAGTTTACTGTCTTAAGTAGGACAGCATATTTGCTATGTCCATCCACGAGTGACTACTGACGCAAATAATGCCGATATTTGACAACTGCCGTTCTTTCCTGCCACGAACTATCGGGCATGTTGAGGTCGTCACCCATAACTTTTCGAATGAGCGATATCTCAGATGTGCATTCGAACAATTCAGTCAAATAGTTTAATTTGGCCTTGGTAGCGCCGGTTGGCAAGTTAATGCAGCCAACAAGAAAACTATGGGATTTAATCTTCACCTGGATCCAGACCGAGTCCTCGAAACTGCGTGACGAAGAAGCCTTCAATCTACTCGACTCTAATGCATCGTTAACTTACACAATGGAAACGCCACCTTCAGCGGTAAGACAGCCACTGGCAAAAGTCATGAGGCCAGGGACAGATAGCTCTGGGTACTGCAAAGCATGTTTCTATTACATGCACAACATGTGGTCGAGAGAAGAATAATAAATTTCGTAAGTAATGCGTCGCTTTCGCGAGCCATCGAGCATTCGTTAGAATAAGACTTGCTGCTTCTAACATCGGCCTGCTGGGGTCAGCATAATAAAATAATGCATTTTCTGAAGATTGTTTAGAAGCAAGGCCACGCTCGTTTTGGCTGTATTCATTATTGCCAGTATCAAAGGACCTGTGGGACTTTGAGCCATTGTATGTGGTGCAGGCCAACGATGATGAAGCATAGTCTGTTTAATCGTGGCTGGAGTACAAACTGGGCTTAAGCTACATGAGTGAGGAGGTTTGTGGCTGCGTACTCGGCTAAAGGAACAACGTGGTACCTTCTGCATCCTCAATAACTGGTTGGTATGCGTCGGAGGGAGGGGAGGTAGAAAGGGCGCCAAGTGAGGTGGAGGTTTCCCAAAATGGGCAAGTGCATGTCAGCCGCAGGTTTGTAGTGCTTCATCAAGTTTAATAACCCATTGGGATTGTTGACTACATGACTGAGTGGATATATAAAATGTGAAAGGGATTGTTTATAGAAAGATTTTAGGAGAGGGTGCAATCATGCTACTGTAGTTACCATCGTGGTAAAGATAAGCACCTGTGCCCATGTAGAATGGAAGGAGAGGAGAAGGGATGGGTGTACAATTAGTTGGTGGACCAAGTACCTCTGTACGAATTGGGATAGTCCTGATCTAGGGAGAAGAGTTTGAACCAGTTATAAATGAGTTGGGTACAGATGCTGTTTGATTTGCGTCTGGTTTCTTTCGAAAGGTTAATGAATAGTCTACTTTTTGATAACTCTTAATATAGCCACATTTTGCATGCATCCTTCGAGATTTTGGTTCACATCCAACAATCTTTGCCGCAGCCATGATATGCAGGGCTTACTGCTTGGTTTATCTTTAGTTTTACTACTTAGCTGGGAAGCACGCGACGTGTTGTATTGTGGTGCTTGTGGTCTATTTTGCACTAATATATGCCCGACAGTGATTTTAGCGTGTATGGTTATTATATCCACAAACTTCTTGTCTCTATACTGGCCACCAAGCGGCTGGGCAAATATCTTCTGGCCTGATCTATCTCTCGTTATTAGGGACAAATTTGATATGATTCTATGTACTATTAGGATAAATATCACTCAAATGCTGAACTAGTTCAGTGTCAAACATACTGCCTCTTCCTGTGGAAACTGTTTTGTACAGACTGGATGGTGCCGATTTTATAAGGGCTACACCCACCTCATGTGTTACATCGGAGTGGTTTTCCTAAGGTCCACCTCGGCATCTGGGCTTACGTGGCGGTGCATATTTACAGGAGTATGTTCTTTCTGGTCTACCAGAGATCGTTAACTTCGAATCACTTCCATCTGGTATTTCGTCTCTTCGTTTTTAAGCATTATCATTTCGACACAGCGTCTTGCGGATAGAAGACGTAGAGGACGAATGATATTTTCGGAGAACTTTTCAGGTATGGATGTGACCTCCCTTCTAATCCGATCGACTACGCTGTATACTTCTGTGGGATTGTTAATAGTAGAAGATAAACGACATTTTTAACTTTTAGGAGTTTCCTTATATTTACATACTTTTATAGCTTTTTTATAAAACTTTAAAGATTCTATTTGGTAGCAGCGCGGTTGTGACCGAGTTGTTCATCCCAGAATTCCGCGACATCAGGGAAGGATGAAAGTTGATCTATCTCCGAAGCTTTACTGGCGACACTTAAAGTTTTCCGCTTTGTAACACTGAGTTGGTGGCTTAAACTTTGTTCTTTGCGGCTAGTGTTTTAGAAGTCATCGATAGGTTGAGAAATAAATGTAATCGATAAGCGAACTGAGTAAGACCATTATGTGTTGGGCAGCTGGGAATGACTAACTGCTGCGAAATAAGGGAGAAAGAGAAAGTTAAGTACCAGGGTTGAAGTGCGGTATGAATACACTAAGCCACTGTTTATAGACTTGTAAAATTGTTCAAAAAGCAGCTAAACGATAGAGACCAACCGCTTAGAAAATTCATTATAAATCACGTGCTTCATAATATCCGTAAAAGGATCTCGCAAACCACAACGAAAGCACGACTGCGTGGCGCTATACGCATTTGCAATGGAAATCAAACAACTACTCGTGTGTACAGTACATTCGAAAACAAGCATAGCAAATATAATTTACTACATTCAGCAAGGAGATACATGTGTCCAATTTAACATAGTTCATTGGTAACTATTACACCTGAATGTTATTAACACAATAGTCTATAAGTGCTGGACAATTTTTAAAAGTACACCCCGCTTTTCTTAGAAAAAGTGCGCTTCATATATTGGTAGATTACTATGGGGAAATCGACAACAATATCTCAATTCCCTAGGAAGCGGTGTAATGCTGAAGGTTAGAAATAACTTGAGAAATTCCACTATTATCTACTCCACGGCAAATGGTGCAACGAACGCAAAAGCAACGCTTCCAACAAAGATGTGTGCTTGTCCATGAAACATAAGCCTGATGTGTAATTTCAAACTTTTCATGCGCCTAAGATTACCAAACACCAGGTGGCTACTTAACTGGCTAGACATCGTCCGCTTAGTGGATTCGCTTGAGAGGTATTGGGATAACCTTGTCCTCTGCATCAGTGTGGACTTGGAACTTAACTACTGAGAGTTTATGTACTATTTTGAATAGACAAAGTGTAATATTTTGGATACCGCCAATAATTGCTGACAATTGTCAAGCAGCATTTGCTTATTTTAGTTAGTTGGCTTGCGCGTTTTGTTTATGCAATGATTGCGCGCAGCTTTATAACTTTTGACAGCGCAGCCGAAACGTTCATAGAACGGTAGATATATTTCCTGTCGTGCTGTGATCGCGATCCACGATAAAAATAATTACTGTTGCCGCATGAATACCAGTGTTTAATTTCTCACTTTACTAATTCTAATTTGTTCATATATGCTGACGTTGAAAGCTTGTGGGTTCTGGTTAAGTTTAACCGAGCAATATTTTGCAATTCGTGGGACATCTTAGCTGGCTGAGCCATGTAGAATAAAGCGCAAATTGCCTCGCGTATCTTCCTAGTTCACTCGCCGAGTTATCCGCAATTGCTGACAACAACGTGTACTCAGCTAGCTATAAACTATCTTGCATCTGTTCGGGCCATTGGTATAATCCTTGCTCGTATAACCTGATTCTTCTATAATGAAGCCTCTTATAAGACTGCGCAACTTCATTTAGAATATTGAGGGCTTTTCGATTCCTAGCTGCAAACCAGAAATATTCGATGCATTTAAATCATGTTTGAAGGTGTGACGCTTTTACTTTCGTTTTCTTTCGAAAGTCCTACCGATTCGTGTCATCAGTTGTGTAAGCAGGTTGCCTAGCTGAACAATAGTAATCATGAGTACAAATGTTACTAGGCTGTTGAACGTAAACAAGTTTCATTTGATACGATTAATGACACATTCTGCCTACGAGGTCGTGAACCAAATATCAGTGTTCATAAATTACCTTGCAAATGTGTAGCAGAATTACCACTTCATCGCAAGTTAGTCGCTAAACAGTTAACCTACCATTGATAAGCTGGTTCAAGTGCATTACAATTCTGAAATTACCAGAATAATCAGTTGCAAGAATCTACTTATGCGTTCCGTCTAGTTCACTAGTACGATCTCGTTCGGGTTGCAAGTTGCGCGTTGTCCGTACCGTTCGTGCCGTCCGTATTCATCGAGCCAACTAACACCATCGCAGGGACCAAGACAATAAAACTGGGTGTGCCAAAAAAGTAAGCCGATCAGTATATAAGCCGACTGTATGAGTTTACAATGTAAAATTTGCCCAAACCGTATGTCCGTATATTAGACGATCCCCAAAATATTCAGCAAAAGCAGAAGCGAGTTGGTTTATCAAGATTTTGACTTCATTACTACCTGTTCTTAAATAAGTGGGCTCAAACGAACGCTGCTCTAATATTGGTCCCAACTAAAGATTTAATGTTTTCTGGTAGCAGTTAATAGGGCTTAGATCCCTTAGAACATAGATTTAACAGCACTGGACAGTATATTGTCAACATGTTTACACACTGAACAGGTAAGGCTGACAATAATATGGGGTAGGGTGAAACGGTATATCAGACACCGCTTCGCATAGTCGGCGGCCTCATGCATCTGAATAGCAGTGGAACAGCGGATGAGGATGTGCACCATCAGTGGTGTGGGACGCCGTTGTACCTTTAATGCACCAGATTGACTGGTATAGCATAAGGTATTAGCGCTGTGATTCGTAAACAAAAATAACCTTAACGCGATATCACAAGCTCCAGCTGAGCGGGATTGTGCCCAGGTTTTGAGCGAACTAGCATAGCCGTGTAAATGTGAAAAAATGGCTGGACAGGAACCATGAGCATATGCTGCTGCTGGCGAGATGATATACTCAAACTGAACCATGGCACTGGTCCTAGGTTTTGACCAAACTGTCTCTGGGTATAACTACAAAGTCAGATACTCAATGCCTGAACGTTTCACGTAGGGCCTACACAAACAATTGCTGTCCATTACTGAGGCTATATACACCTGCCATTTGAAGCCCGAATTATGTGTGCAAAAGCGTTACATACGTACGTTACTATTGCCTTGGCTAACGAACAATATTTTCCGACGTTCTGGTTTTTTGCTGGGCTCATTACATTACAATAAAGTGTCTAGGATTATGCAACCTGTTTCTCTTTTTACTTTGCCTAATATCTACGGCCTAGAACCAAGCTGTCAATTTGAATGTTCAAATAAGCAGCAATCAATTTCCAAGCCAAATGTAATGCTAACGACCCCTAATCTAAGCCATATGAACGTTCGACTACCACTCATTTGGTTTTAATTTTGTCCTCGAACTTTGAATATTTGTTTGCTGCAAGTCATTACTGCTCGTTTTACTTTGCTGGCCAATAATATTGCGTAAAAGAGTACCGAACCCATAAATCTCATTTATTACACAGAGCATTGTTCATAATGAAGCGTTCACTATTATTTAAACTTACAATTGATTATTAGAATGGTAGTAATCAGCCTGATTTTAGGGACTACATCGATTAGATTTGTTTGTTTTCTTCTACGGTACACCGTTTTAGGTGACTGACCTAGTCCGGATGGAACTTTCCGCTATCATAAGCATAAGGCTTAAGCATAAGGCTGGTGTGAAAGTAGATTTGCCAAAGAATGCAAAATCTGTGGTTCGGTGGCAGGTCGTTTGATCTTAATGGGGTCACTGGTATACCCGATAACATTTGTAATGATACCAGTTTTTAACGCGCGGCAAACCTGTGGTTAGGTGGCTATTTGGCAGAAGCTATTCGATTTGCCGTTTAGAGCAAAATTTACTTCATTGCTTTGTAGATTACCTCGCCGACACTATTTGGCAAGTGAGTCGGAGAAAAACAACTGGTAAGGTCAGCGTTACTGATTTAAAGAGTTATGTAAATGAAAGATAGCATGCAGGAATGCTATCTAATGAGGGTTAAAACGTTGCTTTCTACTGTAAGCCACAAGCCGATGCTACAAAAACAACTGCTTGCGTTAAATATCTCTCATTATTAAACCTATGCAACACAAATTGCGTTTACAGCTGAGCAATTTAAACATTAACAAAAAGTCATTTACTAGTGTCATTATGTTCCTTGTCTTGATTCGCATTTTCACTGTCCACCTTTAACAAAAGTAACGATAACATGTACATAATTGTTAGCGTTTATGCCGTAATTTTCACTTTTTAATATCAGCTGGGCTAACAGTCAGTTAGTCAGCGTGAAACTCATGTAAGGATTTTCCTGTTATTTTATTGGTATTGACGAGATAATACGAAATGCTAGCATCTGCCAATATGCGTCTTCTCATTTCGTTGTTTAAACTCATGAAAGTCAAAATAACTGATACCCAAAATAGCGAAATTTCTGGGCCTTTATTTGTCAAGCGCAAACTGTCTACAAATTGACAACTCACTGTTTATTATTTTACTGATTAAGCAAGTTGTTTATCGGTAATCTATATCGCAGTTCCTGTTGGCGTGTCCTTGCAGAAGAGCCCTATGCTGCACCGTATACGTCCTAGGTATAAAGGAAAATACCGGTAGAAATATTAGCTGGGGAAACGGAATGATGCAGCACAGGGATCGGTGACGTGAAGGAGACCAATCAAGACGCCTATCAGGGGAGCTTAAGTGCACTAGGATGAATTAATTTTAGCAAAAATATTACTTCAAGGATTCAAGCTGACAGATGAATTTATGGAATTCTACCTAGTCCTTCCCAAGCGGTGGACGTGTAAGCACTTCTTCGCTCCATGCGAAGATTATCCGTCGCAAGGATCATTCTGCAGATCAGGTAGCCAACTCGACCTAGTAGGTATCATGTGGTGTGAACTACAATCGGTGGAGCTGTTGAGGGGCTCATTTTCGGTTCCAGCCTAAATGCTCAAAATGGAACTATTTTGTGGGTTGGTACGCTTGTAAGCGTTAGAGTAGTTGGCTCAGCGGGAAGCAGCTGTGGATTTCACTAAGGTGCAGTTGTCCAGCGAAATGATGCATCTGGATGTTGATATGTATTTGGGAGTTTAGTTGGAAAACTTTTGCGTAAATGAACAATGTTACCTATAAAATTAATAGTGATGGCAGAGAGTTTTGTAAATGTTTGAGTTTTTGGTAGTCTCCAAACGGTTTAGCCGCTTTTATGGGTTTTGTGAAACGTTCGTATGTAACGTGAACGAGCGACAGGAATATGCACAAGACATGCTCTACAGAAAACAACAAAAGCCCCCCCAAAAGTTTGCGAGCGAACAGAGTGTGTGATAGCTCCCCTACGTATTTTGAAAACTGGTGAAAAAGCTCGAGTTCGGTTGTAGCTGAAACAGTATGACTATTCTGATTTTGTCTGGTGGGCCATAATGGCACAGCGCCTGAGACTCAGGGTGTTAAAAAATTGCAATCAAAATTGATCGCCTTGTTGACAATGCTACCACTGGTAAATATCGCAAACATGGCTATACATGGGGTCAACATTTAAAGGAGGAAAGTCATCACATCTAGACTCAAGCCGAGAGCCTTCACATGGCACGAAATCACTGTATAGGGATAGATAACAGTGTGATTTCCATTTGATGCTTGCAGGGCTCAAACGGGCAGCCTGACTGTTACCGGTATAGCTTGCGACAACTGAGCTAAGGGGGATGGCGACTACCGTTGTGACAAAGTTACTTCTACTTTAATGTCATGCAGATGATGGGTTGCGCAGGCTACCCTATTCTCTGGTCGGTAGTAAGGTGAAAGTCAGTGGATACCGAGCTTTGACACAACTCGTCTACTAAGTGCGGAATTAGAAGTGACGAACGTACAGTGTCAGTGCTCAGGTAAACGTGTGCGCAAGTGAGAAGACTATCATCCGCGTTCACACGCAAACTCTGTGTTCTGGGTTATACAAGCTAAAGCAGCTGCATATATGGCGATAGGCGGGCTGAATAGTCGTTCTAGTTCAAACCGCTTACGTTTTGGTTGTCCCAAGTTTACCAGGAATGCTCTGTGGAGAGACGAAACCGACAGGAGTAGCCTACATGTTGTGTTAAACTAATACTTTTGCCGAAAATAACTAGTGGTATTGCCTTGCGTCAGGATTTCTTAGAATGGGCAAAACGTTGCGCTTTAGCTACCGAGAATTGTTCCCTGCATCCTGTTAACTCAAAAGGTTTGCAGATTGTTTTGCTGTGCTGGCACTCCAGTGAGTTGAGAATTTTGCTAAAGCTTCCGTTGATGTTGATCGTTAAAATTAATGAGTGCAGTAGGGGAATGAATTGTTGCAACTCTGTGTTTCGAAATCGAACTTCATATGTCTTGTTGAGTAACGTAGCTCACAAGTCTTTTACTGACACCTTTATATTTAATTATAAGTTTTGCCCTAACAAACACACGGAGCTTGTCAATCGTTCGCTTTTATACCAGAAATAATCCATTAGTTCAATGCTTCATCTAAATACGGATAAACATCGAGTTCACGTGATACCTGATGATTGCAACGTGGAAAAATTTGAGCAGCGTCATTAAGGTTGAAAGGCATTATGAGGTAATTGAAAAAACAAGATGGTTTTAGTTGATTAAATTTTTCTTCTGATATCTGGATTATCTGATGGTAGAGACGCACTAGTTATAGCTGGGAACATGATGAACTTACCTGCAATGGCCGAGTTTAAGTTGTGTATGTGAAGCATCGGGTAACTATGCTGGATGGCAAATTTTTGAGTGCACTGTACTGATCATGGGAACGTTAGTCGCCGAATTTCACTGATACCATATGCAATGTTAAGGCCTATGTAGGGATCATTACACCTTTAACCATTAGCTCGAATTCCATCTTAGTTGTGTTGCTTGGTCCAATGCCATTTGCGAGGGTGGGGCGAAACATATGGACCCATGGTAAAGGTAGAGTGCACGATGTTTGACTTCCAATTATGTAAGTCGCTGAGCTCGAGTTAGCTTCAGATTCTGCTTGTAGATGTAAAAGAAGGGCAGTGAAGCCAGTGGCAGTGCAGGAATGAAATAAATCCTGGCTACCATGAGGTTGGTTCAGAAGATACTTAGATGTGTCTAAGAGTCGACAATCTTTCACTTTTTAGTAGTAACATTAAGTTAGAAATAGTATAACATGTTTATGCCTATGATAGCGTCACGCACGGATGCTAATACGAATGCCTAGCGGGAATTTTGCCGTAACGCTAGGTTGAGTTTTAGCAGCTCCTCTTCCAAATTTGTCATTGGTGTGCTATTTGTGAAACGCAGCCTGGTAAATGAGCACGAGACAACCGCATTTCAGCTGTGGGGCTTGACGTTGACTTCGGCTCCGGTGTCCAGGATAAACTTGCTACTGAAAGCAAAATCATTAACACGGCTGCATTGGACTTGGTTTTGACGGCTCGCATTTGTTGAAATTGCGGACCGGCCAAGAAATTTTCCAATTTTCCCAATGAAGATGCATGACGTATCGCGTTTACGGAAGATATTATCCAAGCTTAAGTGTTGAATATGTTTGACATGTCTATGTAAAGAAATAGGAATCAATTGCAAGCGATTTCAAAAGGCTCGGGTGGCGTTTTAAGTTGAGCTGTTGGACACAACGAAAAAATGACGCAACTTGTGTTTGCGGGACTTATGTCTCTGAGTATAGGCTAAAGAAAAATAGTTCCTTTAACGTGACGGGTTATACCTCGCTGTCTTTTGGTTATGGCTGGCTCTGCTAAATGGCTTTTTCTGCCAAATTTGCTAGTTTGACGAGCGCTACATAACTTACTAATGTAAGGGTGGCTTGTGATTCGTGGTAACACTTAATGCAACAAACGTACAATGGTGCTATAAATAAGGCGGAAGAATCAAACAGCTATATTAAATAGCTTGGCTATGTTAAAAGCATTGTTCGCCCAACTGCAGATTCCTGAATAGCGGCTGCAGACGAAATACCGCCACAATCATAACACGCCTAATAATAACCTTGTTAAGGGTATGAAAAGGGTTTTATGAGGGAGCAAAAATACCTCACGCGGCAATGTAAAAACTCGCTAGGGAAATTTGACATGAGCCAGGTGTAATTATAAGGTTACAAAGTGTCATCTCTTTACCACCATATTACAAGACTATGTCTATCCCAAATGACTATAGTAGACAGCGAATCATTGATAAATACAATAAAAAATACGTTGCTTACTATGTAAATCAACAAAAAGTGGATGCGAAAATGCTATGTTAGCCAAAAATAACTCTCGAATTTTGAATAAAATTAAACGAACACTGGATCCCGGATCCCGCTTCCGGATTACCTAATTAGCAGTGGTATAACATCATGCTTTCAGAGAGTGATCTATGTAAAATAAATTCCATATTGTGCAATAAACGTTTTTCTGTTGTCCCAGCTAACTAGCAAAACCGATTGCCTCACAAACTAGTGTCAAACGCCTGCCACACACGAAACTACCGCTCGCAAGAAATTAACCACAACACTTTGAAATGGCGTAGCTCAATTCAGCTAATCGAACATAACATGCAATTTAAGGTCCCGCACTGATAGCCAGAATTCCCAGCGAATTACTTATGCTAATTTTGTTTCTGTAGCGGACTAAGGCAAAGCAAGGTGATGTCCAAAGTTGCCAGGTCCAAAACTATGCCACAAGAGTTTTTACAACCTTTTACGACATGTGAACTGAGTTTTTTGTAAGGTCTGTCAGAATGCATTGACAACGAATTATTCAAAAAATTTCTGGAACTTCAAGCTCAAGATGAAGGGAATAGAACTCAGGGTAAGGACTGTAAACATGATGGAACATGGCTGGCTATTGGAAAGAAGTAATTAACAACAATACTAATATGGAAAAAGTAGTAGGTTTAGCCGAACTTAAAGCAAAATAAACAATCGGACAGGAAACAGCAAATCCTACGTTACCGGTATCCATATTGAAGGGATGTTAATATATCCCGTTGATTTGTGGAAATCCGTCAGACGTACACAGATGGTGGATGTTGTATACCAATTCCTCTTTGGAATGAATTTGCATTTGTGCTAATAAATGTGGTTTGAATATGTCCAGTATTTCCGGGCTGAAAACACTTGCAGTTACGATACATGAAAGTCAGTGGATACTATGTTTTTCCACAAACGTTGCAGTCAATTTAACGTAATCAAGGGAAATAATGCTGTTTCAAGTCAGGTTCTCGTAATTAATAATCATTTTGGATTTTGCTACTAGGATTACCAATTTTGGACCTACTATAATCATTTTCTGCCATTTCAGCATCTTCCTTTACGGATGCTCTTATATCTTGAAATCGCTATCAGAAGGCCTTGTTATTTTGCTTGAAATACAATCAGAAATAACTGAAAAGGTCTTTAGCAAGTTGGGTGGCTGATCTACGTCAGCAAGTGATCAGGATTACATGAGAAATTGCAGGATCAAATCAAGAAAATCCTGGTTATCTTTTTTGAATTAGCATTGGAAGATTAGCTTTTCTATTCGTTTCGAAATTGGTTACTTAGTCATTTACCAGCAGATATTTCTTATCGTTTCATAAAGCAGCAACATTATCGAATTGGGCATGGATAAATAATTTAAATGGGAATAAGTTTTTTCTAATATCAGTAAGAAACTGAATGGTTTTCTTACAATCTTTCATATATTGCTTGGGAATGCAACGAAGTTCGAAATGTTCTAAACACTCTCCAGTTTTGCTATAACAATCTTGGACATGCATTGTAGCGTGCATCCAGGGGAGTTTTACATAGATTCTGTTTTCAGTGCGTACCTAGGTCCTACTACATCAGGAACTTTAAATGCAAAACTAGCACTTGGCATTTGGTTGGACCACATTATCAAGACACTTATGAGGAGACCAAACTGGACGTTGGGTGTACCTAGCTAAACTTCGCGTAGATTTGCATGTGACTGTTATATCCGCCGA
Source organism: Dicrocoelium dendriticum (assembly GCA_944474145.2). Taxonomy (NCBI): domain Eukaryota; kingdom Metazoa; phylum Platyhelminthes; class Trematoda; order Plagiorchiida; family Dicrocoeliidae; genus Dicrocoelium; species Dicrocoelium dendriticum. Next base: position 119,624,499 of record OX104065.1, read on the forward strand.
CGGGATCCATTCTGACCTGAATGGATAGTGAATAAGGATAAAGATGATTTATGAAAAAGAAACAAAAAAGCGAACATTGGATAAAAGGAAAGTGACCGTCTAACCAAGGTTCAATAATGTCCTTGCTACGGAGAAAGTACTCAGTACCGATAAAACTAGTTGCGAACCGAAAGATTGCAAGGGGATTGCTATATGAACCCACGGTGAGAACACGCAGAGATCACCGACAAAATATTTTGCTCATAATAAGCACGCCTGCGCATTGAAATAAGAAGAATACAATATTGTATACGGCGCAGCACCATACGATATATTCCTCATAAAATATCATGACTAAGCAAAAGGGTCAAATCTAAAGATATTGGTTTTATTTTAGATGCAAATAAATAAACCTATCGTGAACAACGTAATAGCCATGAAAATCAGCTACCACTTCTTTCGTGTGCTAATTAAGGTTGTATATTGCTCATGAGTAGCGTGATTTCATTTTAATTTTATTGTGGCCGTGGTTGTGCTATGTAGCTTTTAGGCTGCTGGTGCGGATACAGTAATATTACAAGTTTCATTCGTACTGATCGATTTAATTAACTGAGCACGTCATGCAACTTCGCAGGCACACGGAACCTAATTTAGCATGCTTTTATTTCAGTAGCATCATTTTTATCAATATTAAGGAATAATTGAATTGCCTCGTGCATGCCCATCTTTAATCAATACTGGAAAACAAATTCCATGCTGTCTGGCGGATGAGGAAGCAAATGAGCGGAGTCGATCTGCACGAAGTAAAGTTTGCTGTGAAATTAGAGGACTTACACCATGACGCGTGATGTTTCAGCAATGACTGATTCTCTGCTTCGTCATCTGCACAGTTTCTATGCTCTAGTGAATCACCGTTCGTGGTCGAGTTTGCATATCTGCACATTGGTTGCACTCGAAAATAACGAACGGCCCTACAGCATTTCCTTTAGTAGTCCCCAAACTTTAAACGGATTCCCTAGCACAGTCTCCGGCTAATTTGTACACGCTGTGTATGAAGCAAAGTTCGACCAAGGGTTTTGGAAAATTGCAAGCGCAGTGCCTGTACACAAAAGGGGCATGTAACTAATAGCATTTTGCATGCACTCTTTACGTATTAACAATTCAACCTAGCTTCTCACTATGTGGCACAGCGGTATTCAGTAATCCACCTTTATCTGCTCCTTTGTCTCAGCTGTATCTGTCGCAACTCACTCATCGTTGGCTTGGATATGGAATCTTAACCATCCACCCAACTCACACATCATTTATTCTTCTGACTCATTAGTTTGCCGCATGCAGCTTTCAAGTATATTTCAGTTGTTTATCTTTCGGTATCTCTGAAGCAATCTATTATATCGCGTATTGAAACTGCTAGCCGTTTATGGCTGATTCAGCATCAGTTATCGCAGCCACAATATATGAAGAAGCATTTATCTCCTAGCCGTACAAACATGCGGTTGTCTACCGCAAATACACAACATCATAACGTTAAGCTTAGCGCATAAACGTTTTGCACTACTGCGTTAAACGTCCAGCCCATAGATGAGTTCAACGCATCTCAGGTCCGACAAATCCTACTCTCGACTCTGCGGACAATGACATATTAAGTTGCATTTAAGACGCCGCACTATATGAACCCTCCGGCGAAAATTAGGTTTGTTTACGTATGTGGACAATGCATGATTGTGTTCCCGGGCGTCTCCTTATATAACGGCATTTAAGAAGCCTTCAGAAGCTTCCGGTAACTTCTGGAATGATTTCTCGAAATATTTCAAGTGTGCCTGTGACAACCTAATGTCTGTCTTTGCTTCAGATTCCAATTACATCGCTGTTCATGATGGTCAGTAAGAAAAGTGGATTCAGTTTAAAATATTTTCTTTTTCTTTTTTTCCATATTTCTTTCTAGCTTACAGTTCATGATATGTATGATATTTTCAGTTATCAGATCCGCTGTGAAAAATGTTTAATGACCACTGGTCTAGAGGAAGCACGTCGAATGCGGCAAATTTGCTGAATCAAAAATCATGCATTTGGACACCACTCAGGCGGAGTAAACAGAGTAAGTTTCATTTCTGATTTCTTGTTAAAGACAAGAAACGCGTCAGATCGTGTGTGCAGAAAGCGAACGCGTTGATTATATAACCCAATCACTTTCATTGAGTTTGCTGTAGTAAGTTAAGTAAGCAGAAGCCCACCGATCTATTGGGGTTACTTTAGACGCGCACTAGTAACCTAGACGCGAAAGCTACCTGGCTAACGACGCACACAAAATCACGTGAAAAGACCGAGTCCCAAATATGGCGAAGAGGAAGAAAGCCAAGTGGTACACTGAAGGCTCTTTTACGACCAACAAATGGCGAATCACAGTCAAAGCTATGGGTCAATAAGTTAGGGAAAATAACTACCACGACCGGGTGGTGGTTTGCAGAAGAACGTTGTCCACAGATACGCAGTTGATCCGCGTCTCGGAGTGGCTGAACTCTGCTACGTTGTGAGGAGGAATTGGACCCCGCTTTCCACAGCCATTATGCTAGAGTTTCTGGCGCGTTTTTGCGGGGATATTTGACGGGCCCGCAACAGCTATGTAGATTGTGAGCTGCTGGTACGAATACAGCTATATTACAACTTTCCTCCGTGTTTTGCGGTTTAATTCACCGAACACCACGCAAGTTCGCAGACACGGAGAACCCCACTCCTAATCAGATTGTCCTTCAGTAAAATCGTTTTTACCAGTATTAAGGAATAACTGCATTACCTCTTGCATGCCCATGTTTAAGCAAAATTGTGAGACAAGAAATTCTACGATGTCTGGCTGGTGCGGAAACAACTGAGTGGAGTAGATGTGCATGGAGCGAAGTTTGTGATGAAATTAGAGGATAAACACTATAACGTTTGCTGTATCGGTAATGACTGATTCGAATGGTCCTCATCTGCACAATTTCTGTGGTCGGACATACCGAACGGCCCTAGAGCATTTCTTTTGGTAGTCCCCAAACTTTCCATGGATTCTGTAGCACAGACGCTGGCTAATTTGTACGCACCGCATTTGAAGAAATGTTCGATCACATGTTTTGGAAAACTGCAAGCACAGTGCCTGTACACAAAGGGGGCATGGAAATTAATAGAATTTTGCCTGCACTCTTTAGGCATTAACAATGCAACCTAGATCGTCATTGTGCCCCAGCGCCATTCAGTAGTCCTCATTTGTCTCCATTACTCTACTTGTATCTGTCCTAACTCACTCACCTTCTGGTTGGATATGGAATCTTAACCATCCACTCCCAACTCATACATCATCTATTCCTCTGACTCACCAGTTTGCTGCATGCAGCTTTTCGTTTTATTTCAGTTGTTTCTCTTTCGTTATCGCCTACGCAATCTATTATATCGCGTACCGAAATTGTCATCCGTTTATGGCTGGTTCAGCATCTCAACCATCACAGCCATATTTCCTATGCAGTCACAATACAAGAACAAACATTTGTCTCCTAGCCGTACAAACAAACGTTGGGAATGCTGAGTTGCCCCTAAAAACGGCACACATGATTTGGATGGTGTAAACTCAAGTACGCCATAAGCAACTCGCTGCTTAGCCGGCGATACCTCCGGCTGAATACTCCCAAACGTTTCAGCTTCTGCTCGTGTGGAACGTGGCGTATTTATAATTCCGACGTTGAGGCTGGTCCACTGCAGTAAGGTCGTGCCTCATCCACGGTTGCCAGGCTAGGATTGTGTATTCAACATGGGGACAAACGTACGCGTTCGGCATCTGTCGGAAAATAGAGGTGTCTAGTTGTCCGAACGTACACCGTAGCAAGCAGACGCGCTGGGTACCAGTATTCGATTGAGGTCCAAATTCGTCATGCGGTGACCGAATAGCGCTACCGGAGAACTGTTGGCCGCACGCTGGTAGTACGTCAAGTTTGACCGCTTGTTTTTCGCGTTCGCAGCGAGGACGTTCATTTAACGGCCAATGCTGATGAAGAAAGCGATGAAAGAGGGTTGATGTTTAACGGAAAACAGGCGAGCTATTTTGGTAATGACGGATGTGATGGTCATGCTAGTATTCAGGCTACTCCCTTTCCCTGAAGCGGTTTAATAGTGTCTAAATCTGGGAACCCTAAAAGGTCTAAATATTCCACCGTGTTTGCGGTGATACCAACCTAATTCTTAGATGCATTTGATATTGTCTGACTGAGAACGGGTGGAGAAATTGTCGCGCTTTCGTGTCAAACGAATGGTACCCGATGAACGCACAGATGAACCGCAATGAACGTTAGCCTAAATGTGGTCAGCACCTGAATGTGTCACAAGCTGCTTCGAAGCCTCGACTGCTGCTAGCCTGCAGCGAAGTAGTGCAATTCCTCAGCTTTAGTGTCAGCTCGGCCTGACGACATGGTTTTCATCGGGTGGGAACACGTCACCGAAGCTACTAGTCGTCTGCTGCGGAAGACATTCGAGCACAGTGTCTGCTTTAGTAGGTAGTTGTTTCAGTGGTGTCTTTAAAAACACGGACAGCATTACCGACAATGGCTCTGGGAGAAGTGCAAAGCACAGCTCCTATACCCCTTCTTTGTCCGCGAATAAGGGACCAGCGATGCGCTGAATTTTGCAGAGCAACTTCGATGGCTTGTGATTTCTCAGTTTAAGACCCTTGAGCTGTTCAAGGCCATCACATGCGCTGGGCGGTAATTGCCTTAAAATCGGGTGCTTCACCATTTCATACTTTGCCTCAGCCGATGGGCAGATTAGAATGTCCTGAATAAACTTCACAACCAACGAAGAAGGCATAGCACCAGCTGCTTGTATCTCGAACGGTCCGTCTGAATGCATTTATTCTCGTTCGATCTCGAATATGGCAAACAAAGTATCTAGTCTGTGTTCCATAAATTTTGGAACAGCCAAGGTACGCATGTCTGAGCTGGGAAATGACTCATTTGATATTTTCTAGTTTGTATCAAGCTCGAGAATGAATAAAAGCGCAATGACACTATTTGAATTAAGCAAGCAAAAATTGGCTCCCAACCTCCGCGGCTGTACGGGATGCCTAAAGTACACAAGTCACAAGTCCCTCTACGTTTATTATTTGACATGTCAGCTTCTGCTCACTACTTAAATGCGAAATGGCTTATTCAATAAATAGAACCTGTAGGTAAGGAGCACTCGATCCATGATCTGATGCTTCGTGATGCCTCTTCACCGCAGTTGGGTTAAACAAACTTAGAATTACACTAGGTATTTTTAAGCCAGATAAATTTCATTCCACATCTTTTGCATTGTTCTGCCTACCTGAATAATCTCCTATTAACTGGCCACATTACTTATGCTAATTGCGCTTATCTTCGTTAACTAACTTGCGTTTGTATTATCTTCCTAGTAACTTGTGGACATATTGTACTTATCGCCGATTCGTTGCTAACCAACTTACTTCATGCGCTAATTTAACGAAGAGTTATGTCGGTATAGTGGTATTCTTAAGCAGATATATTTTATTTGTTAATGTCAATGTCAGCGACAAAGGACAAAAGTTCACGTACAAAATGCGAGAAAACTTGGAACAATACATGGAGCAGCCACCTCGTCCAATTTAATGATGTTGCCATCAGGCCAATTATGCACATTAGCTAGCTGACATGTTGGAAACCATATCAAAGGAGCGTGACCTCCCGTTGATAATGCAAGAAAACCTCGGTTGTTCAGCGCAGTCTTTGAAGTCGTCCAACATCGCGAACCAATATGTTGGCCTCTAAACGAGTTCGTTCGGGAAATTCGTTTTCAAAATACTAAACATTTATGTGAGGCAATACGTAGTGTCCGCAACGTAGATTTAGGATCCCCATTTAAAACTCTATCAGATTGCAATGGGGAACGCAGGGTGTAGTGAATATTCCACCAGCCATAACATCTGCAACTGATAGCCCTGTAAGTGTATAGTGTAAGATATGGCTGTACACTCGCCGATTATATTCCGGTGCCACTTCTCCTGCAACTGACGAGCCGAAAACACCACATCCATAGTCCTGCGACCCGAGCGGAATCCACACTACTCTTCCGCCACGTTCGGTTCCACAACCTGGCTTATGAAGCGGTTGAGCAGTATTCACGCTATTACATTCCCCACACAACTTAGCAAGTTGTTGCCACGATAATTCATGCAACATTACATGCTCACTTTACCCTTGTACAGTGGAAGCACAAGGGTATCCTTCAGGTCAAAAGGCACCTCCTCCTCATTTAGTACACGCTGCACCAAGGGGTGAAGCGCAGTCTGGAACGCGAGTCTGCTGTGTATCAATACTACAGGTAGGATCCCGTCGGCCCCAGCACACTTACCGTTTCGCCCCTGAGCATGTGCTCTCTGTGTCTCATCCAGTGTCGGCGTGTCCGTCAGACTCGTCTTCACATCATGCTGCTTGAGGCCTTCCAAAGTAGGCCAGTCGGGCTCTGAACGCTTGTTCAAGAGACGGTCGAAGTTTTTGCGCCAGATCTTCATTATGTCTGCTGTCTGTGTGCAGGTAGCTCCTGAACTACCATCGATCATTTTCCTCAGCGGCTCAAATCTCGGTCCGTACACCGTCTTTAAGGAGTCAAATAATTCCTTGTGTAGGCGGCGTTCGGAGTACCATTCCATCTGCTTCGCCTACTCCGTCCAACATGCATTTGTAATGCAACAGAGCTCTCGGGTCAGTCGCCGTCGTAGTTTGCGAAATTGACTCTTCTTCATCAAGTCACTTGGGTCGGCGAAATGTGCAGTGAATGCTGCCTTCTTCTCCGACACGAATCCGGCAGTTGTCGCATTGTTCTGATCAAGACAATCAGGTTGCTCACAGTGTGCGCGCCCGATGATCTCCTCGGCAGCAGCTGTCACCTGGTCGCAAATATGACCACAGTTCGCCCACTGTGGCTATGCAGTCCATATCATACAGTCATGCAGCCATCGCCTTCTGCAGTTCCATACGTTTCAGCAGATTACCGAGGGTGAGAATGTTAAATTTACGCCGATTCACGGTGGGTGTGTAATACAAAGTTTTATGAAAATATATGTACAGTTTGGTCCGCAACAATTTGTGATCAGCGCCACACTCAGCTTCACGCAGTACACGTGTCATGCGCACTTCACGCCTATCACACAGACGTACGCTGACATAGTCTAGCAGGTGAGCGTGACTACTCCGTGGATGCGTCCAAGTCGCTATACCACTCGAGCTCAGTGCAAACCGAATGTTCGTGATCGTCAGACCTTGGATGACACACAGTGAGAACAGCATGTCACCGCTCGCATTCGCTGAACCAGTGCCATGCAGACCAATAACATCTGTCCACACTGATGCATCACGTCCAACGCGTGCGTTGAAACCACTCAGCAGAAATAGTCGGCCGTTCTTCGGCACAGACCGTATCACGGAGGATAGCTGAATGTAGAATTGCTCATACATGTCATCAGGATAACACATGGTCGGACCATACGTGCTTATAAAACTGGCAAACTTACCTCTTCCGAGTCGTATGCGAATATTCAACAGTCGCGCGCTGATGCCTGTTGGTTCACCCACCTGCTGGCCATACGGGCGAGCGGACATTGCAAATCCGACCCCAAGTTCACGTGGTGCTGAGGCGGCGTTGCCCACCCAGTAGAATCTCTAGCCAGCACCTGCTCCATGCAACTTACCTTGTCCAGCGAGCCGAGCTCACTGAGCGCCTCAATTTCAAAATGGTAACGCGCCAGTTCTACCCGAGGAGTGCAGTGCGTCGCTTGGTGCGCTCACTTGAGGTCCGGTCTAGTAGGGTGCGCACGTTCCAGCACCAGATGCTGGGTGCTTTGCGCGCAGGCATACCATTGTATTGGTGGGCAATCGCACGCGTGGTGGTCGTTGTGCTTCGGAGGTTTGCTTGAGGGACTCCATCCGGAGCCTTTGACTCAATAACCTGACCCACAAAACAGTGAGCAGCAGAACCAGCCCGGAAATGTGATTGCAGAGACAGATTGGGATCTGCTTGACGGCTGTCACACACAGCCTTGGAGTTACTGGACCGATTTATATATACTTTTGCAACCGTAGTAGGGTACGCCTGCGACCACAGCGAGACGCAGGTGGGTTTTGGCGTAACCCATATATATGTACGTATATATGTAAATGTAAGTTTGAACGCAACTTTTCATAAAAACTGCGAGAACTTCCTCTTAACAATTCTGAGAAATCTCGAAACATTCTCGATATTCTGTGTACAGAAAAAGTGAAGCTAACGCATCAACTTTCCTGCTTTTGACTCATTTTAAACAAGTTCACCTTGAGTTAGTCGGAATTAAGTCACTTGGTAAAGGTTTCGTGTTCTTTCCTGCCTGGGTTAGCAGAGCCATACGCTGGCGAGAAGAGCTTTTGACCATCGACTGCTCATAAGGGAGAGTCGCACGCACGACTTTTATAAACTGAGTGGCTCATTTCCATTCCCCTACTGTTCTCATTATTGTTTAACGATCAACTTCAACGGAAGCTTTAGCAAACTTCTCACCTTACTGGAGTGCCAGCACAGCAAAACCACCTGCAAACCCTCTGCAGTTAACAGGATGTAGGGAACTATCCATCGGTATCTAAGAGATCCACGTTTTGACCATACTAGGTTATCCTGACAGGAAGCCCCTCTTTTAATTAACTTATCCAAAAGGATTAACTCGACGCTGCACGTACGCTACTTCTGTCGCATTGCTGGTGCACTTGGCTCACTTAAAATGCAAGTAACTTCAACGATGGCGACTATTCAGCCTACCTATCGCACTATATTCAACAGCTTTAGCCTGTATAACCCAGAACACAGATTTTGCATGCCGACGTGAACGAGAGTCTTGCCAATTGCGTACAGGTGTACACACGCAGTGACATCGTACGTCTGTCACTCATAATTCCGCACTTAGTAGTTGAGTTATAGCGAAGCTCGGTATCCACTGCCTTGCAGGTTACTGTCGAGCAAAGAATAAGATAGACGGCGCACTCTGTCCTCTGCACGACGGCAAAGTGGAAGTAACCTTGTCACAACGGTCGTCCCCCTTAGCTCAGTTGTCGCAAGCTATACCGGTAACAGTCAGGCTGCCCGTTTGAGCCCTACAATCATCAATTGAAAGCCACAGTGTTATCTAGCACAGTACAGTGATTTCCGACCGTGTGACAGCTGTCTGTTTGAGCCCAGATGTCATGAATTTCCTCCTTTAAATTTAACCCCCTTCTCTAACCCTTTTTGAGTTATTTAGAAAAGATAGAATTTTCAAAAGGTAGTCAATATTGATCGCAATTCTTTAACACCCTTACTCTCAGGCGCTATGTCCTTATGACCCGTTACACAACGTCAGCCCAGTCTTACTGTTCCGGTGGAGCCTACAGCTACAGCCGAACTGGAGCTTACTCGACCAGTTTTAAACGACGTAGAGGAAATATCAAACACTCCGTTTGCTCGCAGACTCGGGTAGTTTGAAATGTTCTGTAGAGCATGTTTTCCGCATATTCGTGTCATGTGTTTGTGTTACATACGAAAGTTTCTCAAACCCAACAAAAGTGGCTAGACCGTTCCGGGTCTGCCAAAATCTCACAAGTGTATAAAATTCGCTTCGTCCACGATTAATTTTGTATGTAACAGTGCTCATTTACGCAAATGTTTCCCATCTAAACTCCTAGATACATATCACTGGCTAGTTGCATCCTTTCGCTGGATATCTGGACCTCTGCAAAGTGCGCAGCAACCTCCCGCTGAACCAGCTAGTCCAACGCTTATGAACATTCCAACCCACAAAATTGTTCCATTTTGAGAATTTAGTGGGAAACCGAGAAGGAGCCCGATTGGACGCTTCGTATTAGAGCCCCTCAACGGCTCCACCGATTGTAGTTCATACCCCTAGGATACCTACTAGGTCGACTTGGCTACCTGCTCTGCAGAATGATGCTTGCGACGGATAATCTTCCCATGGGCCGAAGAATTGCTTACACGGCCACCGCCCTGGGAAGCACTAGGTAGCAGTTTAGAAAATTCACCTATCAGCTTGCATCCTTGGCGTATCATTTTGGCTAAGATTAATGTGTCCTTGTGCGATTTAACTCCATTGCTTTGCGTCTTGTTTGGTTTCCTTCGAGTCACCGATCCCTGTGCTGCAGCAATTGGTTTCCCCAGCCACTATTTCTACCGGTATCGTCCTTTCTACCTACGGCGTATACAGTGCAGCATAAAGCTTCACTGCACGGCTATGCTAATCTGACTTGCAATCTAGATTACCTATAAACAACTTGCTTAATCAGTGACATAATAAACAGTCAGTTGCCAACTTTCAGACAGTATGAACTGAACAAGTGAAGACCCAGACATCTCATTATTTTGGGCATCAGTTATGTCGGCCATCATGAGTTTATCGGTGACTAACTAATTGTTAGACCAACTGATAATAAAACTTGAAAAATAATGGCATAAATACTAATAATTATGTACATGTTATTGTTAGTTTTGTTAAATGTCAACTGCGAAAACAAGAATCAAGACAAGTAAAAGAGTAACTCTAGTAAATGTCTTTTAGTTTAAGTTTAAGTTGTTCAGCTGTAAACAGATTTTGAGTTGCAGAGGTTTAGTAATGGTAGAATGGGGCTTTAAGGCAACCAGTAGTTTTAGTAGATTTGGCTTGTGAAGTACCTTAGAAAGCAAAATTTTAAACCTTTATTAGATAGAATCCCATATTCTATCATTTACGCAGCTATTTAAATTAGTGAAACTGACCGTACCATTTGTTTTTTCCTACTCACTTGTCATAAAGTGTCGGCGAGGTCATCTACACAACAATAAATGTTTTTGCTATACTGCAAATTGAGTAGCTTCTGCCAAGTAGCCACCTAACCACAGGTTTGCTGCGCTTCCGAAGCTGTTATCGGTAACAAAAGTTACCGGGTATAACAGTGACCCCATTAAGATAAAACGACCTGCCACCGAAGCACAGATTTCGCATTCTTTTGAAAATCTAGTTTCACACAGGCCTTATGCTTATGCCTAATGATTTTGATATCGGAAAGTTCCATACGGACCAGGTCAGTCACCCGAAACTGTGTACCGTAGAAGAAAACCAACAAATGTAATCTACGTAATCCTTTAAACGGGCTGATAACTGTCATTCTAATAATTAATTATGTGAGTTTAAATAATAGCGAACGCTTTATTATGAACAATGCTCTGTGTAATATATGAGGTTTATGGGTTCGGTACTCTTTTACGCAAAATTATAGGCCAGCAAAGTAAAACGAGCAGTAATGACTTGCAACAAACAAATATTCAAAGTCCGAGGACAAAATTAAAACCAAATTAGTAGTAGTCAAGCGTTCACATGCCTTAGCTTAACAGTCGTTAGCATTAAATTTAGCTTGGAAATTAATTGCTGCTTCCTTTGAACATTAAAATCGACAGCTTGGGTCTAGGCCGTAGATTTTAGGCAAAGTAAACAGAGAAACTGGTTACACAATCCTAGACACTTTATTGTAGTGTTATTAGCCCAGCAAGAAAACCAGAACGTCAGAAAATATTGTTCGTTAGCCAAGACAGTAGTAACGTACGTATGTAACGCTTTTGCATACATAATTCGGGCTTCAAATGGCAGGTGTATATAGCCTCAGTAATGGACAGCAATTGTTTGTGTAGGCCCTACGTGAAACGTTCAGGCATTGAGTATCTGACTTTGTAGTTATACCCAGAGAGAGCTTGGTCAAAACCTAGGACCAATGCCATGGATCTGTTTGAGTATATCATCTCGCCAGCAGCAGCATATGCTCGTGGTTCTTGTCCAGCCATTTTTTCACATTTTCACGGCTATGGTAGTTCGCACAAAACGGGCGCAATCCCGCTCAGCTGGAGCTTGTGACATCGCGTTACGGTTATTTTGTTCACGAATCACAGCGCTTATACCTTATGCTATACCAGTCAATCTGGTGCATTAAAAGTACAACGGCTTCTTACACCACTGATCGTGCACATCCTCATCCGCTGTTCTACTGCTATTCAGATGCATGAGGCCGCCGACTATGCGAAGCGGTGCCTGATATACCGTTTCACCCTACCCCATATTTTCGTCAGCCTTACCTGTTCAGTGTGTAAACATCTTGACAATATACTGTCTAGTTCTGTTAACTCTATGTTCTATGGGACCTAAGCCCTATTATCTGCTACCAGAACACATTAGATCTCCAGTACTGACCAATATTAGAGCAGCGTTCGTTTAAGCACACTCATTTGAGAACAGGTAGTAATGAAGTCAAAAGCTTGATAAGCCAACTCGCTTCTGCTTTTGCTGAAATTTTGGGGATCTTCCAATATACGGACATACGGTTTGGGCAAATGTTACATTGTAAACTCATACAGTCGGCTTATATACTGATCGGCTTACAGTTTTGGCACACCCAGTTTTATTGTTTTGGTCCCTGCAATGGTGTTAGCTGGCTCGATGAATACGGACGGCGCGAGCGGTACGGACAACGCGCAACTTGTACCCTGAACGAGATCGTACAAGTGAACTAGACGGAACGCATTAGTCGATTCTCGCAACTGATTATTCTGGTTATTTCAATAGTGTAATGCACTTGAACCAGCTTATCAATGGTAGGTTAACTAATTAGCAACTAACTTGCGATGAAGTGTTAATTCTGCTACACGTTTGCAAGGTAATTTATGAACACTGATATTCGGTTCACGATCTCATATGCAGAATGTGTCATTAATCCTATCAAATGAAACTTGTTTAGTTTCAACAGCCTAGTAACATTTGTACTCATGATTACTGTTGTTCAGCTAGGCAACCTGCTTACACAACTGATGACACAAATCGGTAGGACTTTCGAAAGAAAACGAAAGTAAAAGCGTCACACCTTCAAACATGAATTAAATGCATCGAATATTTCTGGTTTGCGGCTAGGAATAAACAAAGCCGTCAATACTCTAAATGAAGATGCGCAGTCTTATAAAAGGCTTCATTATAGACGAATCAAGTTATACGAGCAAGGATTGTACCAATGGCCCGAACAGATGCAAGATAGTTTATAGCTAGCTGAGTACACGTTGTTGTCAGCAATTGCGGATAACTCGGCGAGTGAACTAGGAAGATACGCGAGCCAATTTGCGCTTTATTCTACATGGCTCAGCCAGCTAAGTTGTCCCAGGAATTGCAAAATATTGCTCTGTTAAACTTAAGCAGAACCCACAAGCTTTCAAGGTCAGCGTATTTGAACAAATTAGACTCAGTAAAGCGAGAAGTTAAACACTTGTATTCATGCGGCAAAATTAATTACTTTTATCGTGGATCGCGATCACAGCACGACAGGAAAGCAAAACAGAAGCAAAACAAAAATCTAATCTATGGGGTCCCTAAAAACAGGCTGAAAACTGCCACTCTAATAATCAATAATGTGAGTTTACATAGTAGTGAACGCCTCTTTATGAACATTTCTCTATGCAATAAATGTGGTTTATGGGTTCCTTAATCTCTTACGCAATATTAGTGACTATCAACGCAACACGAGCAGTAGTGCCCTGCAGCCAACAAATATTCGAATTTCGAGGACAAAATTAAAACCAAATCAGTGGTGGCAAAACGTTCATTTGGCTTAGCTTAGGGGTTGTTAGCATTAAATTTGGCTTGGGACTTGATTACTGGATAATTTAAACATACAAATCGACAGCTTGTGTCTAGGCCGTAGATGGTAGGCACAGTAAAATAGAAACAAATTGCATAAACCTAGACATAATAATGTAATGAGCCCAGCTAAAAACCAAAAGGTCAGCAAACCTTGTTCGTCAGCCAAGGCAACAGTAACGGACATATGTAACAACTTTGCACACATAATTCGGGCTAAAAGTTGCAGATGTATATAGCCTCAGTAATGGACAGGAGCTGTTTCTGGAGGCCCTGCGTGAAACGTTCAGCCATTGAGTACTTGACGTTGTAGAGAATGTGTGGTCAAAATCCATGGCCAGTGCCATGGTTCGGTTTGAGTATATCATCTCGCCAGCAGCAGCAAATGCCCATCGCTTCTGTCCAGACATTTGTCAGATATCCACGGCTTTGGTTGTATGCACAAAATGTGAGCACATTCCCTCTCAGCTGCTTGGTGTGACGTCGCGTCAGCGCTACTTATATTTTAGGTAATCACAGCGCGTATCCATTATGCTATGCCAGTCAGTCTGACGCATTAAAATTACGTCGTCCTACACCACTGCTCGTGAACATGTTTCTCACCCGCTGCTCCACTTCTATTCAGATGCAAGTGGCCCCCGACTATGTGAGGCGGTGTCTGGCATACCCTCACACCACACCGCATATTGTCAGCTCTCTTATCTGTTTCGTGTGAATTGACATCTAAGCAATACACTGTCCGGTGCAGTTAACATCTTTGATCTGACGGCTCTAAACCCCATTAACTGCGGTCATCAAATATTAGGTCGCCAGAAGGGACTAATAGTAGAGCCACACTCGCTTGAGCCCAATCAAGTGGGAGTAGGCAGTGATGCAGTTAAAATCTTGAGAAACAATTTCGTTTATCTTGCTACTGACTTTTTGGGGGGTTGTCTAATATACGAACGTATGGTTTTGGGCAAATTTATAGTTGCAAACTCAATATGTCGTCTTATATACGGATCGGATTATACAAGACAATATACGGCAAATTTTCAGCACACCCAATTTTATTGTCTTGGTCGCTGTGATTGTCTTAGTCAGCTCCATGGTTGCGAACGGCTCGAACGGTACGGACAACGCGCAAATTGTACCCGGAACGAGATGGTACCCGTTACCCAAACAGAACGCAATAGTCGATTCTCGCAACTGAAATTTCTTGTAATTTCAGTAATGTAATACACTTGAACCAGTTTAGCAAGGATAGGTTAAATCATTAGCGAATAACTAGCGATGAAGTGGTAATTCTCCTGAAGTTTGCAGCGTCATTTATGAACACCGACTTATGGTTCGTTGTCCCAGAAACAGAATGTGTCACTAATCGTATCAAACGAAACTTGTTTAAGTTCAACCGCTTAGTACAAATTGAATCCACGGTTACCACTAACTCGGCAACCTGATTACACAACTGATGATAGGAATCTATATGCCGTTAGAGAGAGAATGAAAGCAAAAGCGTCACACCATCAAAAACTGACTCAAATGTATCAACTATTTTTTTTACAGCCTGGATGCACAAAACTATCAATACTCTAAATTTAAAGAATCAATAAATTTCAAAAATTTTAGAAGCACGGTAAGAAGACGAAAACTGGTAGATGCCAGCATTTCTTATTGTCTCCATTGTACAATTAAGAATAACCAGTATACAATTGTATACTTAAATATGCGTGTGACCGAATAAGCATGAGGTGCAAAATGAATGAAGGAAGTTCCACTCCTATGTCCACGGTAGTCTTAAGCTGATAAATAATGGCTTTTGAACACACAGGGACGGCTTCATCCGGCTTATCGCAACGGCCTCGGCGAAACGGAGCAAGCGGGGATTAGGGTGACGTAATACAAGTGTGAACGCTGATCCAAGCTCTATTCGGTGACGCGCAGTCAATAGGTGTCTACCTATTGAGGAAGCCGGCGTCCTGCGCAAGCACGGAACTTCATGCGGACAGGGATGCTGGTCAATTTCACTTTGAACCCAACTTGGCACGCGTTCCTTTATGCGGGAAGTCAAAGACCGATTGGTTCTGACTGTGTAACTGTCTCCGCAGTCGCACATGAATTTGTATATGAAGTGTGAGTTGGCCCCTATTGGTTGAGCTTCCTTCTTTGGAGGCACCGGTAAGTTACAGGTTCTATTGACGACCACAACCTGAGGAGGACAGTAACTTCTCTGCACAGCAGAGATTAAACGTTTCGTGATTTTGAATATAGTAAAGTCACTCTTGAAAGACAACACGATATAGATCTTTTTCTTGGTTACCTTATGCGCCAATTCTTTCCGGTACCGCTTATGGCTGTATTTCTCTATAAATCTACGTGGATAACCATTTGCACCGTGTTGTTGTAATGAACTCTAGCTCGTTGGTTAGACACTCAGCCCAGCACATTTATCTAGCACGACTAACTAAACTTTTCACAAGGTCTGCTTGTACCGCACTGGTGTGAAGCTGATGAAGTGCAAGTATTGGCCGGACCAGGTTGCTTTTCTGTAGATAGACCTTTTAATGAACTTGTTATCCATGCAACGGATGAGGATTTCTAAGATTGGCTGACGATTCTTCTGCTCCACTTCGCAGGTGACCCGCAAGTTGGCATGTGTACAGTTGAGTTGCTGCACAAACTGGACAATCTACTGCTCCGATGCACAAAGGCCAACATGTCATCCAAATAACGCTTATATTATGGTGATTGGTGTATTTCTGCGGATATGCCATAGCATGAAGAAATCGGAAAATACAGGGCCTAGTGGGGTACGCATTGCCAAACCATCGATTTGACGATTTGAGGTGTTCTGAAAGTGGAAGCAAACATTTGCTGTACACAACAGTAAGGATTCCTTTAGAAATTCGACTGGAATTGGTAAGGAATAACTAGATTGCTCAATTAGCACACATATGTAATCAAGAATTTGTTGCAGTGGGACGTTGCTGAATAGAGATTTCACATCCAAGGAACGCATGATTTATCGAAGAGGTGGATGTCATCTAAGACAATCTTTAAGACTATATGGATTGTACAGTTGTCCCAGAGGCTAAAGTATCTTCATTAGCCAGCGAGCCAATTTATGCTGCGGCCCATTTATCATTGATAGAATCTGTCTAAGTGGTACTCCACTCTTGTGGGTCTTCGATGACCCCCCTATTGCTGCGAAGTAGTGCTGCCACTTGGCTTCAAACGATTATAGGTGTCACTATCAATCATGCGAATAAGGAGAAGCATTTCAAAATGTGAAGTTACGTTAGCTTAAACGTCGGCTATGTTCTCCATCTTATCAAGTCGTTCAAATGTGCTAGTGTCGTTGAGTATGTTACTCATTTTCTGAGCGTACTAGACCTTGTTCATGACTACCACTCCAGAGCCGTTATCCGGTTTCCTCACAACTACGTTCTTAGTACGCAGTTCACGCCGCGCCCGGAGGTGTCGGTCTGTAAGTGCGCGTTTTTCAGTCACTGGCCCTGTCTTAACTTCTTGGGCAGTGTCGGTCAGTTTGTTTCTACACCGAACAACACTGTCATGACTGGATGGTTGAAGCGTCTTAAATTGATCAAAATGCTCTCAAACTTTATGTAAACAACCCGTTCAGTCTTCTAGGAGAAATTTTGTAATAAAGCCCATATGACATAGCTTCTAACTGCAAAGCGGATAGTTGCAGTCTAATAAATTCACCACGTACTTACCAGGATCACGAAATATTGGCTCCTCATCCTGGCTGTTCGTAAGCGAGTTCTTTAACCGAGTATTCCGATTTCGCCTTGTACGGTCGAGAGTGGATTTGCAAATGTTAGCGAACATTGCATGACAACACAATGATAGATCCTCTGCCACATGTACTAGAGTTGCGTGAGCTTCCAGTAAACTCAGAAGTTTGGACTCAGCCGTCTCCAACTGAGCGGATGTCACAGGTTTGAGGTTAGCCATGAAACTTTTGCGTTCATTTCTACGCAGCAGTATGAGAACAGAACGGAGATATCTACACAGAGGAATACATTACCAAAGAAAAGAAATTTTCACATATGCGCACACGACGTTGCACCTCAGGTAAACTATATGATGAAGCAATTTGATAGTTTCATCGGGAATGCTTCGTTTGAGAAATTTAAAGCAGTTATTTCTCTTCAGAAATTTGAAAAGCACGGTAAGAAGACGAAAATTGGTAGATGCATGCATTTCGTATGGTCTCCTTAGTACCATTAACAATACACGGTATGCAACTATGTATTTAGATATGCGCTTGACCGAATAAGCATGAGGTGCAAAATGTATGACGGAAGTTAAACCACTATGTATCCGTTCTGAGAACTTTTCGGTTGCGCTACCAAGTTATAAAGCTGCGCGCAATCAATGCATAAAGAAATGAGAGGGTCAGCTAAGTAAAACTAAATAAATGCTGCTTAAAAATTATTAGTAATTGTCGGCAGTATGCAAAATAGCACAAGTTGTCTGTTCAAAGTCGTATACCAACTCCCAGTGGTCAAGTTCCAAGTCCACACTGATGCAGAGGTCAACGTTATCAAAATACTTTTCAAACAAACGACGTCCAGCCAGCTAAGTAGCTGGTTTGTGTTCGGTAATATTAGGCGCATGAAAAGTTTCAATTTTCACAGCAGGCTTGTGTGTCATGGACAAGCGCACAGCTTTGTTGGAAGCGTTGCTTTTGCGTTTGTGGCACCAGTTGCCGTGGAGTGGATAATAATGGAATTTCTCAAATCCTTTGTAAGCTTCACCATTATTCTGCTTACTGGGAAAGTGAGATATTGCTGTCGATTTCCTATACTTCTCTAACGAAATATGAAGTGCAATTTTCCCAAGCAAAGTGGCGTCCAAGCAAAAATGGTCCAGAATTTATAAGCCAAAGTGATAAAAGTATTCAGATTTACCACTCCCTTTTAGATGTACTACGCAAAAATCATGCAAATGGCTTTCATTGCAGAATGCAGTAAAATAGATTTGCAATGCTTGTTCTCGGATGTGCTGTACACAAGATCAACCGTTTGGTTTCTACTCTAACTGCGAATTGCACAGCCCTGTTGCCCTTCCGCTGCTGTTCTTAGGATTCCTTTTCGGATACTTTGGTGCATTTAGTATATAGCGAATTATCTAAACGGTTGGTTTCTATCCTTTAACTGATTTTTGAACAACATGAATTATATAATTCTATAGGCTTAGGCTCTTGCATTCATACTGCACTTCAATTCTCATCCTCCATTTTCCCTTTATCCCTTACCCCTTCGTTCGCCGCACTTACTCCTTCCCAGCTGCCCAACCCATCAAGGCCATACTCATTTCCTTCTTGCTTATGTTTGCTATATCGACTTCATTTGCTTCTCGAATGCATTTATTTCCCAATGTATCGAGGACGTCTAAAACATTAGCCACAAAGCAAACATTCAGCCACCAACTCAGTGTTACCTAACCGGAGAATTTTAAGGGGCTCAAGTAAAGTTGTGGAGGTAGATCAATTTGTTTCGTTCCCTGTTGTCGCCAACCTCTAGGATGAACAATTCGATCACAATTTTACATAGATGACTCTCTGAAAACATGAATCTATGGCACCGTCATTTGGTAATCCGAAAGTGAGAGGAGCATCTCCGCCGAAAATTTGTATGTCCCCCGGGAATCTCTGTTCGGTTAATTTTATTCAAAATTCCTGAGTTATTTCTGGCTAGCATAGCATTTTCGCACCCACTTTTTGTTGATTTACATATCAAGCAACGTAGTGTTTATTGTATTCATTAATGATTCTCTGTCTATTATAGTCATTTGGGACAGACATAGTCTTGTATTATGGGGGTATGGAGATGGCACTTTGTAACCGTATAATTGCGCCTGGCTCATGATAAATTTCCTTAGCTAATTTTCTACATTGCCTCGTGAAGTTATTTTTGCTCACTCAGAAAACCCTTTTGATGCTCTTGAAAAGGCTATACTTAAGCGTGTGTGCGTGTGGCGGTAGTTCGTCTGCAGCCGCTATTCAGAAAACTGCATTTGGGCGAACAATGCCCTTAACATAGGCAAGATAGTTAATATAGCTACTTGATTCTTCCGCCTTATTTGTGGCAGCTTTTTGCGTTTTTTGCCTTAGTGGCTACCAGGAATCACAAGCAAGTCCTACCTTCGTGAGTTACGTATCGCTTGTCAAACTAACAAATTTGGCAGAAAAAGCCATTGAGCAGAGCCAGCCATAACCAAAATACAGCAAGGGATACCCTGTCCCGTTAAAGGACGCGTTTTTTCCAGCCTATACTCTGAGACATAAGTCCTGCAAACACTAGTTGCGTCAATTTCTCGCTATGTCCAACAGATCAACTTAAAAAGCCACCCAAGCCCTTTGGAATCACTTGCAATACGCTCCTTTTCCCTACATAGACAAGCCAAAGTCATTAAAGACTAAAGTTTGGAAAATACCTTCCGTAAACGAGATACACCATGCACCTTCATTGAGAAATAGGAAAATTTCTAGGCCGATGTGCAAGTATGACGAACACGAGCCGCCAAACCAAATGTAACACAGCTGTGTTAAAGATTTTAATTTCAGTAGCAAGGTTCTCGTGGACACCGGAGCCGAAGTCGACGTCAAAACCCCCAGCTTTAATACGGTCGGCTCACGCTCACTGACCAGGCGGCCATCCACCAGTTGCACACCAAATACAACTTTGAATGAGGAGCTGCTAAAACTTAACCTAACGCTACGGCAAAATTCACTATAGGGATTGGTATTACCATCCGTACCTGACGCTATCATATGCCTAAACATTACATATACTTTTTCCAAATTACTGTTAAAATTAAAAGTGAAAGCATGTCGACGCTTGGACACATCTCAGTATTTTCTAGACTAGCTTCATGTTGGCCAGGATTTCTTTTATTCCTACACTGCCTCTGGCTTTACAGTACTTCATATACATTTAAAAGCAGCATTCGAAGCCAAATGAAGTTCAGTAACTTACACGAATTGAAGTCAAACTTCGTGCACTCTATCTTTACCACGGGTCGACAGGTTTCGCCGCACCCTCACAAATGGCCCGGGGACAAAAACGACACAACTAAGATGGAGTTCGAGCAAATGGTTGAGACTGAAATGATCCGCCCATAAACTTCAACATTGCATATGATGCCGGTGAAATTCGGTGACTAGCATTCCTATGGTCAGTATAGGGCACACAAAAATTTTCCTTCCTGAAAATATACCCGACGCCTTTCATTCGCAACTCGTTTACGTAAGGTAACTTCGTTTTGTTTCCAACTATAACTAGTGCGTCTATACTATCAGATGCTTCTGGTATCAGATTAGGACTGTAAAACTACAACCTTACAAAATTTTTGTTCTTTCAATTACCTCATAATCCCTGTCTACCTTTATGACGCTGCTCAAATATTGCCAAGTTTCATACATTAGGTGTCACCTGAACCCAGTGTTTATCCGTTTTTAAATGGATCACTAAGCTAACGGATTATTTCTTATATAAAAGCAAGTGATTGTCATTCCCAGTATTAGATTTAGGGTGCAAAGTACATAAATAACTATAAATCTGACAGTAAAAGATCTTGTGAGCTCCATGACTCAATAAGAAATATGGAGAAGCCCAGGTGCGAATATCCCTGTCTGTTTCTTGTGCACTGATGCCCTAATCTTTTAGTCATAGGCTGTATCAAGTAGTGCAAATATGCAAGGGATTCTCAACATGTCATCCACAACTCTAACTATTCTGACGACGAACATCTGTCACGTTGGCGTGTTTCTACGATTGACGCAATTTGGGTTGCAGTGAACACCGATAAATGTTAAAATTGACAAGCACACCATTGCGGTTCTGTCACAATTAAATCAGCTGGTATTGTTCTAACAGACAAAATCCAAACACTGAAGAAATGTCTTGCTCCTGGCCTATTCAAGAGCGTCATGTATGCTATTTTGCCGTTAACCTTTATCAACGCTACTAGCCCAAAAGTGTATGCATTACGCAATCAATGTTGAACTTGATCTGCGATGAAAAAGCGATTTTACAACAAACAACACTCGACCGGCTTCAGAAAAGCTCCAAGTGGCCATGTTCAACGTAACGCTTCACACATACTAAAAACTAACGACATGACTATTATTGGCGACTGAACCTAGAGAAAGCGCCTTCAATGTAGCTTTTCAAAAGCTCATCAATCAGAGATGGATACAGCAACCTTTTTCAGTTTGCAACTTCCAGTTTGGAGTTCAGAAAATAAGGTAGAAAACTATTCACAATGTGCCATTATATCTGGCATTTTTGTCACTAACACAAAGATAGACAAGTAGCAGTCTTTATTGGTAGCAAGCCATTGTGCTGCGCAATCGATGACGCAACAGGTAGATATTCTCTACGAGAAACAATACAATTGGTCCAACTTATATTTTATGAACAACCTACGACACGTCCCAGGTGCTGTTTATCCTGTCCCGGACGCTGTTTCATGAGTCAAACTTTCAATTTTTCTCAGGCAACCAACCTCAAGTTAAACCTAATGGCTGCAGAACAACAAGTTTATCCTGATATATATATATATATTTACATATAGGCTTCGACGCAACACTTCATTAAAACTGCGCGAAGTTCCTCCGAATAGATGTGAGAAAGCTTGCGAATTGCTCCATGTTCTGTGTACAGACGAAAGTAAAACAAACACACCGCGTTCCCTGCTTCTGACGGTCGTTTTCGACAAGTTCACGTCGAACTGCTGGGACTTAAGTCATCATGAAAAGATTTCTTTACTTCCCCACCTGTGTTAGCAGATTTATTAGCTGGCCAGAATTCTGACAATCGGCTGCTCATACGGGACAGTCGCGCGCGCGAGTTTGTGAAACTGAGTTGCTCGGTTTCATTCCCCTACTATCTTCATTATTGTTCAACTTCAACGGAAGCTTTTGCATACTTCTCAACTTACTGGAGTGCCAGCATAGCAAAACAACCTGCAAACCCTCTGCAGTTAACAGAATGGAGGGAACTTACTGTAGGTAGTTAAAAGCGCCACATTTTGACCATTCTAGGGAATCCTGGCACGAATCACTCCTGCTAGTCATTTTAGACAAAGGGATTAGGTTAACGCAATATGCATGCTACTCCTGTCACTGTTTGCCTTCCCAAAGAGTGTACGTGGTGCACGTAAGCAACTTCAATTATGGCGACTACTCAAAAAGCCCATCGTACTATAGGCAACAGCTTTAGCCTGTGTAACCCAGAACACAAAGTTTGAGTGCCAACGTGGATGAGAGTCTTGCCACTTGCGCACATCTGTACCTGCGCACTGACATCGTACGTCTGTCACTCATAATTCCGCACTTAGTAGTTGAGTTATGGCGAAGCTCGGTTTCCACTGCCTTGCAGGTTACTGCCGAGCAGAGAATAGAGTAGTCTGTGCACCCTGTCCTCTGCATGACAGTAACGTGGAAATAACTTTGTCACATTAGTCAGCACCGTCCCCTTAAGCTCAGTTGTCTGAAGCTATACCCGTTGGAGACAAACTGCCTGTTCGAGCCCTGCAAGCGTCAGATAGAAATCGCACTGTTATCCATTCCTGTAGAGTGATTTCCAGCCATGTGATGGCTGTCTGACTGAACCTAGATGTGATGAGTTTCTTCCTTTAACATTTAAACCCATCTCTAACCATTTTTGAGATATTTACTGATCGCAGTGGAAAAAGTTATCAATATTGATCGCAATTATTAAACATCCTGGCTCTCAGACGCCGTGTCGTTATGGCCTGCTACAAAACGTCAGACTAGTCGTTCTGTTTTAGTGAAGCCTTCAGCTACATCCGAAATCGACTAGTTTTCAAATAACGTAGGGAAGATATCAAACTCTCCGTTCACTCCAGACTTTGGTAGCGTTTGATATTTCCTGCGGAGCAAATCTTCCACATATTCACGTCACTTGCTTATGTGACATATGAAGTTTTCTCAAAACCCACAAAAGTTCATAGACCATTAGGAGACTGCCAAAAAATTTAAAGTGCATAAAACTCTCCGTTCGCCATTAATTTTAAATAAATAAATAAATAAATAAATTTGGATATTTACCGACCGACGGTACACGGCCCCATAAGTGCCAATTTACGCAACAGTTTTCTATCTGAACACAAAAATACATTTCACCGCCTAGTTGTATCATGTCGCTGAATATCCGCAACTCAACGACGTGCACAGCGGCCTTCCGCTGAACCAGCTACTCCAGCGTTTACGAACACACCAATCCATAAAAATTGTACAATTTTGAGAATTTAGGGGGAAAGCGAGAAAGAGCTTGCTTGGAAATTTTGTGTTACAGCGCCCCAACAGCTACAACGATTGTAGTTCACAACAGTACAATGAATACTAGGTCGACTTAGCTACGTGCTTTGCAGAATGATGCTTGCAGCGGATAATCTTCGCATGCACCGAAGAACTGCTTACACGGCAACCGTACTGGTTAGGACTAGGTAGCGGTCTATAAAATTCACACGTAAGCTTGAATAATTGGTGTAATATTTCGGCTATGATTAATTCGTCCTGGTGAATTTAGGCTCCCCTGCTTGGCGTCTCTGTTGGTTTCCTTCACGTCACCGATCCTTGAGCTGCACGATTTTGTTTCCCAGCTATTAGTTCTACCGGTTTCGAGCCTTATACATAAGAAGTATACGTTACAACATCAAATTTAACTTCACGGCCATTCCAACCGGAACTGCAATCTAGAGTACCGATAAACGACTTGCTTAAACAGTAAAATAAATGATAATGAATTGTCAACTTTCATACAGTATGTACTTGACAAATAAAGACAAAAACCATCTCACTATTGTAGGCATTAGTTAGTTTGGCAATCAAGAGTTTATAATGAGACCATGAATTATCATGAGTTTATCTGTCAGGCCAACAGATAATAAGAGGTGAAAAATAATGGCATAATTGCTAATAAATATTCACATTTTATCGTTGATATTGTTTAAGGTGAACTGTGAAAATGCGAATCAAAAAAAGAAAACAATGAGACTAGTAAATATCTTTTTGTCAGAGTGTAAATTTTCAGCTGTAAACGATTTTGGGTTGCAGACGTTTAGTTATGATAGAAGTTCTTTAAGGACACCACTTGTTTTATCAGCATTGGCTTGTGGAGTACATAAGAAAGCAACGTTTTAAATCTTTTTCAGATGAAATTCCAGTATCCTATCTTTAATTTACGTAACTCTTTTAATCAGTGACACTGATCTTACCAGTTGTTTTTCTCTCACTTGTCCTATGGTGCCGGCGAGATAATCTATACAAAAATAAATCCAATTTTGTGCTATACTGCAAGTTGAATAGCTTCTGCCAAATAGTCACCCAACCACAGGTTTACTGCACGTTCAAATCTGTTATCAGCAACAAAAGTTATCGGGTATACCAGTGACCCCATTTCAATGAAACGACTTGCCACCAAACCACATATTTAGCATTCTTTGGTAAATGTACTTTCACACAACCCTTGTGATGCTTATGACAGCGGAAAGTTCCATTTGGACTAGGTCAGTCACCCGAAACAATGTATCGTAGGAGCAAACCAACAAACCTAACCTATGTATTTCCTAAACACAGGCTGATAACTGCCCATTCTAATAATCGGTAATGTTGGTTTAAATAATAGTGAACGCATTTTTGTGAATAGTGTTCTAGGTAATAAACGGGGTTAGGGGTTCGGTTCTCTTTTACATAATATCAGTGGTTAGCAAATCAACGCGTGAGTAATAACTGTCAGCAAACAAATATTCGAATTTCGATGCCAAAATTAAAAACAAATGAGCGGCGGGTTAAGGATTCTTTTCGTGTAATACGTTTATATGGCCGTGGTTACGGGTCGTTAGCATTAAACAGCTCTTCGAGCCTAGCACGACCACAGGGACAGTGCACCCAGTCCTCGCCATCAACGGCCAACTGTTTCCTGGAGCCAGTATGAACGAGGTGGTGGGTAATAGACAGGTAGGCACCTTGTCAACATGCACATCAAGCGCAGCCACACCGGGAATATCAAGCAACAGTCAATCATTTGAAACGACAAGATAAATAAAATAAATCCAATAATGTATACAGATACGGTGGCATAATTCTTCGTTAAATTACCACATGCAGTAAGTTGGTTAGTAATGAATCCGCGAAAAGTAAGAAATGTTCATGTTACTTAAAAAGGCTACTAATGCAACAAAGTTATTGAAGATAAGCGCAATTAGCGTAAGCAAACTGTCTAGTTAATAGAAGATTAATCAGGGATTCAGAACAATCCAACTAAAGTGGAATGAAATTTAGCCAGCTTAAAAAGATCTAGTTTAAGTGTAATTTGGTTTAGGGCAATTGCGGTGAAGAAGCATCAATAATGCAATATCAGCCTCAGCATGATACACTCTGGACACTATATATATATATATATATATATATATATATATATATATATATATCGCTGCTATACTTTGTGCGGCCATCTGCTCAATAATCCGTATTGTGATGAGCGGCATTTACCTGTCTAGACTTGAAAACGTCTCACAGTTTTCCTCACCGGCTAATCAGTTGTGTTGTCGTCGGACGATCTTTGTGTGGCGTTTAGAGAAATGCCTACATTTGAAGTTACAGACCAAAACATTAACGATTCACGCCAACCTAGAACAGTACTTACCATGTATCGCCAAAAACCAATAATTATGAACCACTGCATTCAAGTTAAAGATGAAATTAAAGAGCACACCGTGTGACTGGGTTGCAGATCGCAACCTCTATTTAGACCTCGGCTTACTTTGTTGTAAACCTCGGACTTGGTGACCTAGAAGACCGTATCCTGATTGGAAATATTTGAATATTGCAATTCCCAAAGCCGGCACACCACGACAGCGGTTGCTCTTCCTTACACTGGCACCCAACGACTGCGGTTTTGTGCATGTTTGGACACTAGGTGAAGATAGCATGAGCTGGGTTGGAACTTCGTGCCAATCAGTTCTTGGCTAACGAACTGTACAATAACCTACTGAGGTCTGCGAGCAAACATTGGCAAAGCGGATGGTAATTCAAAACTGCATTTAGGAAGCGCGCCGTTATGCTGGGTCGCGACTTGCAACCTCTTTTGAAACCATAGAACAATTTGAGGTAAACCTTGATCCGTGCGATTTTGAGGACCATACCCTGAATAGAAATGTTTAGGTGTTGCTCTTCCCAACACATGCACACAACGACCGCGTTTTCGTCCCGGTCTGGACTCGTCAGTTAGAGATAGCCAGAGCTGGGTTGGAAACCAGCTCTTAGTAGTTAATGGCTAACTCACTGAACACTATGCTACTGTGGTCTGCAAGCTACGGTTGGCATAACGATAAGTAATCCAAAGCTGCATTATGCGAGCACACTGTGTGGTTGGGTTGAGACGCGCAACCTGTATTTGGACTTGGACTTACTTTAAGGTAAAATATGTTCACCGCCATCTCAAAGAAGACATCCTGAATGGCAATATGTCAGGGTTGCTATTTCCATCACTGGCACACCACGACCGTGGTTTCCTTCTGAATGTAATTCTCCGGTATGGATAGACTGATCTGAGGAGAAACTCAGACCTTAGTAGTTCAAGTAGCACTCCATGAAAACTATGCTGCTGAGATCCGCGAGCAACGCTTAGCGCAGCGGAAAGTTATATAGGGCTGAACTTTGGGTACACCCTCTGTGGTTAATATGCGAATCACAACCTCTATTGAGACCACGGCTCACTTTGCGGTAAATCTCGGTCATTACGACATTGATTACCGCATCCTGAATGAAAATATTTGGGTGTAGCTCTTCCCAAAACTGGCACACCAGGACCGCGTTTGGGATCTGGATTTGACTCGTCAGGTAGAGGCAGACAGTTTTGGGTTGGAACTCAGTTCTTTATAGTTCGTGCCTAACGTCTTGGATACTATGCTACTGAGATGCGCGGGTAAGACTTGACACTCTGAACATTAACTGGATGCTGCATTGAGGGAGCACGCTGTTTGCTTGTGTTGGGATTCCAACCTCTATTAAGACCGCGGCTCACTTTTAGGTAAACCTCGGTATTTGCGATCTCGAGGACGACATTCTGAATGGAAATGTTTGGGTGTTGCTCTTCTTAACACTAGCACACAACGACTGCGGTTTACTCTAGGTTTGGACTAGTAGCTAGAGATAGCCTGAGCTAGGGTGGTACTCAGTGCTTAGCTGTTCGTGGATAACACCATGAACACTATACTACTGAGATCTGCCAAAACGCTAGGCATAGCAGCATATAATTGAAAGCACCATTATGGGAGCACGCTTGGTGGTTGATTAGCGAATCCCAACCTTTATAGAGACCTTGGCTCACCTTCAGGTAAACCTCGTTCATGGCGATCTACAGCACCGTATCCTGAATGGAATTATTTTGGTGTTGCCATTCTAAACACGGCAAACCAAGCCCAAGGTTTCGTCTTAGTTTGGATTCGCCAGTTGGAGATATCCTGAACTAGGTTGGAACTCAGAACTTAGTAGTTCATGGCTGACGCACTGAGCCCCATCCCATGTAGGTCTGCGCGTAATGATTGGCGTAGCTGGAAGTAATTCAAAGCTGAATTTATTTAGCACGCCGTGTGGTTGGGTTGCGACTAGCATCCTCTTTTGTAACCTTGGCTCACTTTGAGGTACACTTAATTCATTGCGCTCTCGTAGACCGCGTCCTGAATAAAAACATTTCAGTGTTGCTATTTCCCTCACTGGCACACCACGACCACGGTTTCGTCTTGCCTTGAACTCGTCAGGTGGAGATAGCTTGAGCTAGGTGTTAAAATTCAGAGCCTGATATTTCATGGGTGAGGCCCAGAACACTATGCTACTGAGATCCGCAAACAACGCCCGGCACAACGGAAAGTGTTTTAAAGCTGAATTTAGGGAGCGCGCTGTGTGGTTTCGTTTCGACTGGCAACCTCTAATGAGTCCTCGGCTCAATTGAGATAAACTTCGATGACTGTATCCTGAATGGAAATAATTTGGTGTTGATCTTCCCAACACTGGCTCACCACGACTGCTTTTACGTCCTGGTTTTGACTTCTTAGGTGGAGATAACCTGATTTGGAATGGAACTAGGTGCTTAGTATTTCATGCTAACTATTTGAACGCTAGGCTACTGCCATCCGCGAGCAATGTTTGGACAGCGGAAAGTAATTCAAAGCAGCATTTAGGAAGCACGCTGTGTGGTTGGTTTGAGACTCGCAGCCTCTATGAAGACAGCGGCTCACTTTGATTTAAACAACTGTCATCGCGATCTCACGGAAGTTATCCTGAATGGAAACATTTGGTTGTTACTATTCCCATCCCTAGCACACCACGACCGCGGTTTGGTACCAGATTTGACTTGTCAGTTGGAGATAGCCTGAATTAGTATATCATGGCTAACAAGTTGAACGCTAGGCTGCTGAGACCCGGGAGCAACGCTTGGCAAAGCGGTAAGTAATTCAAAGCTGAATTTATAGTGCACACTGTGGCTTTGGTTTGCGACTCTCAACGTCTAGTGTGACCTCGGCTCACTTTGAGGTAAACCTCGGTCATTGCGATCTCGATGACCTTAACCTGAATGGGAATATTTCGGTGTTGCTCTTTCCAACACTGGCATATGACGACCGCGGTTTCGTTCTCGTTCTGATTAGTCACGTGAAGATAGCCTAAGCTGGGTTGGAACTCAGGGATTAGTAGTTCCTGACAATCGCCCTGAACATTATACTACTGAGGTCGGCGAGAAACGCTTGGCAGAGCGGTAATTTATTTAAAGCTGAATTTAGGAAGCACGCTGTGTGGTTGGATTGCGACACCCAAACCTTTATTGAGAACTCGGCTCCTATTGATTTAAAAATCAGTCATTGCGATTTTAGTGAAATATCCTGTGTAGAAATATTTGTGAGTTGCTCTTCCCATCAGTGGTACACCCCTACCGAGTTTTCTTCCAGGTTTGGACTAATCAGGTGGAGATAGCATGGGCTGGTTTGAATACAGATGGTGATATTGCATTGGGAGAAGATTGAACAATGTTGTACTGAGATCTGCGTGCAAAGCTTGGCAAAGCCAAAAGTAATTCACAACTAAGGTTATGGAGCACCCTGTGTTGTTGTGTTGGGACTCGCAACCTCTATTGAAACCTCGGCTTACTTTGAGGTAAACCTCGGTCGTTGCGACCACGAGGACCTTATCTTGAATGATAATATTTGGGTGTTGCTCTTCCCAACGCTGGCACATCCCGACCAGGGTTTAGTAGTGTTTTGTACTCGTTAGCTTTAAGGGCTGGATTTGGTTTGGAACAAATATATTAATATTTCAAGTCCAACTCCCTAAACACTGTGCTACCGAGATCCGCGGGCAGAGCTTTTCACAGCGGAAAGTGATTCAAGATAAATTTAGGGAGCACGCTGTGCGGGTGGGTTGGGACTCTCAACTTATGTTGAGACTTTGTCTTACTTTCAGGTAAAGCTAAGTCATTGCGGTCTAGAAGACGACTTTGTGAAAGGAAATATTTTGTGGTTGCTCTTACTAAAACTGGCAAACCAAGCCAATGGTTTCATCCTAGTTGGGACTCGCCAGGTGGCGATTGCGTGAGCTGGGCAGAAACGGATCTTAGAAGATTATAGTTAACGCCCTTAGCACTATGCTACTGTTATCCGCGAGAATCCCTTGTTCAGCGATACTAACTTTTAACTGAATTTAGGAAGCATGCTGTGTGGTTGGGTTGTGACTTGCTACCTCTATTTAGACCCCGGCTCAATTTAAGGTAAACTTCGGTCCTTGAGATCCTGAGGACCACATCTTGAATGAAAATATTTGGATGTTGCTAAACCCGAAACTAACTTACGGCAACCGTGTTTTCGTTCTGGTTTGGACTCGTTAGTTTGGGATAACCTGAGCTGGTTTGGAAACAAGTGCATAATAGCTCATGGCTAACGCTCTGAACACGATGCATCTAAAATATGCAAGCAACGCTTGGCACAGTGGAACGTAATTCCAAGCTGAAATTAAGGAGCAACCTGTGTGGTTTGTTTGCGATTCGCAACCTCGATTGAGACATCGGTTTACTTTGAGGTAAACCTTGTTCAAGGGGATATCGAGGACTGTATCCTGAACGGAATTGTTTGGGTTTTGCTCTTACAAACCGTGGCACACTACGACCGCGTTTTCTTCCTTGTACATTGTCGTCAGTTGGAGATAGCCTGTACTTGTTTGGAACACAGGGCTTAGTATTTCATGTCTAACGCCCTGAACACTGTGCTACTTAGATCCGTGAGCGTCCGTTGGCACAAGTTAAAGCAATTTAATGCTGATTTTAGGGAGCAAGCTGTGTGGTTATGTTTCGAAGCGCCATCTCTATTAAGACCTCAGCTCACTTTGCTGTAAACATCGGTCAATGCGATCTCGAGTACCGCATCCGGAATAGAAATATTTGGGTGTTGCTGTTTAAAACATTGGCAAACGACGACCGCTGTTTCGTCCACGTCAGGTGGATACATAGTGAGATGTTTTGGAACGCAGCGCTCCGTCATTCCTGTCCAACTTCAAAATCAACACGCAACTGAGATCCGCGAGCAACGCCTGGCAGAGAGGAATGTAATTTAAAGGTGCACTTAGGGATAATGCCGTGTGGTTTGAGTGCGACTTGCAACCTCTATTGAGACATCGGCACAATATGAGATAAACCTCGGTTGTTGCGATATCGAGGACCGTATCCTGAATGGAAATACTTTGGTTTTGCTCTTCCCAACACTGACACACCCCGACTGCGGTTTTGTCCTGTTCTTAATTCGTCGTCGTTTGTCTGAGCTACTCCTGTCTGTACTTCTTCTCACTTCTATACGACGCTATAGAGCAGCATGCCATACTTTAGGACGATGTGTGGGCTTTAATTGGATTGGTACATAGCGTGTTAACCGAAGTAGTAGTGATCTATGTTTTTCGATGTTTTTGTAGCAACTTTAATGTGCACATGCCGGATTGATTGCATGATAGTTGTTCTGTGCTGTTCAGCCTAAGACCCTTCTGTGTTTTGGGTGAGACATGCCGGATCAAATTACATTCAGAAATAACGTCGATGTGATCCAATTTGAAGTAAGGTTGGAAGAGATCGTAGAAATGAAAGTCCAGTCGATAATGCTTGCGTTGAAGTCAGCAAGGAGCAGGGGAGTTCCGCCCATAAGATTAGCTTATGCCGAGTGAAACGACCCTGAAGCTTGGTTCCGTGGAGTAACATAGGCCACACTGGAAGCTGTTACTTGATATTAATTAAATGCAAGGCATCACAGCAGACTAAACTTTGAACTCTGTCGCATTCAGTGTCAATCGCATTAACCATGAGGTATACGGAGCGATAATTCCTCAACATGTTTGCTATCCCAGTGTAGTGTATTCATCAATGAATGGTGTTACTACAGTACAACCAGCTGTGGCGACTTCCTGTCCATGGCGACCACCCAAAAATATTCCCAAAGTTTCCTTCTATGAATAATGTCCCTGTGCATGAACCTGTTTTTAACGAACACCTGTCCAAGGCGACCACCTATTGTTCGTCCCTTATTTGTTCGCGTTATTAATGTTTGAATATTTCTCCGTCAAAATGCCGGAAAACCTGGATGTTGCAGGACTACCTATGTAAACACCACTCAGACGCCCCAAGCAAGATGAACAGCCCGCATGCTAGCACGACAAACACGCCCATTATTAACAAGAAAGCTAAAAATAGACCTTGAATCGCTCAGCTTATTGCCAAGGCGGCGGAAGTGCATGTTACATCTCCGGACACAAACGACAAATATTCAAACCAAACATTCAACCTTTGTCATGCCAAAGTTTAGCCGACAGCTTCATACGGTTGGCACATGATGTATCTGTAACAAAATCACCAACTAGATTTGCGGTCGACTTTAAAGCTTATGTCTGCGCACATCCCAGAACCATCTATTTGGCCGCTTGTTGATGCTGAACGTCACAGGCATTTCGACCATCGCAATAGATTAAGGTTGAACGGGAAATTTTAGACGCTCCGCTAATCAGTCCTATTTCGCTAACCACCGACAATGCTTCCGAATAAGTCAGCTTGCCTTCCGGATACCCGCGACTAATGGGACCAAATGCAAACTTTCCACTAGTAAGGACAGAGGTCACTTGCCACGTTGTCACGCGCGAACAACCAGTGCATGCCAAACGGAAACGAATAGCCCTAGATAGGCTACGTACCTGGCGATCCGAATCGGACCACATAATTCAGCTAGGTAAATTCAGGGCATTCAATATTCCATGGATGTCACCTTTCTACGTTCCTCCCGAAAACAATTATTAAGGAATTGTGTCCTTGCGTCAAACATCGTGCCCGATTATTATCCGCTCCAAATATAAATGAATATATATATGTCTTATTATCAGCAGTGCGTGGCATGCCTGCAAAGACTTGAGCAAGAGAATACAAATTCAGATGGTCGGTAATTACACAAACATTTGTAAGTTGACCAGTAATATACTTGATCTGTGTGTACGTCCATAAATGTTTGTGTAAGTCACGTTTTGAGTTACGCTTGAACAACCGTTCAGGGATTGACTGGCGTATATTGAATGGCCATAAGCAGCACAATGTGATGGCGAGTCTGGCTGACACGCCGACACTGGATGAGACGTAAAGAGCACTAGCTCAGCTGCGAAAAGGCAAGTGTGCTGGGGCCAGCGGGATCCCGCCTGAAGTATTGAAACATGGCGGACCCACGTTGTTGACTGCGCTACAAAACTTGGTGCAACGCGTATGCATTGAGAAGGAGGTGGCTCGTGAGCTAAAGGATGCCTTGTGCTACCACGGTACAGGGGCAAAGGGAGAAAGCAATGTTGCATGAAGTATCTTGACATCAACTTGCTGAGACGTGTGGGCAAGGTGATTGCCCGAATTCTGCTCAACCGCCTCGTCAGTCAGTTAGTAGAACCTGACCTGGCGGAAAAGCAGTGTGGACTCGGCTCAGGTCGCAGCATTATATAAATGGTTTTTGCGGCTCGTCAGTTGCAGGAGAAGTGCAGTGAACGAGCCCAGCCGTTGTACTCGTTTCTTGTTGATTTTACAAAGGCATTTGATACGGTGAATCGGGAGGTATTTTGGGTGGTGTTGGGTAAAATTGGTTACCTGTGTACGTTTGTAAGTTTATTTGAGTATCAGCACATTGATTTGTGGGTGAGGGTGTAGCTGTCTGGGGAGAACTCGGATGAATTTGCTGGTGTCTCTGGTTTGAAGCAAGGCTGTGTTTTAGCTCCTGCCATGTTTAATATCTATCTTCATGCAATGATGTCTTGTACTTTTGTTTACGGTGTTCGTGTGGACCACCGTAATGATGGTGGGTTGCTGAACATTCGTGGTTTCGGTGCAAGTGCTCTACTTTGTGAGACAACTATCTGCATGTTGCTGTTTACTGACGACTGTACGTTGTTTGCACGCATCGCAGATGAGTTGCAGCACATAACTAGTACTCCGGCATCGACAGCGGCAAAAGTTGTGCTCAACATCACCACAAGCAAAACTGTCTCTCAGTTTCAGCCTTCACCGGAGGTGCAAGCTTCAATATTGCCGCGGATTGACATTGGTGCTGAAGTAGTGGAAACCACCCCCCGTTTCTGCGACCTTGGGTGTGTGACGTCGACTGATCAGCAGCTAGACAGCGAGCTGCGTATCTGCATCTCAAAGGCAATGGCGGCATTCGGGAAGCTAGAGTACCGAGTGTGGAACAACCATCAGCTTACCGCTTGCACGAAGCTGATGGTGTACAAATCCATAGTGCTGTCCGTCCTTCTATACGGCAGTGAAACGTGCACGATGTACCGGCGTGATTTGTGATATCTCGAGCAGTTCCATCAGCAGTGTTTGCGACGCATTTTGCGCGTCGGTTGGGGCGACAGAGTTGCAGACAAGGAAGTTTGCGACAAAGTGGGATGTATGCCTTGGAAATATCGTCCATCTACGGAACCACACGTTATTTTCCACATTTCACGAAAGACCGTGCATTTGCCATTTCTATGGTATTCCTTTAGCGCAGAGAGTAGCGCATCGCACAGCTTTCGAGTAATTTGCCCCAACTCCTCTAACGGCACACCCTGAGTATAGTTCTCATTCCGGAAGAGTTCCGCGTTTGGCTCTGGGAGACGGACCGTGAACTGATCCACCAGTAATTGCTGTTTTGTTGGTTCGTCCTTTCCTGGATAGCCCAGTCCAACTACCGCCTGATGTAAATTGCCAACACGAGGGGAGCAGCCCCTACATAAAGCCGCACTGCAATCAGTTTTGGGTTTTTTACGATTTTGAGTCGTGGATCATTCTACTTGAGACACAAATACCTGAAATTTATCTGAAAAAATTTCGCAAGGAAAATTCGCAGGCTAACTTATGCTCAAGTGCTCCTAGGTGGAAAACACTGTCTAATTAATACATAATAGAAAGAAATCGACAGTTGGTACAACATCACACCATCGATAGACAAAAGCATCAACGGAAGTGTAAACGAGGAACCCGCGAGACATCCGAGATACTTAAACACATTTACCAATTTATCCATGATGTTTACGCTACTAAAAGATGGTGCTTAACTAAAGTATGCCTGTATCTGGCGAAATAGGGCTGAACAAAATTATTTACTTATTTATCTTTACCTATGTTGTTCTGAGCGGAATTGTGCAGTGGAATCGAATGCTCTTACACTTAAAGTCAGTATAGACCGCACATGTCTATATTTGTATGGAAAATTATGGCAGACCGACCGTCGTCACTTTTCTAACACATAGCTTTTCCTAATCTCGGTTAAACACACATATATTGTCTAGAGTAGGGGAGGGGAAATGCGTCCCGGTTCATGAATAGACAACGTGTTTGTCACTATTTCTCCTGCCCTCCTGGTACATAGCTGCCAACGGTATCTCGGACATCAACTGAAACTTAGCCGCTTAGAGCAGCCTCGATAAGTTATAACTGAACTGACGTCGGAATGCTATTGTGCTGTATTGATAACCAAAGTGATACTTCATTTGTCGATCATGAGGCGGGACTGTTGGTGTGTGCCTTCATTGTTGCTGAGAAAGTCATTTACCTAATTTACTTATTAATCTGCTTTTCTATCTGTTTAGCACGCAAGTCTTCCAATGAGTCTGTGAAGGAGCTGCCAATTTTCACTTAAACCACGGCTTCTAGAAATATAAATTGAGTTCCGTTATTAGGATTCATCTCCTTTTGGTATCACCTCGCGAGCGAATCGGAATCCGTAATTGGAACAAACCAAGTTGCACGTTGATTATATCAAGAGTACTGCTGTGAGATGTCACTGAAAAAAACCGACACCTTTAAATAGCATTTCCTTTCCTGAGTGAATATATCAAAAACGGTACACTGCCAAACTCTCTCCAAAAATGCACAAAACATGTTCCGCGCTTTTAGCCGGCGCATCTAATGTTTTCCGCATGCTATGCTGCTGTACATTGTGATCCTGCAGTTATGTGGAGCTTTCTGCCCTCTATGTATTCTCACCATCTATCTAGGTTGATGTGCATTTCAAAGTGTTTGCAGTTAACACATTCAAACCAGCTGTAAGAAACACACTGAGGTTGGAAGGTTTGAGGAACGGACAAGTCGCTTTCGGTGAATTTGTGCAGGGCGTTAAACGGCGGCTGCTGTAGTGCTGCTTCTATATCGTAGATTATGACGGAAGGCCTGTGAATAATTTGCCTATTTCTCTGGTAATGTTATCATCGTACGTTAGCTAGTTTAACATCCAAATTCGAAAAGGTGATCGATACTGGGGAAACCGCTACGGTCTAGGTCAAATTACCATCATTTTCTCATGGTCTGTGAACAAGAAGTTCGAAGAAGAGAGTTTACATTCTGTGCTGCTTTGCTGAGAAAAATATACTTGGATGCGAATTATCCAACCGCAAATAGCAGAGATGTTTCATCTTAATCCATATCAGCGTTTTGAGCAAAAAGGAAGCAAGCTCACAGTAGAAGGTGATTGAATTCTCGTATGTGAACTATCTGGAATAAGCGACGTCGGCGAATATCATTTATTTGCAACTATCAGTCGTCCTAATCTTAAACACTGCAACACCATTTATAAGAGCATGCGGAAACTAAATGGCAAATCTAAAGAAACTTTACAGACATCAGTCGCCAAATGTGTGCACATTCACTCAACACTATTGCGAATTTGGCAAACAGCTTCATATCGAGCATCTATAGGTGCGACGTCTAAAACAAAACTTGATGCTCTACCACAAGCTGGAGCAACACAAAACGTACCATTAAATACATAAAAGAGGTAAACAGATTAGGCAATAAAAATCCGTAACAAACGTTCAAAATTTGGATACCATGAGCTAGGATATTAATGCAATCCCAAAATTCCTCACCAGAAACGCGGTTTCGAGGAAAAGCTTACGAACCGCAAACACGATATGAGAAAAACACAGTTAATTCTACAAAAATTCCACAGAATTTGGATTAATAATGTTACTATCCATGATCACATCAGACAATTCACCAAAAGAAATAAACCAGGACGGTCAACGAAAAACCAAATTAATAACAAGTACCGACAAAAAGCACTCAGGAAAATCCTAGAAATTTTAAGTAAATACAGAAAAGACAAAGTGTGAGAAGAGTTTCCACATTGAGAAGAAATATAACTAGATAGAATATATACATATATATATATATATGTAAATACGTATATATATATAGCAACTGAAATAACAAAACGGGGCTTTTATAGACCGCCGTAAATGGCGCACTTACAGTGCTATAGTAGAGAACCCAGCAGTTTGGTGGCATCCCAATTAACTTAGCGGCATACGCTGATGTCTACTCGAACATTTTAACTTAGCCAAGGCACCCATGAATAAAAGACAATGTAATGCACACCAGGCATCCTCTAATCAACCTCATCCTCGTAATCATTATCATAATCAGTAAACAGATAAAAAGATGTGAAAAGAAAGAAGGTAAAATATAGTGCAAGTGTATATTAACATAATGAATTAACAAATTTTCATCCCATAAATCCTAACCCAATGTCGGATCCTAAAAGATGGGGGAAAATGTATATGGTCAGCTCGTTTCTATGCATTAAACGGTGATACAATCAACCAGTCATGTTAAGTCCTTTGTATTGTAATCCACTGCAGTAATTTAACGCTTGACTGTTTAAATATAACAAGGAAATAGGTTATATTTGGCAGTTTCAATACCAAATCGAGCTACGCATTAATTATGCGCAGTTGCTCAACAACAAACAGCGCAGATTGATCCAATTTGAATTATCGCCATTAGATTCTCAGCGAATAAGTATGTCACCAATCATAAAAAACACCAGGCAAAAGTTTTGTCCTAATGCGACTCGCTGGTGACGCCTTTATCGTGACCAAATGTTGTTATTAGTATTTGGTGATCTAGCGTCTACTTCATCATGAAGGCATCACATTTCGGAATATGCATTTGCCATGACCATATCAGGCAAATTTGTGCTCACCAACTCATCACGTATATGGAGCACAATTTCCAACAGGTTCTATCACAATTAACCTGACATGATAAGCGAAAAACACCGCCACCTGACCAGCAAGATGTAGTGTTTAAATCAGTGCCGAGTTAAATAACAGTTGCAAGTTGGTCACTTACTACCAGGTGAAGGTATGCCTGTGAATCGGAAGAGCATAAATAATCGAACCATGATCTGATTGCCAACTTATGTATCAAACATGAAACATCTGATTAATTTGAACCGAAAACAGAATGCGGTTTATATCCGGTGATTTCCGCCCTTAAGTTTACCAAAGCGGAATTTATCGTTCGTACAGAATTAATTGAAACTCTTTTAAGAGCGCATGCTCCTTTTCCCGACATTGGTGTGAATTACGTAGCGTAGGTTATAGTGCGGTGGCATAAACGAATTCCATGTGTCCGTATCACCTGATGTACTTCTGAGTGCAATAAAGTATCCAATGTGTTCTCTGACATAAAAACCTTTGCTTGGCCGCTGGGATCATGTCAAACAACTCATTGATGTCAGTTGAAGTATCTTTGTGGATAAACACGTTGACGGTGATGGTGCCTAGTTAGTGATCACGATTTGGCCTGTTATAATTTCGAAGATGTTATGGGAACCTGCGGTTATCACAATGGCACCAACTGTGAAGAATAGATGTATCGATCAGATCAGCAACCACCTATGATCGAAATATTGTCGAATAAGAAATCAAGCAAATTAACATGTTTCTCAGTAAATTCACATCCTGGAAGATGCAAATAATGCTCAAAACCAATATTGTGAACGATAGCAATCAGACATGGATGCAATCAGTCACCGCATCAGAACATTCACAAAGCGATCCAGGTTGTATTTTTTTTGCTATTCAATGCAGGTTAATAAAAATACCATTGATTTGGTGTTCAGAACAAAAGTAATTTACCATCGCCAACGCAGTCACGGATATCATGAAGCATTGCGCAATTTGATTGAAGCAGCAGAACATACATCCCCGGTAGCGCTCTTAATCCAAAACGAATCTCATCGCCGCGAAATCACCGATAATCAAAGCTTAATAATTCGATCAACAAACGTTCACATACTTCGCACAACTGATCTAAACCTATGTGGGTTGATATTAGAAAGCGTGCACCCATTCGTCTTCCATCAGGATCGGTTAATAAACTGAATATAGAGGAGCACACGCTGATGATCGGAAAGACGAGTTCCCGTCTGTTGTTGTGAGTATAACCGTACATGTCAGTGTCTCTGCGTATTTGTTACTGATGCAAAACTATTTATTGTGCAAGTTAATTACAGCACTACAATTCCTTCGTTCCTTTGACCACAATGAACGTGAATTCTTGCAATGAGCACAGGAATTTAAGCTCCAAATTTGTGTGTAGAACCAAAGATTTACTGAATTTTACGCATTTGATTCGCAGCTTATCATGTGATCAATATTGACTAAGTGATTCTAATGAGCCCCTTTATCTCTACAAATGCCACCCATTACATGAAGTCCCAGACATCAGGAAAAAGGGACCCGTTCAGCTTGGTATGCATAACTCAGAAACTAGACTCGAGAAATTAAAATTGGGGACGTATTATTCGCTGTAAATATAGTGTAGGTAAAATGAATCAAACAACCGTCGAGGAAATCGCAGAAATTTTCAACTTACGCGTGCCAGATGTGAGAGCTAGTGATGCAAATGTTAACTAAATCAGCATCTTTGACATACCCTCAAGACCTATCATAAAACAATCATTACACCTTATCCAACTCATGTGCCTTCAATAGGAATGCATACATGTGGGTCCAATATGACCCATGATAGAGGTTCTAAAAATACATTCCCTAAGAATGGATCATAATTTCTAAAGAAGAGGGAGAGTATAAGCCATTAATTTTAAAGCGCATATTGTGTATTCGCAGCGAGATTCCACCTGAAAGTATAACCAAGGCATTAGTGATCAACTGCATTAAAAGTGAAAAGGTATGATTTGCGAAATAACTTACGCACTGTCTACCATGTGTTTGTTTATACATGCAGACATTTGTTCGGCGCTTACAACAGTCAAACCGAGTTACCTGCTTTGTACTTGATGTATGCAAACAGCTGAGAACTGGTCAATATGTGCAATGTATAGCATAGTCCACACTGTTCACTTATCAAATGAAAACGTCAAATTACGACTGCCATTAAGAAATTCAACAGGATTGCATCCGTTGCTAGTCAGAAACACGGACACTCACCCATGACCGTCATGGACAGTAAGAAAGCCGAGAGGAGAGCTTTGGTCACAACATTGATGTACATTGTTGGCTTGGGTTCTTAAACTGTGTATTGCATTCACCTAAATTTATACCAAATTGGCTTATGTTTTGGCGTACAGAAACTAGGCTTCCTCGTTGTTTACATAGAAGTTAAAGACGTAGATGAACCACACCCATAACCGATCCATGTTCAATTGATGCAAAACGGCCAATGTACGTTAGACTTGTCCACAAAACTGAAATGAAGGACATCCCCAAATCGTAACGCTTCTACAGTGTTGTGTTGTTATTTGGAACTCGCTGTGAGAGTAACTTGGTGATTAAATTTTAAAACCCAAGTCGACACATAAAACCATTGTTTTCATCTTTCCCATCAAACGGCACTCGAATTCAAGGCAAATAATGGGCCGCAGTATAGAAGCCAGAGATTTTAGTATAAAATATGGTTAACCCCAGTGTGTCGGTGGCGTAACTAGCTAACGTGTCATTGGAGATTTTGCATGCAAATGTTTTACGCTGATGATTGTTGGAAATGATCTCAACTAAATGAAGTCGACAGTTTTAAACGTGGCACCTCGAGTCTACCCCAGCTCAGGCTATCTCCATCTGATGAGTCCAACGAGGGATGAAACCGCTTATGGTTGTCAGGGTTGGGTGGAGCACCACGGAACCGACCATTCGGATACGGTCTATTTGATGGTAATGACCGAGGTCTACTTCAAAGAGGACCGAGGTCTGAATAGAGACTGCGTCGCAATCGAACCAGACAGCGGGTACACCCAAAGCCACTTGAAATCCATTCCTGCTCTGCGAAGCATTGCTCTCCGATCTTGGCATATAAAATCCCTATGCAGACTGAATGGAATTAATACATATAATGATGAACTGATTTCTCTCTCTAGCTTAGCCGAACCAGCTCTGAGAAGATTCTTGCAAGCAGCTGGAATAACAGTGCTTAAACAGCTATTTTACGCGGAGTTGATGTCAAGTCAAAATTTCCAGATTTCCAAACTTGTCCGTGGTTCCTATTGAACGTTTGTTATTCGCCCCAGTTTTCTCACTGGAGAGGGTACGCTCGGGCCAGTTTTATCCGACGTATACGGATGTTCCAATTTTTGCAGTATATTCAAGTTAATTCAAACTTACTTTCATTAAATGGACGATTATTGGTAAGAATTGCTGATTTTTGGATAAATAACTTCCAGAAACGTTGATTGTCCTTGAGAGAACTCAATACGTTGAGTGTCTTTACTTATTTCGGAAATACATTTACATAAGTAAAGTGTACGTGTGTAACTGCATACATTCAGCACCACTTGTTTTAAATAACCGTGTGTGGACCAGTAATGCATTTTGTACTGTTTTGCCAAGATATGGCAGCAGCATTAGTGCAACGCCGTTAAGCGCTGATTTTGTAAGTAGACCTATCTGGAAATATAGTGACATAATTGCTGTGTAGTAAAACCTTTGCACTAGCAGACCCCTGTTTACGCACTTCTGTGTCCGTTTTCGGTAATTATTACCAAGCGGAAGATAAATATGTTTACGATGACGACTTGATGACCTTCTTATAAGCATCTACTTTGAGACTGTGGTTGATAGACCAGCTGACTGACTACCACCTTTAGAAGAACAAGATAAACAAGTCGGGACCATTAAGAATTCACGTAAGACGATGCAAACCTATAATAAAACATGAAATAGCTTGAGCCTAACAAAACAGGAATCAAAATGGGCAAGTTCATTGAAAGGCAACCAACGATTATTGGACTTAATAATTTTGCGGTGTGTCTTACTGCAAGGTGATGCCCACATGACAATTCCTATACAGAAAATCAACCAATGTCAGTTTGCTCATTACCCTTGATGAAGAAACTGCCAAAATAAGTTTGGCGTTAGGTTAATTCATGGCGGTGAATCAAACACTTGCGCAAGCGCATTCGATGAGATTGGAGTTAATATCTTCTGTTAATGGATAAATATAAATAATTTAATGAGATTTTTTCCGGTGTCTTGCATAGATGCCTAGTCAATTTTGCTTATTTATGGTCGGAACTTATACTTGGGATAGATAAAAACGGTTGCAGTCTAGGTACCTGGTTAAAAGAGCACGTCGAATGTCTATCCGCAACATTTGGCGCATGGATTAAAATGTCAATTTCAATTATTTGTGATCAATTCGAACCATCATCAGCATATTGGTGATCCGGTGTTACTCCTACCTACCAAGACACACCATTACCGGGTTCGTCCGCATTTGGGCTTAGCAGATGGAGACAGCCTGAGCTGGGGTGGAACTGGAGGACTAGTGTTCCAATGTTGACGCCTTGACCACTATGACTCCAGGATCCGAGAGAAACGCTTGGCACAGCGGTAAAGAATTTCAAGTGGCTTTGGGTGTACACGCTGTCTGGTTCGATTGTGACGCAGTCTCTATTCAGACCTCGGTCCTCTTTGAAGTAGACCTCGGTCATTACCATCAAATAGACCGTATCCGAATGGTCGGTTCCGTGGTGCTCCACCCAACCCTGACAACCATAAG
Organism: Dicrocoelium dendriticum; assembly: GCA_944474145.2. Lineage (NCBI taxonomy): Eukaryota > Metazoa > Platyhelminthes > Trematoda > Plagiorchiida > Dicrocoeliidae > Dicrocoelium > Dicrocoelium dendriticum. The sequence continues at coordinate 119,667,528 of OX104065.1, forward strand.
CGGTTTCATCCCTCGTTGGACTCATCAGATGGAGATAGCCTGAGCTGGGGTAGACTCGAGGTGCCACGTTTAAAACTGTCGACTTCATTTAGTTGAGATCATTTCCAACAATCATCAGCGTAAAACATTTGCATGCAAAATCTCCAATGACACGTTAGCTAGTTACGCCACCGACACACTGGGGTTAACCATATTTTATACTAAAATCTCTGGCTTCTATACTGTGGCCCATTATTTGCCTTGAATTCGAGTGCCGTTTGATGGGAAAGATGAAAACAATGGTTTTATGTGTCGACTTGTGTTTTAAAATTTAATCATCAAGTTACTCTCACAGCGAGTTCCAAATAACAAAACAACACTATAGAAGCGTTACGATTTGGGGATGTCCTTCATTTCAGTTTTGTGGACAAGTCTAACATACATTGGCCGTTTTGCATCAAGTGAACATGGATCGGTTATGGGTGTGGTTCATCTACGTCTTTAACTTCTATGTAAACAACGAGGAAGTCTAGTTTCTGTACGCCAAAACATAAGCCAATTTGATATAAATTTAGATGAATGCAATACACAGTTTAAGAACACAAGCCAACAATGTACATCAATGTTGTGACCAAAGCTCTCCTCTCGGCTTTCTTACTGTCCATGACGGTCATGGGTGAGTGTCCGTGTTTCTGACTAGCAACGGATGCAATCCTGTTGAATTTCTTAATGGCAGTCGTAACTTGACGTTTTCATTTGATAAGTGAACAGTGTGGACTATGCTATACATTGCACATATTGACCAGTTCTCAGCTGTTTGCATACATCAAGTACAAAGCAGGTAACTCGGTTTGACCGTTATAAGCGCCGAACAAATTTCTGCATGCATATACAAACACGTGGTAGACAGTGCGTAACTTATTTCGCAAACCATACCTTTCCACTTTTAATGCAGTTGATCACTAATGCCTTGGTTATACTGTGTTGTGTCGTTATTTGGAACTCGCTGTGAGAGTAACCTGATGATTAAATTTTAAAACACAAGTCGACACATAAAACCATTGTTTTCATCTTTCCCATCAAACGGCACTCGAATTCAAGGCAAATAATGGGCCACAGTATAGAAGCCAGAGATTTTAGTATAAAATATGGTTAACCCCAGTGTGTCGTTGGCGTAACTAGCTAACGTGTCATTGGAGATTTCGCATGCAAATGTTTTACGCTGATGATTGTTGGAAATGATCTCAACTAAATGAAGTCGACAGTTTTAAACGTGGCACCTCGAGTCTACCCCAGCTCAGGCTATCTCCATCTGATGAGTCCAACGAGGGATGAAACCGCTTATGGTTGTCAGGGTTGGGTGGAGCACCACGGAACAGACCATTCGGATACGGTCTATTTGATGGTAATGACCGAGGTCTACTTCAAAGAGGACCGAGGTCTGAATAGAGACTGCGTCCACAATCGAACCGGACAGCGTGTACACCCAAAACCACTTAAATTCTTTACCGCTGTGCCAAGCGTTTCTCTCGGATCCTAGAGTCATAGTGGTCAAGGCGTCAACATTGGAACACTAGTCCTCCAGTTAGACTCCAGCTCAGGCTGTCTCCATCTGCTAAGCCCAAATGAGGACGAACCCGGTAATGGTGTGTCTTGGTGGGGAGGAGTAACACCGGATCACCAATATGCTGATGATGGTTCGAATTGATCACAAATAATTGAAATTGACATTTTAATCCATGCGCCAAATGTTGCGGATAGAAATTCGACGTGCTCTTTTAACAAGGTACCTAGACTGCAACCGTTTTTATCTATCTCAAGTATAAGTTCCGACCGTAAATAAGCAAAATTGACTAGGCATCTATGCAAGACACCAGAAAAAATCTCATTAAATTATTTATATATATCCATTAACAGAATATATTAACTCCAATCTCATCGAATGCGCTTGCGCAAGTGTTTGATTCACCGCCATGAATTAACCTAACGCCAAACTTATTTTGGCACTTTCTTCATCAAGGGTATTGAGCAAACTGACATCAGTTGATTTTCTGTCATGTGGGCATCACCTTGCAGTAAGACACACTGCAAAAATTGTTAAGTCCAATAATCGTTGGTTGCCTTTCATTGAACGTGCCCATTTTGATTCCTGTTTTGTTAGGCCCAAGCTATTTCATGTTTTATTATAGGTTTGCATCGACTTACGTGAATTCTTAATGGTCCTGACTTGTTTATCTTGTTCTTATAAAGGTGGTAGTCAGTCAGCTGGTCTATCAACCACAGTCTCAAATTAGATGCTTATAAGAAGGTCATCAAGTCGTCATCGTAAACATATTTATCTTCTGCTTGAAAATAATTACCGAAAACGGACACAGAAGTGCGTAAACAGGGGTCTGCTAGTGCAAATGTTTTACTACACAGCAATTATGTCACTATATTTCCAGATAGGTCTACTTACAAAATCAGTGCTTAACGGCGTTGCACTAATGCTGCTGCCATATCTTGGCAAAACAGTACAAAATGCATTACTGGTCCACACACGGTTATTTAAAACAAGTGGTGCTGAATGTATGCAGTTACACGCGTACACTTTACTTATGTAAATGTATTTCCGAAATAAGTAAAGACACTCAACGTATTGAGTTCTCTCAAGGACAATCAACGTTTCTGGAAGTTATTTATCCAAAAATCAGCAATTCTTACCAATAATCGTCCATTTAATGAAAGTAAGTTTGCATTAACTTGAATATACTGCAAAAATTGGAACAGCCGTATACGTCGGATATAACTGGCCCGAGCGTTCCCTCTCCAGTGAGAAAACTGGGACGAATAACAAACGTTCAATAGGAACCACGGAAAAGTTTGGAAATCTGGAAATTTTGACTTGACATCAACTCCGCGTAAAATAGCTGTTTAAGCACTGTTATTCCAGCTGCTTGCAAGAATCTTCTCAGAACTGGTTCGGCTAAGCTAGAGAGAGAAATCAGTTCATCATTATATGTATTAATTCCATTCTGTCTGCATAGGGATTTTATATGCCAAGATCCGAGAGCAATGCTTCGCAGAGCAGGAATGGATTTCAAGTGGCTTTGGGTGTACCCGCTGTCTGGTTCGATTGTGACGCAGTCTCTATTCAGACCTCGGTCCTCTTTGAAGTAGACCTCGGTCATTACCATCAAATAGACCGTATCCGAATGGTCTGTTCCGTGGTGCTCCACCCAACCCTGACAACCATAAGCGGTTTCATCCCTCGTTGGACTCATCAGATGGAGATAGCCTGAGCTGGGGTAGACTCGAGGTGCCACGTTTAAAACTGTCGACTTCATTTAGTTGAGATCATTTCCAACAATCATCAGCGTAAAACATTTGCATGCGAAATCTCCAATGACACGTTAGCTAGTTACGCCAACGACACACTGGGGTTAACCATATTTTATACTAAAATCTCTGGCTTCTATACTGTGGCCCATTATTTGCCTTGAATTCGAGTGCCGTTTGATGGGAAAGATGAAAACAATGGTTTTATGTGTCGACTTGTGTTTTAAAATTTAATCATCAGGTTACTCTCACAGCGAGTTCCAAATAACGACACAACACTGTAGAAGTGTTACGATTTGGGGATGTCCTTCATTGCAGTTTTGTGGACAAGTCTAACGTACATTGGCCGTTTTGCATCAATTGAACATGGATCGGTTATGGGTGTGGTTCATCTACGTCTTTAACTTCTATGTAAACAACGAGGAAGCCTAGTTTCTGTACGCCAAAACATAAGCCAATTTGGTATAAATTTAGATGAATGCAATACACAGTTTAAGAACACAAGCCAACAATGTACATCAATGTTGTGACCAAAGCTCTCCTCTCGGCTTTCTTACTGTCCATAACGGTCATGGGTGAGTGTCCGTGTTTCTGACTAGCAACGGATGCAATCCTGTTGAATTTCTTAATGGCAGTCGTAATTTGACGTTTTCATTTGATAAGTGAACAGTGTGGACTATGCTATACATTGCACATATTGACCAGTTCTCAGCTGTTTGCATACATCAAGTACAAAGCAGGTAACTCGGTTTGACTGTTATAAGCGCCGAACAAATTTCTGCATGTATAAACAAACACGTGGTAGACAGTGCGTAACTTATTTCGCAAACTTTACCTTTCCACTTTTAATGCAGTAGATCACTAATGCCTTGGTTATACTTTCACGGGGAGTCTCGCTGCGGATACACAATATGCGCCTTAAAATTAATCGCTTATACTCTTCCTCTTCTTTAGAAATTATGATCCATTCTTAGGGAATGTATTTTTAGAACCTCTAGCATGGGTCATATTGGACCCACATGTATGCAATCCTATTGAAGGCACATTAGTTCGATAAGGTGTAATGTTTGTTTTATGATAGGTCTTGAGGCTATGTCAAAGATGCTAATTTAGTTAACATTTGCATCACTAGCTCTCACATCTGGCACGCGTAAGTTGAAAATTTCTGCGATTTCCTCGACAGTTTTGTTGATTCATTTTATCTATACTATATTTACAGCGATTAATACGTCCCCAATTTTAATTGCTGGAGTCTAGTTTCTGAGTTATGCATACCAAGCTGAACGGGTCCCTTTTTCCTGATGTCTGGGGCTTCATGTAATGGGTGGCATTTATAGAGATAAAGGGGCTCATTAGAATCACTGAGTCAATATTGATCACATGATAAGCTGCGAATCAAATGCGTAAAATTCAGTAAATCTTTGGTTCTACACACAAAGTTGGAGCTTAAATTCCTGTGCTCATTGCTAGAATTCACGTTCATTGTGGTCGAAGGAACGAAGGAATTGTAGTGCTGTAATTAACTTGCACAATAAATAGTTTTGCATCAGTAACAAATACGCAGAGACACTGACATGTACGGTTATACTCACAACAACAGACGGGAACTCACCGATCCGATCATCAGCGTGTGCTCCTCTATATTCAGTTTATTAACCGATCCTGATGGAAGACGAATGGGTGCACGCTTTCTAATATCAACCCGCATAGGTTTAGATCAGTTGTGCGAAGTATGTGAACGTTTGTTGATCGAATTATTAAGCTTTGATTATCGGTGATTTCGCGGCGATGAGATTCGTGTTGGATTAAGAGCGCTACCGGGGATGTATGTTCTGGTGCTTCAATCAAATTGCGCAATGCTTTATGTTGTCCGTGACTGCGTTGGCGATGGTAAATTACTTTTGTTCTGAACACCAAATCAATGGTATTTTTATTAACCTGCATTGAATAGCAAAAAAATACAACCTGGATCGCTTTGTGAATGTTCTGACGCGGTGACTGATTGCATCCATGTCTGATTGCTATCGTTCACAATATTGGTTTTGAGCATTATTTGCATCTTCCAGGATGTGAGTTTACTGAGAAACATGTTAATTTGCTTGATTTCTTATTCGACAATATTTCGATCAGAAGTGGTTGCTGGTCTGATCGATACATCCATTCTTCACAGTTGGTGCCATTGTGATAACCGCAGGTTCCCATAACATCTTCGAAATTATAACAGGCCAAATCGTGATCACTAACTAGGCACCATCACCGTCAACGTGTTTATCCACAAAGATACTTCAACTGACATCAATGAGTTGTTTGACATGATCCCAGCGGCCAAGCAAAGGTTTCATGTCAGAGAACACATTGGATACTTTATTGCACTCAGAAGTACATCAGGTGATACGGACACATGGAATTCGTTTATGCCACCGCACTATAACCTACGCTACGTAATTCACACCAATGTCGGGAAAAGGAGCATGCGCTCTTAAAAGACTTTCAATTAATTCTGTACGAACGATAAATTCCGCTTTGGTGAACTTAAGGGCGGAAATCACCGGATATTAGCCGCATTCTGTTTTCGGTTCAAATTAACCAGATGTTTCATGTTTGATACATAAGTTGGCAATCAGATCATGGTTCGATTATTTATGCTCTTCCGATTCACAGGCATACCTTCACCTGGTAGTAAGTGACCAACTTGCAACTGTTATCTAACTCGGCACTGATTTAAACACCACATCTTGCTGGTGAGGTGGCGGTGTTTTTCGCTTATCATGTCAGGTTAATTGTGATAGAACCTGTTGGAAATTGTGCTCCATATACGTGATGAGTTAGTTGGCACAAATTTGCCTGATATGGTCATGGAAAATGCATATTCCGAAATGTGATGCCTTCATGATGAAGTAGACGCTAGATCACCAAATACTTATAACAACATTTGGTCACGATAAAGGCGTCACCAGCGAGTCGCAATAGGACAAAACTTTTGCCCGGTGTTTTTTCTGATTGGTGACATACTTATTCGCTGAGAATCTAATGGCGATAATTCAAATTGGATCAATCTACGCTGTTTGTTGTTGAGCAGCTGCGCATAATTAATGCGTAGCTCGATTTGGTATTGAAACTGCCAAATATAACCTATTTCCTTGTTATATTTAAACAGTCAAGTGTTAAATTAATGCAGTTGATTACAATACAAAGGACCTAACATGACTGGTTGATTGTATCACCGTTTAATGCATAGAAACGAGCTGACCATATACATTTTCCCTCATCTTTTAGGATCCGACATTGGGTTAGGATTTATGGGATGAAAATTTGTTAATTCATTATATTAATATACACTTGCACTATATTTTACCTTCTTTCTTTTCACATCGTTTTATCTGTTTACTGATTATGATAATGATTACGAGCATGAGGTTGATTAGAGGATGCCTGGTGTGCATTACATTGTCTTTTCTTCACCGATGCCTTGGCTAAGTTAAAATGTTCGAGTAGACATCAGCGTATGCCGCTAAGTTAAGTGGGATGCCACCAAACTGCTGGGTTCTCTACTATAACACTGTAAGTGCGCCATTTACGGCGGTCTATAAAAGCCCCGTTTTTTATTTTAGATGTTTCTTATATATATATATATATGTATATTTCAATATATATTTATTCTATCTATTTTCTGTCTTCACAATGGAGACACTGTTCGTAAATTAGGAACTTATTAGTTTGTGCTGAAAGTTTCAATCTTTTTAATTATTGCCTGTCGATTCGCTGCTCTTTACTGGAAAGTCTACTATTTACATTTTTACGTCGTTTAAATCCGCACGGAACGAGAATGTTAATCCTTTACTTACAACCGTAGCATGCTCTTTTTTTCTGCGATCGACTTTTGATCTCTTTTTCACCAAATTGTCCATCGAAGAATTATTCCTTTCCACGTCTCTCTGGATTTCATGAATTTTTAGTTTAAAACTGCTTCATTTTCCAAGCGCGGTCAGCGAAAACTCTCGCGCTAGCCATTTTTTAATGTTGCTTACTAGGCGCACGGGTATTATACAATTACGCAAAAAGTATGCGGTGAAGTGCAAGTAAACAGTTATTGGTACACGTGAGACAAGGACATACCCTTTAGCTATAGTATACTGTGATTTTCACTATTAAATTATGCCTTATCTGATAGCCTAAATGATGTTCTATCGGACAGTATACCAAATACACTGGGAGAAATTAAATGTGCAAATTTCCGCATTTAGGTCTTAGTGAAAAGACTACCGAAGACTTCGTTTGTGGTGTACCAACGTGTCGTTGGACGTACATCGGATAGATAACTTCCGTTGGATACAGCTGAGTTATCCGAATCAAATGGGAGGTTTGCAAAGACATGACACAATAATGTGGAGCGATAATCCCACCGACAAAACTGATGTGCTGCTGTCACTTTATCCATGAAGGACACCGCACGGGTCAGGGTTGACTGTATCCGGTAGAATATTTATCTGGCACTGCGGCTTCCATGGGGACAGCCACAGGAAACCTGTGCCCACTGATGTCTGATATCATTTTCAACTTATCTGGTATGAGTTTGCCGTATGATTTGTGCGTCATCGAAGCACCCCTGCTCCAGTACAATGAGCTGAGTCGGAACTCCAAGGTTTGATAGGATTCGTGACTATCCGGTTAATGGTTTCAAACTGCTTCATGTGTTATTGATGATACCAACGAATGAGTATGGCATTAACGGTAAAGCACTTTCCGACTCACCACCTTTACTTTTCTGTAGTCTAGGGACTCACTGGCACCTGTTGACATTGAAAACTAACCATGGAGTAAACTCAGATAAACTTACGCAAGGCTTGTTAACCTGATAGTTTTTCTGAGTGAGTTATAATGAATATGCCGAAAGTGATAAAAATTCTCGGCTGGTTGGAGGATTGCTAGCATAACACCAATACCGAGGAATTGGTAGAGGACTTTACCGCCGATTGCTTGTTGGCTGATATATTTGAAAGTAATTGAGACCATTAAATTTGAAAAATGCTAACGCAGCCTCGTCTGCATAAAACATATAAACTTGCATTTACAAGCTCACTAGTGACGCAATACGCAGGGAAGTGTCTACTGTCCTCAGTGTGGTCGTAACTAGGCAGTGAGGACTAATCTACACACGTCGACATTGTGGAATACCGTAGTGATTTCGACTGTGTTATCCCTGAAATAGCATTGTAATATCTGCACACCTGCTATTCAAACTCCCCTATCGTTCCTGCTCGAGGATATGCTTGCCATACGTACTCAAAATTACCGATTATGGAGGCAGAATCACCTCATCCATTAACAAGAGTTCTGGTGTCCTTCAAACCGCCACATATTCACCAATATTTTTCTCTGGACAGTCACCTCTATCATTTCCCAAAATAAGCAAATATGTGATAATATGCTGTGGACGTTATCGTCAACGTAACTAATTCAACCTCGGCCTCCCCAACGAAGCTTCGAAGTAGTTTGGACGAATTAGTTTAATGATCGAACACATCCAAATGTAATTCCGTTGTGCTTTCTATACATGAAGCAGATGCTTATTAGGAACTTGTCACTTAATGTCTCAAACTTCAGCTGGAAGTTGGCCGTTTTACTTTCTGAAAGTTAAGGAATTATCTTGGAATTTTACTGGGCTACGATTTGTTTCAGTCGTTCACGTGAAGCAATTATACAGCCGAATCAAATTCTTTTCGCTTAAAGTCGTTTGATTGAAACTAACGTGGCTACCGGAACATTTTCTTTAAAATTTTAATACTGTGTAAACACCACAACACTGGACTTTTGCTTTTCAGTGAATTTTTAAGGCCTACTGCTTAAGCATTACACGCAGCTTGAGAGTTTACTGAACATTGGGGAAAAGGTTCAATACGGATAAAATCGAACGCATGACAATGCCGGTGGAGTGATTTGTGTAATTTGCACAATCCACAATCGTAGGTGAACTACAAAGAAACACGCACCTGTGGACTCACAATTTTATCCACGTCATCACACAAGTATACCCGGTATACACGGACTTCGTACGGCTTGGTATGCATAATATTTTCTGCATCTTGTCGCTAATCAATGAACGGAAATAACACCGCGTAACACAGATGGTGTAATTCATCGTCAAGTCATTTCTTATGAATGGGTAGCGTGTGCTTATTAATGACGAAGGTGCAAATAGCGTTCTACGGCTGAAAAATTCGAAGAGAAATTAATCCCGGCGACATTCCAGTCGACAGTATTCGTTGGCCAGTTTCAGCCGACCACCGTTTAATTTGTGTCTTGTGTCCGTGGCGGCAAGCGTGACCAACGTATTCCAAGATCAGTTACATCAGTATAAAAGGGCCAAGTAGACAGTGATATCTTCCATTGTACACTTACCTAGCTTTCAGTTGCAGATTTTCTAGCAGGTGGAATATTCACTCCACCGTTTTGTTTTTCTTTCTTTGTGCTTTCTCCATTGCAACCCAATAGAATTTTAAACGAAGATACTACGTCTGCATTGCGGACACTACGTATATCCTCACATAGACAGTTAGCATATTGTCGAAAATGGAGGAGTCGAACATCCCGCAAGACCACTTTAAGAGGCCAACACTTTGGTTTGCGCTGTTAGACGACAGCAAGGAATGCGCCGAACAGCCGACGTTTTCTTGCATTAGTAACCGAAAGTCACGCTCCTTTGATGCGGTTTTCAACATGTCGCCAACTAGCTTGAATGCGTAATTGGCCATGTGGTAACATCATTAAATTAGACCAGGTGACCGATACATATATGGTTCCATGTTTTCTCGTATTTCGTGCGTGACCTATTGTCACAAGTCGCTGGTTATACTCTTTATCTGCCCGTTTAGCTGAGTCCCGTCTTGAAAGGATTTTCTCTGAGGCAAAAGCAACAGAGATTGCTTTTACTGGATTTAAGAATTTGAACCACTTGTTCCCAATACGCATACGTAAAAATTGCGCGCATTTGCAAGCAATTTCTCCCATTGTAATGAGGTTAAACCCTACCGTCCTTTGATGGTTGGTATGCCTCAGATGTCCATTGAGCTATGCCGCGTGGTGCTTTATTGCACCTTCAGTGCCACTCATATCAGATTGGTCTGTGGTTAAAGGCCAGCAAAAAACTAGCCTCCTGTTTCTCCATGCTAGGAGTTCGACTGAGGGTGGCTACGTATTCATTAAAAAGCACTCCGTTTAGCCCATCGCCAAACTCGCAGCATTGCGGTCAGGTTTTGGTATCAAGGGCATTGTTTATGAAACCTAATTGTCCTCACATATACTCCTGGGCAAATTGACAATATCCTGCGTACGCAATACAATGCATTGCGCTTCAAACGGTACCTTGATGCTCTAGCCATTGCAGGGGATAAGAAACGGCGCCCTACCTGCTACATCGAGCAAGGTGGATATGGGTTTGCATGCTACTACTAAAGCCGTCTTGTCATCTTATTTACCGCCTTACACTTTTCCAACCTTATCTTTCCATTCGAATTTAACTTTTAAATTTCCAGTTTACAACCCTCTGATTATTGACTCTCCCCAAACATGTTATGATGGGCGTTCATCCTCTATTTTCGACTCCCATGCAAACGCGGAACGCTACTCTTGTCCTGACGATAATCCCATGTCCTACCCAACCGTCCACCCCAGTTCATCGGCTTCCATTTGGAGCCTTTGATTCTCCTTAAGTTTGGCATGCCTCAATGTGAGCACATGGATACCGATCGGTTAATAGGTGGCACTTGTCCCGAAAATTAGAGACCTTCTCCTTTGAGATCTTCTGCTTATGAGAGACCAGCCTGCTAGGTCCGAGCATTGTGTTCACTCTCTGATTTCCTTCAGGTGACACTAGCATTATATTTTCATTGCACCTATCCGGTGACGATGCAGCTTTGAGCACGGGTCAAACCGGTCTTGGCATTGCCCTGAGTCCCCGGACTGCAGCTACTCTAGTTGATTGGATTCAAATAGATAGCCAGATATGTGCGTTCCGAATGGCTGACTCTTTCAAAGCTTTGAAGTGACGCGGGACTACTATGTGCCTTTTCGTCATCGTTGCCTACGCGCCCACAAACTCTAGCGACGATTCGGTAAAAATGACTTCTACCGCCAACTGACCGAGCTTCTTCGCCACCAAAGAAGCGCGGACGCAGTTGTGCTGGCTGGGGATCTGAGCGCTTAATTTAGAAAATTATCCACTGCTGAACTGCATCTGGAAGGCCAACATGGTCCAGGCGCCCGTAAAGATAACGGTGAGGGGTAAGTTTATTTTGGTGAAGATGCCCGCTTATTTCTTGCGTGCACTAACTTCCGACACAACATCCGCCGGAGAGTGACTTGGAGCCCACCAGCCTTAAAGCAGCCTTAGATGCAAATCGATCATATTACAGTTGGTTATTGGTGGAGAGGCTACGTCCAGATCTGTTGATCGATTTGGAGCATATGTGTGGACACCGACCATGCACCTGTATATGCTGTAAAGCGGATGCATTTTGGCGGACGCCCACAATGACGCTGCGAGCGCATTGACATTCTGTGGGTTTTGCACTGCTTTCCGATCTGAATGATTGTTTTGCACATGTTTTACTGCCAGACTAGTTAACATCATCAGTGCAGCTTTAAGGTCCTGTTTTGCAGAGCTTCGTAAGCGACTTCGAGATCTAAGTCAGCTGGCGAATTCAGTTGTTTTAATGTGTATCGAATACGCTGACATGCTTGTGGAATAAACGCTCACTGAGGACAATTGAAGATCACTGCTCACATGTTTACCAGACCTTACTAGCAGCTGGCAAATCCTCATGTGTTAGCTCTAATAGCCAACATGGATATTGTCTCTTCGTGGTCTCTGGAACTTATCGATGCTCGCCGACATATTCCGGATGGAAGTGAACACGATGAAAAACGAAAGGGGCTCCGGGCGAAACTCCGTGCTGGTCTGAAGAAAAACCGCGAATCCTGGTGGTCTCCTTGTGCGACAGAGATGGAAGTGACGGCTGCCATTGGTAACCATCGAAAGTTATTCCATCTGATACGACAGACCGGCGGTAGGAGACCTGGTGTTAATGAAACTATTTATGACGAGAGTGGACAGTCTATCCGCAACTTGTCAACACCTTTCGATCATTGGGCTGAGCAGTTTAAAAAGCAATATAATCGGCCGAATTGTTAGATTCCTCACCGGCCAGAGATCGCCCTGCTCCCTGAGCTGTCCTTTTACACCCACCTTCTCGTTCAGAATTCGAACGTGAGTTCGGACTGTTGAAGCTGAACAAAGCCGCCGGACCAGATGATCTTGATTCAGCCCTCTTTAAATTCGGTATTGTCATTTTGATGATTAACACGAATTACTAGGGTATATGTGGGAGCAGGAAATTGTCTTAACCGACTAGAGTCACCCCGTTACTGTTCCGATCTTCAAAGTAGGCTAGCGCTCGGAATGCTGCAACCATAGATTAATCAGTCTGCTCCCCATCAAATCCAAATTATTGGCCCCTGTAATCCTTCACAGAATGAATGACGCACTCAAAAGCCAGATTCGTGAAGAGCAAGCCGGGTTTTTTCTGGGTCGCGTCTGCATTGACCACGTATTGACTTTACGTCAATTATTGGAATACTGTCACATGTATTGGCGACCAACCGTAGTCGTGTTCCTCGACATGAAAGTGTCTTCGATTCAGTTGATCGATGTGCCCTTAAGAACTGTCTACTCAGGAAATGTGTGCCAGAGAAATATGTAATTGTTTATCGCGCACTTAACACGCGAAACACAGGCAAATTGAATGTTTACGGCAAGTTGTCACCGCCCTTCAGTTGCTTCAGCTTTGTGGTACAAGGGTGCCCCTTGTCAACTTCCACTTCAAATTCTCTATTAACCATCATGGAGATTGCATTCACAGGACATGAGTTAGGAAGTTTGGAGCTACACCCAATAGAACGACTTCTTGACTTGGAGTATGAAGACGATATGGCTTATATATTTGCCAGCGGCCAGACATGCAAAGATTCACTGGACAGATTAGAACTGGCTGTCAGCCGCTTCGGCCTTTCCATTACACCATCAAAATTCAAAGCTTTCCTCTAAGATTAAGAGTGATCGTCTCCCTCGCTGATCCTTGATTGGATCAGCCAACTAGTTCTAAAATTCCCTAACCTGGAAAGTTGTATAATCTCACTAAGAATCGAATATGGGATCACGTTCAGTATAGCATGACCTTGGGGTGCTTTTGCTAGCCTTCGACATCTATTGCGGCTGCACGACATAATTCACACCCTGAATGGTGGAGTGTACAACCCAGCGGTACCTTCAACGCTAATTCACCGTTAAGAATCCCGGATCATGAGATCAGCGGGTATAAAGAGGCTAGTTACATTCGATCACCGGTACATTCACAGTTTAGCTCACATCTGTTGGCAAAACCTCGTGAGCAACGAGTGTGATCGACGCTTTGTTTACGGTACAGGAAAAATCTAAACGGCGCAGCACCGTCATTTCACCCACCAGGTTCAGTTGGATTTGCCAAGTGTTACACATGCTAGCCCACCGGCTCCCGCGAAGTGTATTGTTTACTCGCCTTGGGTGTGGATGGAAGAAGGGAAGAGGTGACCAAGCGATGACTTGATCGAAATGGATAAAGGCGCTCAGTACGAAGCTGGCCTTGATTGGAGCGTCACGGATCCTGGTTAGGGTCCAAAAGACAATGAACACGTTTGACAAGATACACTTTTTGACATGGCTAGGAGCGGACCTCAGGGGTGTTCCTGCTGTGAGTTTCTTTTTCGCTCTTCAAACTTTTTAGCCTCTCCAGCAACCACGATCTCATTTCTTAGTATAATATACGTCTACACAATAATTGTTTTGTTGTCCAGTAGCCAGCTGGTAGCCTTCTTAAACAATGCCCAACCGTTGCTGGTTACTGACATTAAACTGTTGCAGTTATCTTCCGATTGTTCTTTTATTTATTGAGGCACAGTAGCTGAGATATTTTACACCTCTAGCCAACGTGTATAATGACGGTGAAGCAAATGCCCATGGCTTTGCCTCTTTCATTCAAAAATTATCCTAGCCTTCAAACAATTTTTCTACTGATCCATCCCATCTCTGTGTGTAACAGTTACAGAGCAAACTACATTACCATTGTGAAATCCTGTCAGGGAAGCAAACGACAAATATTTCTGCTGCTGTTTTCATCCTGTGAGATAAACTACACTGTCCGCCAAGAAGATGCCGATAACTTCTGCTGTATATTTTGTGAGTTTTCAGCCTGATTGCTTTAGGGAAAACGGGACAAACCTCATACAATGCTTGTTGCCATGCCTTGTGCCGTATGGAGTGCGGTGTTGTCATGCTTGAATGACGTATTCTGCGTGCATTCTCACGTACGCGACAAAATTCCCCAAAACTCTACGAAGAAGGCCGAAATGCTGGTTTGCTTTATTTGATGCCTTTTCAGTCTACCTAAAAAATCCAAGATGCTCATGGCCAAGCACGTCAAGGAGAATTCAGCTGTAGAATTTGGGGTCATAAGTGATAGTAATGAGTGCTTTGATTACGTATGCGCAGAATTTTGTAAGTTGTGTTGTTGGACTTATCATGTTTTCGATGGACCATTTGTACTCTTCGTCCAGTTTATTATGTAGGGCTGGGTGAACCCATGCTAAAACCACTGCATGACACATCTTTCGATCATCAGCTAATGGTGGACAGTTTGGAGACAACAGGTATGCGAGGTCATTTATGAGTACCAGAAACGGGCGCGGTACGAGTACGGAGCCCTGAGGTACTCCGCACCAAATTCCGATTGATTCTGACAACACACTGCGAAACCACACATTCAGGTGACGTTGAAAGTACAAGTCACTTATCCATCACAGAGCGGGAACGACGATAACATAGTACTGAACTTTGTGCAAAAGAACGAGATGGTCCAGGCGGTCGATTGTCTTTGAGAAATGCCGTTAGGCTGAGTCTACTACACCAGCGTCCACACGTTCCGTCATGCATGCCCAACCTCGCAACAGCTTAGTGTTTCAGAACCGATATTTGGCAAAATCCTTGCTTCTCGAGAACCCGAATTTGGTTGTTCTGCAAGTTCTCCATGAGTGCCAAAGCTAAAATTGGCTCAATGAATTTGAATTGCCAGAATTGCTATCGGACGATAGTTTACTGGTTATTCACATTTGCAATTTTGAGTGATGATAACCCGTGCTTACTTGGACTGCATTGTTAAGAACGCAAAGAGTATTACCAACGGATCAGCTAAACTCAGACAACAACTTCAAGGCATGCAATCCGTTTACCGGACGCTATGTTCGCGCAAGAACTTCGGCCTACGAAGTATCTTTTTGCGGTTCAGCCTCTCCGGTCTATTACGATTTACGCACGCACGGAACCGGAGGCCTTTGAACCATTGACCCAATGCATATTAGAGTGTGCGCATTCCTAAAAATCGTGTTGAACCAGAGAATAGGCTGCCAAAGAGAATACGTAAGAAGTGGCCTTCTCTCATTATTGCCTCGCTACTGAAGTTGCACACTTGAAGACAGTCTTTGAAAGAAACGGCACGAAAGTGACGTGGTGCTACCTAACTCCGTACACGTCGCCAGTGAATCTGGCAATGGCGAGTATAGTACCTTAAACAACGTAACCATTCTTGATCGCTATCTACTACCAACTATAGTGGATCTCACTGCCAGTCAAGAACCTAAAACCGTGTTCAATGAAACTGTCTTGGTGCGCACTTACAACTAAATTCCGGTAGCAGAATCAGACATCGCCAACACTGCCCCGACGATTCCATTTGCTGTATTCGAGTTGCTGCGCATGTCTTTTGGTCTAAGGAACGCCGCACGAATTTGTGTACGCTTCATCTAACAACTTTGTCGTGGTTTAGACTTCCTCCGTGTTTACATCGACGACATTTTAATCGCGAGATTTTCACGAAAACAGTACTTGCGTCACTCTCGAACATATTTTAATCGTGGATCTCAACAGCGAGTGATGCGCAACGCTGAAATGTGTTCGTTTGTTGTCGACACAGTTAATTTCCGTGGCCACCATATCCCCTCTGTAGGCGTCATGCCACTGCAGGATAAAATCCAACCCACCATCATCATTCATTCAAACAGCTTAGGCGTTTCGATGGGCTTGCTAAGTTTTACTGAATTCTCATTTTTAACTGCGCGTCACCGGTTCAAACCCTCAGGCAGCAAGCGCCGCTTTTAAGTCTATAAAAGTGGCTATTGCCAATATTGTTTCCATAGCGCATCAAGACCTGGCAGCCCCCGGTTCCAGTACCGATGCCTCGGACGTGGCAGTCACCGCTGGTTTGCAGCAACAAGTAGGTTACAAGTCGCGGGCCTTATCGTTCTTCTCTAAATGCCTGCAACCTGCCGAGCATCGTTACACTTCGTTCGGTAGCCATTTGTTAAACATATGTTATTTCCGACATGCCTTAGAAAGCCGCTTCTTTGCCGTCTTCGCCGATAAAATCTCCTCATCTACGTAGCACGATTAAAGAGTCGCGTCACCAAGAATATACCGTTCATATTACGACCGATATATGGCATTTCTCAACTGTGCACAATGCCTCCGACGACCCTCGTTCCTGGTTTCAAACGATCTGTTAACACCTACACTGCTATGGATCTAACAGCCATGTCCGCAGCGCAACTCAAGGATCCTGGGGTTGATCTACGCAGGTCCCCTTCACTGAACATACGACCCATTCCACTGACAGCCTCAGACAAGACTATGTTTTGCGTTTTATCTCTACTCACGCCGCCCCCAGTCGTCCCATGCAAGTTTCGGCAGATTGTGTTCGACACGTTGCACGGCTTATCTCACCCAGACCTTCGCACATTGTTTACACTAGTGGCCGCATGATTCGTCTGACGCAGTGTCATTCATAACATTCATACCAGGACAGCTGCTTGCCTTCTGTGTCAAGGCGCTAGCGTGCGCTAGCGTACGAAAATCTCATTAGGCACCTGTCCGACGCCATGCGCACATTTTCAGCACGTGCAACTTGACCTCGTAGGTTTTCTGTCGCCTTCGAAAGGTTCGGTATGTATGCGGACTTGCATCGAACGATTCACCAGTTGGCCATCGGCTACTCCGATTCCGGACTACTCTTCGGGAACAGCAGCAAATCATTTTTGAGCGCTGGGTGGCTCACACGGCTGTCCCACCAACGTGACGAGTATTTTCACAGCTACTACTGCGCTACTGCAAACGCAGATTTTGCTGGTCCGAAATATTTCCTCTCGTCCTTCTAGGATTAAGATACATAGATAAGATAAACGTTGACGTAACTGCAGCACAGCTAGCCTACGGCTGCACACTGCATTTGCCTGGAAAACTGGTAGCACCAGCAACGTCCAATGCCTCTTTCGACTACTGAAGTTATACCGATCGGTTGGCTCTTCAGATGTTTGAGCTGCACCTACCCACTTTGCGATTACAGAAGACACCGGCGTAAGCGCCAGGAATATTGCCGACTTGCTCATACGCACTGCTGCCGTAGATGGTGTTGGACAGCCACTGCAGTCGACGTATATGGGAGTCTAGAAAATAACAAATAAACAGTTAAGGCATTTATAATCGACCGGGGTGGCTGATGCAAAATCATCACCATCGACCGTCAGAAACCAGACGTTAAGGAGAAATTCACATCGCTTTCATTGTCTAACAATGCTTCGTGCGATTCTACAAAGAGTCACACCCATGTTCAGCATCACAGTGTCGCCAAACCAGACCAATATCCTGGTCTACAAGCATCAACCGTCCTGCCATCTTCCGAAACTAGCCTGTTGCTTCTCACGACCAACAGCCGTAGTCGGTAGGTTCGTAATCTTGTTCGTATTTCCGAATCTGTAGCGCGTAATTAATTATAAGTTTGTAAATCTTGTAGATAAATGATCCTTTTGGTCGATTAAGGGAATGAAAGCACCAAACTTCAAAAGCTTTCAACTAAGCACTTTAAATTATCACAATAGAAAACTATCCAAGCACTTTTGCACGTAGATCATTTGTTCGTGCTTTCCGGGGTGTTCTGCTTGGGTTTTGCTTTTTTCGCGTTTCAACATGCCCCAAACCTTCCCTTCAATGTGTTGGCCCTCATGAACAATGTTTTCTAGGATGGTCGCAGTCAACGAGAAGCCAGATGCGAAAGCGTGTTGTATTTTTATTGGAGTAGTGTCTGGGCTTCTTGGGAAAAATGGTGCTCTCTTCTGGGGACGATGGTTGATTCTTCGTGGGACCAGGATTGTTATGGTCCTGGGCGGGTTGTGGCGGGGAGAGTGGCCACTCCCAAGCGCACCGATTGACAGCAGCTGCGGTAGAGATTCTGTCGGCCATTTTTTGGGCTAACCATATTTTCCAACCCTGACAAGCCCGCTTCAAATTTTCGCCGAAATTTACCCCGTCCTAGAATTAATAAATACTAAGTAAAATATGCTACACGGACTGTGATTTACGGCGAACACTCATTTGACGCGAACGCATACAATTTCTTACTCCGTACGATTCTGCCTTACGAACTTCGATACATCCGTCATTTTCGATATCGGTTGCTTCATTCGAGTAGCAACCTCCGTAGTGTCCCAAAAAGAGACCTAACCATTTTACGCACAATTTCATTGCTGACCACTTGTTTTATTCTTCCTTACGTCCGGTTCGCCACTTGTCTGCTCTCTAAGTCATCGCACTAGCGTTTGCTTCTATCGCACTTCATTAATCCACGTCTTTTTGTAGCTCGTCCAATATAGTCCGCTGTGTCCGATTTCAATTGCCTTCTGATATCCGCGTTTGATTATGCGCATCGTCTCAGACTAGTATCTACTAGACCTACAAATTAGATCTCACCTCGTACATTAACTTTGTGACATTGCTTCGCTGGAATTTTCTTTTTAAGTTTTTCTAGGTTCGGTGATGTATTTACCCCACTTGCGTAACTGCCATGCCTAATGTTAGAATGTTTCGGTTCACTGAGATTCACTGGCACTCCTAACCGTCCTGCAATGATTACTGTTTATTTGCCTTCCTTCATTGACTTGTCTTGGTTGTTAACAATTCACCTCAGTACCCCATATCATAACGTTCCAGCTAGTTGATTAACTAATCCGCTAATGAAACCACAAGTTTGAGCCAGGCTGCTACTTTACATCATATGAGCCCTCATTATCGCTTAATTTTTATCAAACTTGAATGCTCGTCATCTGCTAATGACAACACCGGCAGATTGTTAGAATGAGAAGCCAGATGCTTTTTTGGACATTAGTACCATCTCTCTTCAAAAACGCATATTCACTGAACCTAGCCTTAAAGTTAACCGTGTGTCAGAGTGGTCCATGTCACCTCGGATAGCAGAAATTCCTTGTCTTTCGACCACCCCTTCAAGTTATTTTGTTCATGTCTACGGAATGCTATTTTACCTGTTCCACTTCTCCACCATGGTTGGATACCCAATTCCTAATTTTTTCACAAACATGCTCTTCCTCGCTGATAGTATTATTCGCACATTGACCCTGGCGGAATAAAAGTAACACCGTTCAGAATGATCACAGAGCTGGTGTCTGGTGAGGCACACAAGCCTTAATGTAGGTCATAATACTCCGGAGTACGGCTGCAATGCATTTCTCCACTACATTTCATGACTACAACAGCACCTTGCAATATTAAGACGAGCCGAGATAATAGTAACTATTTGAATGCTACAGCAGCCAAATTTATGAGACGTTAGGCCAAGTGATACATAGGTGTCTAGATGCAAACTGTTTCCCTACTTCGCTCAAAGGCAAAAAGAAACCATTGCGTAATAGCTGTGGACCCAAGTTGCCTCAGAAGATACATGCAGCATAATCACGACGTTGAAGCTTGCCACTTGTTTTCTGGGATTCTTGAAAGGTGTGCTGATAAAGGCCAGTACAACTTTAATCTTCTTGAGCACGCAGCGTATCCTTTTGTGATTGAAAATAATGATATGGTGTACCAAATTTTGCATTAGCTTGACGAGTTCGAAATTATCCTTCGCTTTCATGCGTCATAATCTGACATGTTGTCATTTACCAAATTGTGGCATGCAATGCTCCTAGTATGAGCCAGGTAAGACCCAGTGGGTCAGGATCGAACTCAGTTAGATCGAAAGGGCTGCAGGTCACACGCGTGCCTGGAATCGGTATTCAGAATGCCTCCGCATCCGTCACAAGGAACCGATGGGGCTGCAAAGCAAAGCAGCTAATTCGTAGGTGATTGAAAAGCATTATAACAAGCAACTAGGAAGAAACCGAACTGTATGGAAGAACTGGCTCAACTGCGAAGCAAACAGAGGCAGAAACAACGACGACCATCTACTAAGGAAGCTGCGAGCCCTTACTTTTTACAGTGCAGCAAGGCTGGTTTCAAATACGCTACCAAGAAATGCACCTCAAACGGAGATACTCACATTTGAGCTATGGTTTATAAGGAGAGTGTGTGTGCCGTGCCAACCATAATTGAAGAAAATTTGCGTGGCATATATTGTTTTGAATAAACGTAAATTATTTACGCACCCTGTAATTTATGTATTTTCAATTATATTACCGTTTTACGTAGTTTTCTTTCATTTACTTCACCTACTTGTTTAAAGTTCAAATTTCTGATCGGTGCACTGTTTGTACACGACGCAATATGCATAATTGCTTAGTTTCATTCAATATCGCCTAATTTACACTTGATTTGCAAACCTTGAACCCCTTATTCTTTCCACTGATAAGGCCTTTGATATACGCAGTTGTACTGCTGAATGCCCATCCAAAAATACCTATTCCCGTCAAATATGAATGTCCTGTTCCCCCTTCCAAAGTCATCACCCGTAATTAGAAATAATGCGTATGCTTAAATGATCGGTCCCCTCTGTGATTTCATGCTGTCAGATCTGACGTGAGATTGACACCCATGAGTAGTCAACAGCTTCACATATCATAACAGATTGCAGTGGACACCTCGATTCGGAAACTTACAGCATTAATATTTTTCCCATACAATTTGCATTAACAGGCTAGTCATATGTCATTCATTCTTTTCTGTACGACACCAGAGATGCTGACAGACAAACTGCTTCTCGCACCTCCAACAATTAGACTTCGCAATTGCTTCACACATCCCCACTTCTATCGCCACTGATGTCGCAGACTTGCTTGATCCCATTCCAACTGATTCACATTAAGACAATCTTAATGCGCATCATCACTTCCGATGAGGGCCGAATTCAGCAACTCCATTCAGTTGTTCTAAATTTAACAAACAACTGATCTGTGGAGACTCCACACAATGCTGGATCCTTGTATGAAGCGTCATTCCAGTTTGCACTCCACTTGAGATTCGATGATATCGTGACAGCTAACTCGGTTTGTCCGGATACGCATGGTACTTCTTTGCCCCCTGCAGATTGTTGTTGACCGTCCACTGTTCTTAAGGAAAAAGCTGAAAAGACGAGCTGAAGCAGCTCGTCAGACGCACTCTGCAGAAACTGGAAGTTATCCGGTTGACTGAGCGTTCTTCAGAACTTAAGGTCACCTGCAAACATAAGCGACGTCATCCCCAGTTTCGCAGGCCATTCTTTAACATGCAAGGCAGCAAAGGTAGACCAAGAATGGACCGTCGTGGAACACCACTTAGAACAAAATGTCAAGAGAACAGGCTGGAGCGCACTCGAATGTACATTCTGCCACCTTTTAGAAATACCATCATCCTTCATCGCGTTTTCCCGGAGGTACTATGTGACCGCAGTTTATACAACAGGCGGGAATCTGGGACAGCGTAGATAGCTTTGGTAAAGTCATTGAAAAAGCACTTTCCCCGCCTATCCCCGATCCAATTAGTAAGCCCAGAAAACTCGAACATACCATAACTTGGTAAGACAATAGTTGCCTTTACGGCAACCTTGATGAGACGAACTGAGGAAGTCGAGAATCATCAAGGAGGCTTCCAGGGAATCCGTTACTAGCTTCTCCAGTTGTTCGAACAGTTTAATTGTCAAACCGACCAGTCTGTAATTTTGAGGAAGGTATTGGTCGACCTTCTTGAAAATAGGGCATTTCGCTTGTGATGCTGTCCATTAGCCCCCGATTTGCCCCCTCTTGGGGAACGATTCTCTCCTGTCTCGCTGGTTGTCCAAACTTGAGCTCCAAATTTGAACATGCGGCGAACCTCGCAGTCGAAGTCTCAGACCAGGTAGATGCATCATTTCGCGGAACGCGACATGTCAATGTTGTTACTACCACTGCCGGCCTATTTCAACTGTAGTACTCCGTCTTCGGAGGTGCTCCCTTTTTTGTGCAACTGGCTGTTCTAACATTTTGTATACCATTGTAGCATGTCAACTAATGTCACCATAGTCTCTCTGTCATCCTGTTAGCATATACAAAAATAAAGTGCTCACATTTTTTTAATATTCAGCTATTATATCCCATTTGGGCTACTGCGTTGTATGCGTGATAGACTCATCCAGTGACTATTCCTCTTGTTGGTATCTCGTGGTTAATTGAAGGAGAGATAATTGCGCAGATTCCTTTGGGGCGGCCCGAGAAATACTAATCCGCGGTACATGAGCACACATCGCCCAGCACCAAAGCTTTGGAGAATGGTTACGAGAAATGTTTGTTGCCTTCTCCGGATGAAAAAAATACTGACAGGACTTCCTGCGAAAACTCCTATATATTTATGCATATAATAAGCTGTTCAATGCCACAGGCTTCTAAATGTTCCAACAAGTTCTGATAATGCACAGTCAACGGGCTACAAGAAGCTTATGCTTCCGGCGCGGAAGAAATTTGAGTCTTTTATGCCGAAGCTCAGTAGCGGTCTCAGGGTATCCCTTTCTGCATGGCCTTGCGAAGCTGCAAGTAGGAGTAAAAGGAATTTACCTCAGTCAAAGCGATATGCATGCTTATCGCTAAGAATTCATGAATGAGCACAAACCTTATGCTTTAGTAACACGCTTTTCGACAAAGCCCATGGTAGCACCTCCCTTTAAGATTATATTTCTCAATGTTAAGGAGAACTCCGCCTTGGCGCCAAACAGGTCGCTAGCCGCTGCTCATTGACAGCGTAGCTAGAGATCTCTCAAACCCGAAACACTGGAACGGACAGTATCCTGCAGCGGTCCTATGCCTCCAATGAAAGTTTGCGAATGTTCCATGCGGATTTCCAGAAAAACAGCAGCCAGAAACGATTTACATATCGACTGAATACCCGTCCTCAGTAAATGGATGCCACTCCCACAAGCTGGTGCGAGCGATTAAAGAGCGAATCAACAGCAAGGCTGAGGTTCAGGAGATAAACCAGTCTTGAGAGAAAATGGCTACTAGCTAAATAAGCGACACTTAATTTTGTTATTCATAATGCGTTTGTTATAATAATGCTTTGCTACTTTTAGGCGTTATCCGCGAAAGTTGTGGTGAACTTAACTCAGCTACAAACCCAAGGAGGTGACTAAAAGCATGGCCTCATTAATCAGGTCACAAAAAACAATGCATACGTCGCGTGATCCTCTGCCGCTCTTTAGCAGTTTAGTTGTTGCTTCCTGGCAATCGTTGTTAACTCTCCTTACGGTTCTTTCTCGTGGATATGAAGGATGAAAACAATGGCCCATTGCAAGCGTGGAAAATTGTGCACCCATATTTCGTGATATTCCATTGAGTTTTGTAACTATCAATCATGCAATATACTTGTGTACCGAGTTTGCATTGCATTCTAGGTCGTTACGTTAAGAGTTCATCCAAGGCGTAGGTCAGGCAATATGATGCTTGTTGCAATTGCGACACATTTTCAACCGCAGTGAAGGATTTTTAAGTCGACTAGAATTTCGGGGATAGCTAACCGACTAGTAAAACTCAATTGGTCGAAGCAGGAAGTGGACGGAACTGATGTTACCAGCTGTAGGGGCAAGCGCAGCTTGCAAGCGTATACCGTAATCACTGGTCTGTACAGTGTTTATTTTGCTTAGCAAGTCTAGGTTAAGTCTTTCTTTCCATGATGGATCTTTGCGCGATCCGAGCGCTGTCTTTAGCTGGAGGTGAAATCGCTCAGCGATGTGGATAATTTGCCGGTTATCCGGACTTAGCGGCAACCTAAGTTCCTACGCAGCGTAATGATATTACACGACAAATGTGACCATCTATCCGTAGTCCCGATGCCTGGACAGCCATACTGCGCCAACAGCACTTTGGAAATGCTTTCGCTACTCTTTTCGAAGAGCAATCCGGAATGGGAATAATCTACAGCCACATGATGAATGGGTTGATTCTTGTTAGTAATTATACCGCCATCCAGAAACAGACAGAGCACTAAGACATCAACATAATACCGGTGTTAACGTGCGCTGATTTTAGCAAAGGGCCAAGTGGGCTTTTCTTGTTAAGTTGCACCTTCGCAAGATTTACAGTAGACAAGTTGCGACTCAGATGCAGACATGGCGATTAACGTTACTCTAAACGATTCTTGCAGTCAGGACCTTAGGCGATGCCATTTTTTGAACACAGCCTACCAATACTCGCATGGTACGACTGGATGGTGTGTGCCCAGAAATTAAACCCAAGGAATAGTTCCGTCTGATGAGGTCACCGGAGTGGGTCAAGTGTCCAGACAAAGAACATGAATAATTGATCAACCTCAGAATCAAGGAAACGTGTGGCTGCTATTGCTGCTAGAAGGATAACAGCGTTCAAGTCAGCGGCATCACTTAGACTCAAGAGAGTGCATATGTAAAGAGTTATGCACAATCATGACATGCATATCCATGGTACACTAAGAGATATAATCTACGTAGCGTTAGTCTTCTGGGAAGACATTCTGCTGGTTTTCGAGTCAAGCAAACATTTCAGTGTTTGTGATCAGTGAAAACGGCTAACGCGCGGTCTTTCGTCAAATGTGGAAAATAACGTGTTGTAACTTAGTTCCATACCGGATGGGTTGTATAGAGGTTTAACAGGTTGAGGGCACTTGGAGAAAATCGCCAACGTTTGTCAACTGTCACTTGAGTATGGCTTCAAAACGAACCAACCGCCACATTAGAAGTCTCAATAGTGAACGATAGTGGTGTTCTAAGGTTGTAGTGTGATATTGAGACTAGGGTGGCGATCGCCTGTTCTAAAGCAGTTTGTGCCGCATCAGGAAATCAGAATATCTTAAGTATTCTAAGCAGAATGTCCGTGTGGCTGCATATTCGATGCAAAACAAGGTATGACCATGTCTTCGATTTCTGAAAGTATGAGGCTAGGGGTAGTCAATTAATGCCTTTATTTTATCACCTAATGGCACGAAGTCTGGAGGAGATATTTGTTGACCAAGGAAACTGACCGGATCGATATGAAACGAACACTTTATTGCGTTGATTGTCATCCGGTGCTGGGACAAACGGTTAAAACTTTTTAAAAGTGGTTGCATGGCACAAGCGGTTTTTGCCTGAACAACCCATGATTATAATGTCATCGAGACATCCGTAGGCGAAATTTAATCCACGACATATTTCCTCAAAAATGCACCAAAAGGTTGGCTCGACATTCTCAATGTCAATGGCACGCTGCGAAACCCGAGCAAACCAAACGGAGTCGTCACGGAAATTCTAACTTTGTGCGACTCCGCTACCTGAAGTTGGACTTATGGGAGTACCATATTGAGTTTGCCGCAGGATGCCTTCCATGCAAACTGGCTATCTAGCCGAACAACCTCCCTGTGTAGGCAGCTGGGTGGTTCGGGTTAATCCTGTCCAAGCAAATAGATCCGCAGCAGTGTTCCTGGAGGTGGTGCGCTTTGTCATGCAAATTTTCTCCCTATAAATATCCACAAATATCCGTTAAACAACACTGTGACGTAGCGGATGTGACAAACCACTTAATAAATAACTGCCTCTTCTCTGTTCGGAGGATATTTCCTACTTTACAGTCGTAATCCAGTACGAAGCGTTCCTTTGCTCCCTTCTTGAGCACAAAGTTACATTGTTAAATTTACATACCATGTCCAATTAAATATACGTCAGCATGAACTACACATCAATTTACTTTTATAAATACACACAGATCCAGTATGTTACTGGTCAAATTGCAAATTTTTGTGCAAGTTTGTATTATCCTGATCATGTCAAGGCAGGCATGCCTCGCACTGCGGAGAATAAAAGATTTATTTATTTATTTACATGTTGGAGCGAATAACAATCGGACATGACGTTTGACGCAAGGACACTATGCCTTAACGAACGTCTATGGGAGATTTTGGTGAGGTGACATCCATAGAATATTGCATGCCCTTGAATTTACCGAGCTGAAGTATGTGGTCAGATTCGGATCGCGAGGCACGTAGCCTATCTAGGGCTAATTGTTTTTGTTTGGGCATGCACTGATTGCTCACGCGTGACAATGTGGCAAGTGACCTCTACCCTTACTAGTGGAAAGTTTGCATTTGGTCCTATTAGTCGTGGGTATTCGGAAGGCAGGCTGGCTTAATCTGAAACTTTGTCGGTGGTTAGCGAAACAGGACTGATCAGAGGGGCGTCTGGAAGTTCGCCTTCAACCTTATTTTAATGCGATAGTCTCAATGCATGTGATGTTCAGCAACAACAAGCGGTCCAAATAGACGAAGGAATCCGGCTTCGAGTACTGCGATTTGCACAGGCATAACCTTAAATTCCATCAAAAATCTCGGCGGTGATTCAGTTACAGATACATCATGTGCCGACCGTATGTTATCGGCGAAACGTTGGCACCAAGCAGGTTGAATGTTGGCTTTAAATGCTTGTCGTTTTTGTTCGGAGATGTGACACGCAATTCTGCCGCCTTGACAATAAGGAGAGCGATTCAAGGTCTATCCTTACCTTAAAACATGCATTCATTTTTTGATTATAGACGTGTTTGTCCTGCTAGCATGCGGGCTGTTCAACTTGCTTGAGGCGTCTGAGTCGTGCGTAATATAGGTAGTCCCGCAACATGCAGAAATTCCGACATTTTGACTGGGATACAGTCTAACCTTTTTAAGGCGACCACTTAAAGGACGGACCAATAGGTTGTCAACTTGGACAGGTGGTCCATATGAACAGGTTCATGTACAGGGACATTACACATAGACGGGAATGTTGGGGATGTTTTTGGCTGATCGCCCTAGGCAGGTAGTCGCCACAGCAGGTTGGACTATAGTAACAAAATTGGTTGATTGATGCACTATAGTCGGACAGCGAACGTTTTGAGGAAATATTGCACCGTATACTTCAGGTTTAATGTAACTGACACTGCATGCGACAGAGATCAAACTTTGGTTTGCTGTGATCTCTTACATATAATATATCAAGTAATAACGTTTGATGTTGCCTACAATGCACCATGGAACCAAGATTCTCGTTTATCCCAGTTGACATCAGTCAATTTTGAACGGAAATTCTCTGCTCATTGGCGATTTCGACTCAACCATTATCGACTAGAGCTTTCTTCATTGCGATCTCTCTCAACATTCCTTTAAGGGTGATCCCATTGATGTTATTGCTGAAGATAATCTTATTCAGCATGTCTCAACAACCACAGGACGGTTTTGGGACAAACAGCGCACAACCTTTATCTTGCGATCAATCCGGCGCTATGCTTGTTGAATTTCCTCCAAACATGTGGCCGAAGTTATCGTGGATTATTCTTCTTTCGGTTGACATGCTATGTCGCTATCCAAGATCAGCACATATATCGTCGTAACATCCGGAGTGTTAATCTATCCTGACCTTTAGAAATGAGAAGTACAGACTGAAGTAGTTCACAATTCCTGGGTTATGGCGATGTATGGAGATTAGTAGGCTAGAAAATGGCGTCAAAGCTCAATGATGTGGTCCTTACCTACAAAGGCAGGCCTTTCTCCAAAAGCCACGCTAAGATCGACCGACGGACAATATACCTCATTAGCAGATTACGAAAACAGTGGGACGTATTTAAGTCTAGTCTGGTAACAGCAGATCACTACTATACAAATTATTGATCAGATATCCCTACCATATATAGCGGCACTATATATATATATCTATATATACATATATATATATATATATGCCCGATAAAGCTTGTTCTTCCACCCGCGGCGAAACACGAACGCAAGTAGTAGCAATCCAGCATTCTCCTGCAGCATGAAATGGTATTTTGCGACGATTTGGTGAAGGCTTACCTACAACTTCGCAATATTCTGATTTCTGCTACGTGGGACTTCCGTCAGCCAACAACTTTCTGCCTACACATTTTTTCCTCCAAAGCAATCGAAGTTGCCGCCGAGCTAGGCATGATATTTCTTCAATGGAAATTTAAATAGTCCTCCCATTATTCTTCATAATGGTAACCGGATGCATTTTCAGCCCAACGTGCTAAACATATCGTCGCTCACTCTCAGACGGCTGGTTTAAGTCTGCCTGGGAAGTGGGGATTGTGATGCTTAAATTCAACGGAAGTAAGCGGCATGACGTTACAATCACACCATTAACATGAAAGTAATCTTCAAGCGTGCTCACCGCGTTCATAAATTTTGCCTGTGCTCTAGCATAACGCGATAAGCGCTAATTCCACAGATAATACTCGTATTACAATGGATTGTTGCCAGAGAAGCAAGAGCTAAGGCATAAAACTAGCGGACAAACATGGATGACTGATGAAGGTGTTTGACAAAGTATAATACAAAGATTTCGACCTATATTCTAGCGAGATGGTGTCATTTGAAAAGTTCTTTCCTGGATCATGGACTTTGGTAAATCACGGATCAACCGAGTAAGTTGATGTATAGCATAATTCCCCGTGTGATAATCACTATTGATGTTTAAACAAGCTCCGCCTCAGACTATTATTCTTCAAGCTCTTTTATAAGGAGTTTTCTTTAGCTGATCAACTCGAGGGTTTTTAAGCTATAGTCAGCAGCTTCCTGGTTTGAACATGCAGACGCGATGCAAACAACCCTAGAAAGGCTACAAGCCTTGTCCATAAATTGGAAACATTTTGTGAAAGCTGAAAAGTGCGCCGTTTCACTAAGTGGTAACTGAATCAATACGTACATAACACATTGGTGGCTACATTCCCGTTGATACCATTCACCCTAGGGAACAATACTCGTGCATTGTCCACACACTTAAGCCATAAAAATCTCCGCCGGATGGTTCGTATAGTGAATCGTCCTAAGTGCAACGGTATGGGTCATTGTCCTTAGAGTTTAGACTAGGATTTGTCGGACGTGCGATGCTCTGAACCCAACTATGAGCTGGAGCTTTAACGCAGTAGTAAAACTTTTATGCATAGTAGCATCACGTTATGATGTTTCGTCTTTGCGGTAGACGCCCGCATGTTTGTAAGGCAAGGAGACGAATGCTTTCTCGCTTATAGTGACTACGTAGGCAATATGGTTGCGATACCTAAGATGCTGAATCAGCCATAAACGGCTAGCAATTTCGGTACGCGAAATAACAGATTGCGTTAGAGGTAACGCAAAAAGAACAGCTGAAAGAGTATTGAAGGCTGTATGCGGCAAACTGTTGAGTCAGAGGAATGTATGATGTGCGAGTTGATAGTGGATGTTTAAGATTCCATATCCAAGCAGACGGTGAGTCAGTTGCAACAGAAAAAGCAAGATTGGCCGAAGCATCCCGATGTTATCAATGATAAAGCTAGCGAAATGGGGACGAAGGAAAGCTACTGAATGGCGCTGTGCCCCATATTGAGGAGCTAGGTTGCATTATCAATAGGTAAAGAGTACATGAATTATGCTATTATTTTCACGCCCATTTTTGATTGTAGTTAATTTACTTGCAAATTTTCCAAAACTTTTGGTCTAGCTTTGCTTCAAACACTAAGTGTACAAATTAGCCAGAGGCTGTGCTATGGAATCTGTGGAAAGTTTAGGGACTAGCAAAGGAAAAGCTCTACGGCCATTCGTTATGTTCGAGTGTATCAAAGGTGAGGATATTCAAAGGCGACCACGAAAGCTGATTCAGTAGAGTATAGAAACTTTGCAGATGACGAACCAGAGAGTCTGTCATTACTGAAACACTGAACCTTATGGTGAAAATCCTCTAATTTCACAACAAATTTTGCTCCGTTCAGATCGAATCCGCTCAGTTGTTTCCTCACCCGCCAGACGTCATTTAATTTGTTATCTCCCAGTATTGATTAAATATGGTAAATCGATTATTATATAATACTGCTGAAACCGACTTAACTGCAATACCATCTGATTATAAGTTGGATTCGGTTTGCCTGCGCAGTTGCATGAAGTGTTTGATGTATCAAACCGAGCAGCACGGATGAAAGTTGTAATATTACTGTATCGTACCAGCAACTCACAAGCCACATAACACAACCGCGAACAGAATAAAATAAAGTTAAAATCATGCTACTTATGAGTAATATAAAATCCTATTTATCACACGGCAGAAGTCGTAGCACATTTTCAAATAGCCATTCAGTTGTTTACGACAGGTTTATTTATTTACATCTAAAATCAAACCAATGTCTTTAGATCTAACCCATTTTCTCAGTCGTGTTATTTTATGAAGAATATACCCTGTGGTGCTGGTCCGTTGAAAACATCGTATTCTTATTTCAATGCTCTTCCGTACGGTGGATCCATACATTAATCCCGTGGCAAGCTCAGGTTCACAAAACTGTTTATCAGTACGGATTACTTCCTACATAGCAAAAAGCTTATTAAACCTCTGTTAGACAGCCATTGTCCTGTCCTCCTCTGTTCGCTTCTTCGTTACTTTTACAGACATCATCTCTATCAGTTTTCACCATCCATTCAGCACAGAAATGATACCCTCGGAAGTTATGACAGTGGCAGCTAGCTCTCCACGAGTTTTAGGTAGGCACACCCCACGCCCAGTTTCGTCTCCTACTAGGTGTCTTGATAATGTGATCCAACCACTTACGATGTGTTTGTTTCTTATTTGAAGTCCCTGATCTTGTAGGACGCACGTACGCACTGAACAAAGAATCCAATTGAAACCTTGATTGGAAGCACTCTACGATGCTTGTTCACGCTTGCTCTCGCGATAGTGGGGAATGCTCAGAAGGTTTTGAAAAGCAAGTTCTCATGCAAGCCTGATTACATGATGGCGGGGATGAGTCATCCGAATTGCTTAAGCAACGTTTAGTTATTTCTGATTATATTTCCTTAAACAACAAGGCATTCTGCTAGCGATTTAAATATGTAAGGGTATCCGTGATGGAAGATCCTCAAGTGGCAAATAATTAAGTTAGTAAGACCGAACCTGGTAAGCGATAGTCACAATACCCAAAATGCCTGTTGATTACGAGAACATAAATGCCAATAGCCATATTTCCGTTTGACTTCGTTAAAATGACTGCAAATCAAGTATAAATAAATGGTATCCACTTTATTTACATGTGAGTAACATATGTATTTCTTTGTACAACCAGGTGATCAGTGCGTGACGTTAAATTGCATGTTGTGTTCCATTACCTGAATTGAGCTAAGCCTTTCCAAAGCGTTGCAGTTGCTTTTGCATTCGAAAATTTCGTGTACTGCAAGCGTTTGACATAGTTGATGACGCAATAGGTGTCGCTAGTAGATAGGACAATATGGAAACTTCTGTTGCACAATATGGAAATTATTTTACAGCGGTCCCTCTCTGGAAACATGAAGGTATGCCTTCGCTAAGTGGATAATCCAAAAGTGGGAGGAGCGTCTCCCCTGGAAATTTGCGTTCCTCCCCTGCGAGCCCGTTCCGTTTAATTTTATTCAAAATTCTTGAGTTATTTTTGCTTACGATAGCATTTTCGCACTCAAATTTTATTGATTTATGTAGTAAGCAACGTAGGGTACATCTTACTTAGCAAAGATTATCCGTCTACTACCGTCTTTTGGGTCCAAGTTTTTCTACCCACCCTCGCAAATGGCCCCGGATAAATTCAACACAACTAAGGCGGAATTCGATCTAATGGATAAAGGTGCAATGATCCGCCCATAGTTCTCAACGTTTCGTATGATACCAGTGAAATTCGGCGACTAACGTCCGCAAGATCAGTACAGTGCACTCAAAAATTTGCCATCCAGCATAGTTACCCGATGTCTCACATTCACAACTAAACCTGGGTTATGGATGGTAAATTCGTCTGGTTTCCAAATATAACTAGTGCACCTCTACCATCGGAAATCTGTGGTATCAGATGAGGAACAAAACAACAACCTTAGATCATCTCGTTTTTCAGTTACCTTATAATGCCTTTCTACCTTAATGACGCTGCTCAAAACGTTCCAGGGTTTCATTCATTAGGTATCACGTGAACTCGGAGTTTATCCGTGTGTAGATTGAGCGCTGAACAAATTGTTTATGACTAGCATAAAAGTGACTGCTTGAGATTCCTTGTATGACGTTTGTGTTGAATAATGTAAAATTAAATATAAAGGTGTCAGTAAAAGATCTTGTGAGCTATATGACTCAACAAAATGTATGGTGAAGCAGAGATGCGAGGATACCTGTCTGTTTTTTGTGCACTAATGTCTTCATCTGACATTTATAGGCTATATCACAGTGTAAGTATGTAATGGTATTGTCAACATATCATACTCAACTCCAGATATTCTGACGATGAGCACCAATGTTACGCTGAGGTGTTTTAATACGAATGGCGCAATCTAGATTGCGGTGAACACCGATAAAGATAATACTTTCAAGCACATAATTGCAGCTCTTCGACGCTACAATTCTACCAGACAAAATCCAAACGCTGAAGGAATATCTTGTTCCTAGCCTCCTTAATATTTTCATGGACGAAATTGAG
Source organism: Dicrocoelium dendriticum (assembly GCA_944474145.2). NCBI lineage: Eukaryota > Metazoa > Platyhelminthes > Trematoda > Plagiorchiida > Dicrocoeliidae > Dicrocoelium > Dicrocoelium dendriticum. The sequence goes on from OX104065.1 coordinate 119,700,630, forward strand.
CCGTTAAGCGTTCTCGACACTTTCAGCATAACAGCGTAAGCATTATGCAATCAATAGAGAATTTGACCTGCGATAGAAAATGCAATTTTACAACACAAACAACGCTCAACCGGCTTCAGAAAAGCTCAAAGTAACCATGTTTAGCGTAGTTCTTCGCACTCACTGAAACCAAACGACACGACTAACGTTAGCGACAGAAGCGTCAGAAACCACCTTCAATGTAGCGTTTCAACAACTCATCAATAAGCCAAGAATACAGAGTTTGCAACTTCCAGTATCGCGTTCAGCAAGTGCGGTAGAGAACTACACGCAATGTATCTTTATATCAAGCATTTTCGTCACTACCAAAAAGGCAGACATGTTGCAGTCTTTAGTGATAGCAAGCCAATGTCTGCGCAATAACTGGCGCATCAAACATATTTTCCAGGCGAATTAAGACACTTAGACCAAGTTATATTTCAGGAACAACATACGACACCTCAGATGCTCTTAAGCCCGTCGCGGACCCAATTTTCTGAATCAACCGTTCAATTTTACCCAAGGAAAATACATCACCTTAACCATAATGGCAGCAGACCGACAACGTTAACTCATATATATATATAGGTATATAAACATATATTTATATATATATGTTTCCATGCAACCTTTCATTAAAACTGCGAACACTTCCTCCTAATCGATCTGAGATAACTCGAAACATTCTCCATGCTCTGTGTACAGACAAAAGTGAACGCATCTCCTTTCCTGCTTCTGACACCTTTTAAACAATTTCACGTCGAACTAGTCGGAATTAAATCACCATGAGAAGATTTCTTGTACTTCCCCACCTGGGTAAGCAGAGTCATACGTTGACAAGAAGAGCTTCTGAAAATCGACTGCTCATAAGGGACAGTCGCACGCGCGATTTTTAAACACTGAGTAGCTCAATTTCGCTCCCCTATTGTCATCATTATTGGTTAACGATCGACTTCAACGGAAGCTTCAACAAACTTCTCAACGTACTGGAGTGCCAGCAAGGCAAAACAACCTGCGAACCCTCTGCATTAAACAGGATTTAGGGAACTATCCATCGGTATCTAAAAGTTCCACGTTTTGACCATACTAGGTTATCATGACAGGAAGCACTTCCGTTAGTTATTTTAGACAAAAGGATGAACTTAACGCAACACGTACGCTACTTATGTCGCATTGCTAATGCACTTGGCTCACTTAAAACGTAAGCAACTTCAACTATGGCGACTATTCCGCCTACCTATCTCACTATTGCAACAGCGTTAGCCTGTGCAACCCAGAGCACAAAGTTTGCGTGCCAACGTGGATGAAAGTCTTGCCACTTTTGTAAAGGTGTACATGCGCACTGACATCGTACTTTTGTCACTTCTAATTCCGCACTTAGTAGATGAGTTATCTGAAAGCTCGGTATCCACTGCCTTGCACGTTACTGCCGAGCAGAGAATAGGGTAGCCGGTGCACCCTGTCCTCTGCACGACAGTAACGAGGAAGTAACTTTGTCACAACGGTCGTCGCCATCCCCTTAGCTCAGTTGTCGCAAGCTATACCGGTAACAGTCAGGCTGCCCGTTCAAGCTCTACAAGCATCAGATGAAAGTCACATTCTTATCTATCCCTGTACAGTGGTTTCCGACCGTTTGATGGCTGTCTGGTTGAGCCCAGATAACATGAATTTCCTCCTTTAAATTTAACCCACTCTAATCATTTCTAATATATTTATCCCTGACAGCATTTTCAAAAAGACAGCCAATATTGATCGCAATTCTTTAACACCCTTACTCTCAGGCGCTGTGCCATTGTGGCCTGTTACACAACGTCAGAAGAGTCATACTGTTCCGGTGGGGCCTACAGCTACAACCGAACTCGAGCTTACTAGACCAGTTTTAAACGACGTAGAGGAAATATCAAACACTCCGTTTGCTCACAGGCTCGGGTAGTTTGAAATGTTCTGTGGAACATGTTTTCCGCATATTCCTGTCATGTGTTTATGTTACATACGAAAGTTTCTCAAACCCAACAAAAGCGGCTAGACCGTTTCGGGTCTGCCAAAATCTCACACATGTATAACACTCTCTCCGTCCACCAGTGATTTGGTATGTAACAGTGCTCATTAACGTAAATGTTTCCCTTTTAAACTCCCAAATACATATCAAGGTCCAGTTGTATTATTTCGCTGAATACCTGCACCACGTTGAAATGCACAGCAGCCTCCCTCTGAGCTAGCTACTCCAACGCCTGCTAACACACCAACCCATAAAATTTTACAATTTTAAGTATTTAGGGGGAAAGCGACAAAGAGCTTGCTTGGAAACTTTTTATTAGAGCCCATCAACAGCTCCACCTATTGTAGCTCACACCACCTTGAGACCTACTAGGTCGACTTGGCTACCTGCTCTGCAGAAGGACGCTTGCGACGGATACTCATCGTATGGACCGACGAAGTGCTTATATGGCCACCGCCTTGGGAAGGACTAGGTAGCAATCTATAAAATTTACCTATCAGCTTGAATCCTTCGTGTAAAATATTGGCTAAGACTTATTTGTCCTTGTGCGCTTAAGCCCTGTTGTCTGGTGTCTCGTTTGGCCTCTTTCGCGTCGACTATCCCTGTGCTGCACCATTCCGTTTCCCTAGCTACTATTTCTACCGGTATCGTGCTTTATACCTAGGAAGTATACAGTGCAGTATAAACTTTCTCTGCACGGCTAAGCCAACTGGAACTGCAATCTAGATTACCGATAAGCAACTTGCATAATCAGTAAAATAATAAACAGTGATTTGGCAACTTTTAGACAGTATGCACTTGAAAAATAAAGGTCCAGACAGCTCACAATTTTGGGCATCAGTTCCTTTGACCATTATGAGTTTCTCGATGACTAAATGACTGTTAGTCCAACTGATAATAAAATGTGAAAAATAATAGTATAAATACTAATAATTATATACATGTTATCGTTGGTTTTGTTTAATGTGGACTGTGAAAATGCGAATCAAGACAATGAAAACAATGACACTAATAAATGTCTTTTAGTTAAAGATTAAATTGCTCAGCTGTAAAAGCAGTTGGAGTTGGAGAGGTTTAGCAATGGTAGAAATCCTTTAAGGCAACCACTTATTTTAGTAGCATTGGCTCGTGGATTTCCGTGGAAGGAACCTTTTAACCATCTATTAGATAGAACTCCTGCATGCTATCTTTCATTTATACAACTATTTAAACCAGTGAAACTGACCGTACCAATGGTTCTTCTCCTACTCACTTGTCATATATGGTGTCGGCGAGGCAATATTCACAATAATAAATTAAATTTGGTGCTATATTGCAAATCGAATAGCTTCTGCCAAATCGCCACCTAACCACAGGCTTGCTGCGCGTTCAAAACTGGTATCATTACCAAAGTTATCGGGTATACTATTGACCCCATTAAGATGAAAAGACCAGCCACCGAAGAACAGATTTCGCATTGTTTTGCAATCTACTTTCACACAAGCCTTATGCTTATGCCTAATTATTTTGATAGCTGTAAGTTTCATACGGACTAGGTCAGTCACCCGAAAGTGTGTACCGTAGAAGCAAACCAACAAATATAATCTATGTGTTTCCTAAACACACACTGATAACTGCCATTCTAATAAACAATAATGTGCGTTTAAGTAACATTGGACGCGACTTTATGACCAAGTGTTTTGTGTAATAAATGACGTTTATGGGTTCGATAATTTTCTGCGCCATATTAGTGGCCAGCACAGCAACACGAGCAGTAATGCCCTGCAGCAAACAAATAGTCGAATTTATAGGACAAAATTAACACCAAATTAATGGTGGTAAAACATGTATATGGCTTAGATTAGGGGGTCTTTTTCAGTAAATTTGGCTTGGAATTAGATTGCTTCTTTTGTTTGAATATTCAAATCGACAGCTTGGGTCTAGGCCGTAGATAGTAGGCAAATTAAAAAGAGAAACTGGTTGCATAATCCCAGACACGGTAGTGTAATGAGCACAGCAAACACCAGAACGTCAGGAAACCTTGTTCGTTAGCCAAGGCAATAGTAACGGACGTATGTAACGCTTTTGCATACATAATTCGGGCTTCAAATGGCAGGTGTATATAGCCTCAGTAATGGCCCTGAGCTATTTGTGCAGGCCCTGCGTGAAACGTTCAGGCTTTGAGTACCTGACTTTGTAGTTGAGACGGTGTGGTCAAAATCTATGACCAGTGCCATTGTCCAGTTTGAGTATATCCTCACTCCAGCAGCAGCATATGCACATCGCTTCTATCCAGATATTTTGCACATTTCTACGGCTAGGGTAGTTCGCACAAAATGTGGGCACGTTCCCGCTCAGCTGCTTGGTGTGACGTCGCGCCAGCGCTACTTGTATGTTAACTAATCATAGCGTTTATACATTATCCTATGCCAGTCAATCTGACCCATTAGAAATACAACTTCGTCCTACACCACTGATCGGGAACATGCTTCTCACCCACTGCTCCAATTCTATTCAGATGCAAGTGGCTCTGAAGTGATGGTTATGAATAAGGCCGAGTACGCTCAGAAAATGGGTAACGTACTCAACGACACTAGCAAATTTGAACGACTTAATAAGATGGAGAACATAGCCGACGTTTAAGCTAACATAGCTGCACATCTTGGAATGCTTCTCCTTTATCACTTGATTGATAGTGACACTTATACTTATTTGAAGCCAAATGGCAGCATTATTCCGCAGCTATAGGGGTTACCGAGGACGCACAAGAGTGGAATACCACTTAGACCGATTCTATCAATGGTAAATGCGCCACAGCATAAATTAGCTCGCTGGCTAGTAAAGATACTTACGCCACTGCGACAACTGTCCAATCCATATAGTCTTAAAGATTCTTTTCAACTTATCGGTGACTTAGATGACATCAACCTCTCCGATAAGTCATACGTTCCTTGGATGTGAAACCTCTATTCACCAAGATCCCACTACAACAAACTCTTGATTACATACGTGTGCCAGCTGAACAATCTAGTTATTTGGTATGAAATCCAGTCGAATTTCTAAAGGAATCCTTACTTCTGTGTACAGCAAATGTTGGCTTCCGCTTTCAGAACACCCCATATCGTCAAATCGATGGTGTGGCAATGGGTAGCCCACTAAACCCTGTACTTGCCGATTTCTTTATGCTGATGATAGAAAGAGGCATATCCGCAGAAATATCCCAGTTACCATACTATAAGCTTTATGTGGTGACATATGCCCTTTTGTTCATCGGAGCAGCAAATTGTTCCCTTTGTGCAGCAACTCACTTGTACACATACCAACTTGCGTGTCACCTGCGAAGTGGAACAGAAGAACTGTCTGTCATTCTTAGCCAAGTTTATTTAGTCGTGCTAGACGAATTTGCTCGGCTGATTTTCTAGCCGACGAGCTAGAGTTAATTACAACAACCCTCGTTACAAATGGTTATCCACATAGCTTTATAGAGAAATACAGCCATCAGCAAGACCCGAAAGACTTGGTTCATACGGCAGCCAAGAGAAAGATCTATATGGAATTGCCTTTCAAGTGTGACTACTCTATTGAAAACCACGAAAAGTTTAATCTCTGCTGTGCAGAGAAGTTAATGTGCTGCTCAGGTTGTGGTCAACAATAGAACCTGTAAGTTGCCGGTGCCTCTAATGAACGAAGCTCAACCGATAGGTACCAACTCACACTGCATATACAAATTCGCGTGCGACTGCGGAGACAGTTACATAGGCAGAACCAATCGGTCTTTGACTTCCCGAATAAAGGAACACGTGCCAACGTGGGTTCAACGTGGAATTGACCAGCATCCCTGTCCCACTGAAGTTCCGTGCTTGGGCAAGCCGCCAGCTTCCTCAATAGGTAAACACCTACTTACTACGCGTCACCGAATAGAGCTTGGATCAGCGTTCACACTTGTATTACGTCACCCTAATCCCCGCTTCCTCTGTTTCGCCGAGGCCATTGCGATAAGCCGGATGAAGTCGGCCCTGCGTGTTCAAAAGCAATTATTTATCAGCTTAAGACTGCCGTGGACATAGGATTGGATCTTCCGTCATACATTTTGCACCTCATGCTTATTCGGTCACAAGCAAATTTAGTACATAGTTGCATACCGGTTATTGTTAATGGTACTGAGGAGACAATACGAAATGCATGCATCTACCAGTTTCGTCCCTTACCGTGTTTTCGAATTTCTGAATGGAACTAACTGCTTTAATGTAGAGTATTGATGGTTTTGTGCATCATATATTGAAACAAATATATGTGATGCATTAACCATTCTATGAAATTATTACGCCTTTACGTTCGTTCTCTTTCGAACGTTCTATCAATTCGTATCATCCGTTGTGTAATCAGGTTTCTGAGTTAAACCGTGTTAACCGTGGGTAATAAAAATACTAAGCTTTTGGACATAAACAAGTTTCCCTTGATACGATTGGTAACACATTCTGTTTACGGGACTAAGAACCATAAGTCGGTGTTCATAAATGACCCTGCAAACGTTCATCAGAATTACCACTTCATCGCAAGTTATTCGCTAATGAGTTAACCTACCATTAATAAACTGGTTCAAATGTATTACACTACTGAAATTACAAGCAACGTCTGTTACGAGAATGGACTATTGCGTTCTGTCTAGTTCACAAGTACCATCTCGTTCGAGGTACAAGATGCTAGTTGTCCGTATCGTCCGTGCCATGCGCATCCATTCTAACTGACTAAGACAATCGCAGGGACCAAGACAATAAAATTGGGCGGGCCAAAATTTTACCGTATATTTTCTTGTGTAAGCCGATCCGTATGTAAGCCGACAGCTTGAGTTTGCAAATTTAAATTTGTCCAAAACCTATGTTCGTATATTAGACGACTACCCGAAAAATCAGTAACAAGAGAAATGAAATTGTTTCCCAGGATTTTAACTACATCACTACCTGCTCCCACTTTATTGTGCTCAAGCGAATGTGGCTATTCTATTTGTCACTTCTGGCGGCCTAAAGTTTTATGAACGCAGTTAATGGGGAAGTTCAATGCTTATATTCATGCGGAAACGGTAATTATTTTTATCGCGGATAGTGATAACAGCACAAGATAAACTATACCTACCGCTCTGCGAACTTTCGGTTGCGCTGTTAAGTTATAAAGCTGCGCGCAATCAATGCAAAAAGAAACGCCAGGGGCAACTAATTTAAAATAAATAAGTGCTACTTAACAATCACTAACAAATGTCGTCAGTATCCAAAATACCACAAGTTGTCTCTTCTAATTAGTACATAAACTCTCAGTGGTCATGTTCCAAGTCCACACCTTTCAAGTACATCGACCAAGCAGTCGACGTCTAGCCAGCTAAGTAGCTAGTTAGTGTCTGGTAAGCTTAAACTCATGAACCGTTTACATGTTCATATCAGGCTTATGTATCGTGGACAAGCATACATCTTTGTTAGAAGCGTTGATTTTACGTTTGTTACACCATTTGCTTTGGCGTGGAAAAAACCTGGGAATTCCTAAAGTGATTATAAGCATCTGCATCATACGAATTCCTACGTAAGTGAGATATTGCTGTCGATTTCCTAATACATCTCTAACAATATATGAGGCGCAATTTTTCCAAGAAAAGCGGTGTCCATTCAAAAATGGTCCAGACTTTATTAGCCCACGCCATACAAATATTCAGATACACTACTCCCTACAAAAGTACTACGCAAAAATCATACAAATTGTTTTCATTAGACAATGTAGTTAGATAGATTGGCAAGCGCTTGATTTCTACCCCAACGGTGAATAGCACAACCAACTTGTGCTTCCGCTGCTATTCTCCGGATTGCTTTTCGGATAAATTGGTGCATTTGGTATATAGCGTATTTTCTAAAAGGTTGGTTTCTGTCGTTTAACTGCATTTTGAACAATTTTAAAAGTCAAAACCCATAGGTTTAATATATTTATAAAGCACTTCATTTCTGGTACTCCATTTTATCTTTAACCCTTACTCCTTAGTTTGCCGCATTTACTCCCTGCCTGCTGCCCAACCTATTAATAATAATAATAATAATAATATTGTGTCAGCTGTACGTCGTAACGGCGCTTCGCTGCCGCGCGACCACCACCACTCGCACGCGGGCTGAATATACCGCGAGGACGCCCACCCCTACGCGGAGTCGAACCGGTGACCTTGTGGTTGCAAAGCAAACTTGCACACCACTCGGCCACCGGCCGACGCCCAACCTATTAAGGCCTTGCTCATTTCTCTCTTGCTTATGTTTGCTATATCGACCTCATTTGCTTATCGATTACATTTATTTCTCAATCTATCGACATCTTCTAAAACACCAGCCACAAATCAAACTTTCAGCCACTAACTCAGTGTTACCTAATCGGAGTATGTTAAAGCGCGGTAGTAAAGTTGTCGAGGTACATCACCTTGTTCCGTTCCCTGTTGTTGACCGTCTCTAGGATGAACAACTCGGTCACAAATGCGCTGCTACGAAATGAAATCCTTTAAATGTTTATAAAAATCTGTGAAATTACGCAAGTCTTAAGGAAAGATAAAATTTAAAAAGATTGATTAGCTTCCACTACAAACAGTCCTAGGGAAGTATACATCCAATGGGTCTGATTGAAACGGATGTCAACTCCATAAATGGAAGCTCTCAGCAATGGACAACCTTTGTAATCTCCTGCGTCCCTTCTCCTATTTGTGTCGTATGCCAAATATGCCCAACCTAGAGTATTTGCACAAGTCTTAATACTTCATCGCTGCAGTTGCATCAGAAGCTTATGAACGGATCCGCCGTCACAAAAATGTACTCACATTCAGTGTGCCTGATAAGATCTAAATCGAAACAGTAGAAAAGTTCATGCTTGAAGCTAGAAACTTACGAGGAACATCTTTCGATTGTAGAAGAACTCGAGAAAGAATTGTTGCCCAATAATGCTCAAGCTCTCTAACGAAGCAAATACCGAAAATATCATCCCTTCTCTACGTCTTCTAGCCGCAAGACCCTGTGTCGAACGGATAATGTTGAAACACGACGAAACAAAACACGGGAGGGAAGTGATTCAAAGGAGACGATCTCTGGTATGCCCGAAAGAACAAAATTCTCATAATATGCACCGCCACTAAGCCTAGATGCCGAAGTGGACCTTAGAAATTGCCACTCCGATGCACCACATAGCATGGGTGTTGCACCTAAATAATCTGCAGCAGCTAGTGCATCCTAAAGAGCTTCACCATGGGTAAGCGGTTGGTTTGACACTGACCCAATTCAGCCTTTGGTTGACATCTCTTCTAATACTCCTCAGAAGCACGTTAAATTTGTCCGCACTAACAGTGAAAGTTCATGCTCCAAGAAGTTGGCCCAGCCACTGGGTGGATAGTGTAAATACAGTGAGCTTGTCGATACTATACCTATAAACGCTAAAATCACTGTCGGACATAAGTTACTGCAAAATGGATCACAACCATCACAATACAAACGCCGCTTGCTTCCCAGATAGGTAGTAAAACTAACGTCCAACCACGCGGTAAGCACTACATGTACATGGATGCGGCAAAGGTTATTGTATCTGAACCACAATCTCAAGGGATGTGTGAAAAAGGTGGCTACAGTAAGAATTAGCAAAAAGAACAGCCTACAACAACCTTCGGAAAGACTCCAGACGTAAACCAAAGGGCATCAGTACCTAACTCATTTAGATATGGTTTGAGCGCTTCTCTCAAGATCAGCGCTATCCCAATTCTTAAAAGGGTTCGTGATGCCCCAACTCACTTTGCGCCCATTCCTTCTCCTCTCCTTCTGGTCCCATTGGCACAGATGCTTATCTTTACCATGATGAAAACTACAGGAGCATGATTGCATCCTCTCATAAAATCTCTCTTTCACAAGCCGTACCACATTTTGAGTATAAACTCAGTCATATAGTCAACCATTGCAATATGATTCTACCCCTGAAGAACCATTACAAACCTGCGGCTGACATGCACTTGCCAATTTTAGGAAACCGCCACCTTACTCGGCGCCCTTCCTACCTCCCCACCCTCTGACGCTTTTCAACCAGTTATTGCGGATGCATAATGTACCACGTTGTTCTGTAATCCCTGTACGCTTCCACAAACCTCACTCGTATAGCTTAAGCCCTGTTCCCACACCTGCCACGATTAAATAGACTATGCTGCATCACTGGTGGCCGGCATCACGGTCTCTGGAAATCGCACCACATACAGTGGCTCAAAGTCCCATAGGTCCTTTGGTACAGGCAACGATGAATACAGCCAAAATGATCGTGGTCGTGCTTCTAAACAATCCTCAGAAAATACCTTATTAGATAATGCTGGCTCAGCAGGCCGATCTTAGAAGCAATCAAGACTTCTTCTAACGAATGCTCAATAGATGACGAACGCGATGCATTACCTCCGATCTTTAGTATCCTTCTCTCAGCTACATGTTGTGCTTCTAACGGAAACATGATTTGCTTCTCAGTGCACTGAGCTGCTTGTTCCTGGATTCATGAGGTTTGCCAGTGACCATCTTACTGGTCGAGGTGGCGGTTAGGTTGGGTACGTTAGTAAAGCTTTAGACTCGAGTAGATTGGAGGCATCTTTGTCAGGCAGCTTCGAGGACTCGGTCTAAATATAGTTTAAGATTTAATCCTGTCGTTCTCTTGATGGCTGCTTTTACTTGCCGTCCTACGCTAATAATGCCAAATTAAACCACTTGACTGACTTGTTCGAATATACATCAGAAATACCGTTCTTTCAAAATACCTATAGATGGCGAACTCAACAAGCCCGATAGTTCGTGGCAGGAACGACCTGTACCTGGTAAGTATCGGAACATTCTCTCAGTAATAGTCACATATGGATGGACACAGTAATTATGCTGTCCTACTGGAGAGAGTGTAACATTTTAGGCTTGTATTTTACATTCAGCCTATCAGATGCACAAACACAGGCTCTTAGTAATTTCCCTGGGAGCTATCACAAGGTTATCCAACTAAACTTTAAGTCACACAAATATCGAAGTCGTTCGGAAAATCAACTACCTGGGAAGTTGTATCAGCGCCCTTGGGATCGAAGACGAGATCACGAACCGGATAGAAAAAGCTCGAAGTGCTTTTGCTAAGCTTCGCTACCTATGTCGGCAGTGCACCATTACTCTCGCCCTGAAGGGTAGAGTGTACAATACAATGGTACGTTCGACCTTACTGTAGGGTTGCGAAACCTGGCCCCTAAGATCGGCGGACATAAAGAGGCTATTTAAGTTCGACCATCGGTGCCTTCGCAGTTTGGCTCACATCTGGTGGGAACACCGCGTGAGTAACGAGCGTGTTCGACGCCTTGTTTACGGCCCAGAGAAAGGGAATGAACCGCTCAGCACCGTTATTTCATGCACCAGGCTCCGATGGCTCGGCCACGTGTTGCGCATGCCAGCCCATCAACTTCCACGATGGGCGTTATTTGCTCACCGGGGATGTGGATGGAAGAAGAGGCGGGGTGGCCAAGTGATGACCTGGTGAAGAGGAATGAAGGCCTTCACTTCTGTGCTGGCCTCGGTTGGAGCGTCACGGCTCCCTGGTTGGGGACCAACAGACGGTGAACACGTTTGGCTGGATACACTTGCTGACATGGCAAGGAGCTGACCTCAGGGGCGTTCGTGCTGTGAGTTTCTTTGTCCCTCCTTATCCCTTTTAGCCTCCCCCTCCACCTACGATCTCATTTCTTGGAGTAAAACATAATAATTTCTCTTTTTGCTCAGTAGCCGGCTGGTAGCTTACCGGAACGATGCCTAAACGTTACTGGCAGTTCAGCTGGCATGCAACCTTTGTATTTATTTTCCTTTTTCATCTATATATTGCGGCACAGTCGCTGAGGTGTTTTCCACCTCTAGCTGACGTGTATAATGAAGATGTTACCCAAATATTGGCAAAGAACGCAAAATATGCTCACCAATATTAACCATTTCACAAATTTGACAGGAACAGCTTCCGTCTGATTATTAGACTGCTTGACTTGGATGGCTTCTTTTTTACAGACTGCTCGGATATCGCCACTGATGAGTTCCACCAACATCCGACCTGTTGCACGGACCTGCTTGCACCACTGCAACATGGAAAGCAGCCATTGCATTGTCCTCAAATTCCCATTCCTAAAGCTGTTGCGGTTCGTCTAAATCGCTTGCGCTTTATGTTTAAGAAAATGAACGATATATGCGCTATCATACAAAGTGATATAATTCTCACTGACTAGCAAGTCCGGCATGAAAGAATGCATATGTCACAAACGGCACAAGCACTAGCATCTCTCAACTGCAAATACAGCTTACATCGCATAATAAGAGTTAAATGTGAAGCACAACGTTAGCGCCCTATAACCATTGCCTCATCAGAAGACAGTCTCACTACCGACCTCGATGAGCTCTATGCGTTATGTAATAAACATTTCTCCTTCTTTTTTAATATAGGCGCTTGAGTTGCCCAGGTTAGATTGCCTCTACTCACCAGTGAAACAATAGATACAGTTGAGTTCAACCGGTATAGCATTTGCAGGCGAATAGTTGCCTTAAAGCACTCTTTTCACCGTGGATCTGACAGCATACCATGAGCGTCGTCTTACTTCGCCTGGTCCTATATTCCCGTGTTACTGCTAAACATATTCACCTTGTCAATTGAGACTGGTGTATGCCCTACTAGGTAGAAGCGGTCCACAGTCCTACCCCGACACAAATAGAGATCATCTCACAGGCTATCAAACTTCCGTCCCATTAGCCATACTTCCATATTGACTCATGTGATGGAAAGTATAATAAAAGAAAAGGTCATAGAGTTACTTAAGTCACCAAATCTGATCCACAGATAGTAACATGGATTCCTACGTTGTCGTTCACGTCAAACTTGCCTACTGGAATTTCTAGACTAAGTAACCAAGTCAGCTGACTCAGGCCAGTCTATAGTTACTCTTTTTCAAACATAGAAAGGCATGAGACGGTGTAGCCCATGCAGAACTTCTAACAAAGTTAAACTCTTTTGGGTTTGCTAACCCAGTACCAGCATGGCTGTCATCTTTCTTGTCCACACGCACCCAAGTTGTCAGAGTGGTAAACTGTGCACCTTCACCTATACCAGTTACCAGCGGCCTCATACAGGGAAGCATTTTACGCCCACTGCTATTCTAACTACACATAAGTGGGGCTTTTTCGAAAGTTTCGACATTGCAGACGCATTCTTTTCGCGGATGATATCAACGTTGTATTCGCTTTTGATAGCATAACTGAACCAAACGCTGCTCAAAAAATACAGGTGGTGCTCTTCTTCCTGCAGCAATGGTGGCGAGGGTGCAATATGAGGTTCTCTGTTGGCAAATGTAAAGACTTATTCTTCCGATGCAGCCTTAACCATGACATACAGACGTTAAATGACAAATCAGTTAGCTGCTGTACAACGATTCGTGACCTCTGAGTTCGTTACTCAAGCCCTTTCAATTTCTCTGAACAGGTACGACATGTCAATGCCTAAGCGAGATTTATCATCGCAAGGATTTTCAATACGTAACACTTGAGACTCTAGGTTACTTATGTATGAAGGATATGCGTGTCCAGTCTTAGAATATTGCTCATTAGCATGCACAAATTTAAAGATGTACGACAAAATCAACCTTGAATAATTGCAACGTTTCTCTACCAAAACTTTACTAAGGTTTGATTACGTGACTTAACCACAGCAATGTAAACTGCTAAAGCCAGAACTATTATGGTTAAGAAGATTTAAGATTATCCTACCTACATGTTTATGTTACCTCATATCAGTTCTGGGAAGCCAGTACTGTCCAGATTGGAACTTTCTATCAATATACAACTAGAAATACATCATCCAACTTTTGCATCCCTAGAGTGCGTAGAAGGTTGCGCTCAAAATTCTTTCTTATAGGGTATACAACATTATAGTATAAGTTTCCCGAATCCATTGGATACAAAAACAGTAAGCATATATTTCGAACGCAAGTATTCAAACACCTACCTTTAGAGGAGGCATTACGTATACTAGGCGAAACTATATCTCTACATGATATTTATGAGCAAGGTCCGATAGAAATTTAAAGATCGAGCCACATACCTACCGCATTCAAAATTTTGCTTACCTCATACCTTAACTTCTGACCCTGTCTACTTGTGCGTTTTATTTTCTTTTTTTCATATTTAATGTTTTATTTTCCCTACTTGAGCTACCGAAATGCTGAAAGTTAGGAGGTTTCAGTTCAGTTACTTTCACTGGCTCTCCTAACTGTGCTGCACTGACTACTGATCACCTGACTTCCTTTTCGTCTTTTCTTGGTTTGAAAAAACCTTCATTTCGGTGCTCCATAGCATATCATATGAGATACTTGTTTAAACATAACTCTGATGAAACAACAAGTTGATCCAATTTTTGGCACTCCACTCCACTTCATCATGGCCCTGACCATCTCTTAAAGTTATCAGACTTGAACACGCACCATTTGCCAACAACAACACTGGCAAATTGGTAGCATGAGAAGCTAGCTCCTTTCCCGTACATTAGTATCATCGCTTTTCAATACTTCGTATTTTACTTAACCTGGCCCGAAAGTTGACCTCGTGTCAGAGTGGCCTTTGTCATATCGGATATCCGAACTTCCAAGATTTTCAACCGCCACTTCACTCTACCTTGGCCACCTCCATTTCATTCCCTTTTACCGGACTTCATTGCTTACCATGCGCTAGTTAAATGCCAGGCTAGTGATGGGTGTACACCTAGCTCCTATCTTTTCACAGACATACTCTTCCAGGCCTATACAATTATTCCTACTGGCGTAATAAAAGTTAACATTGTTCAGAATAACCATAGAGGTTATGGCTTGTGAAACACACAAGTCTTACTGTATGCCATAATAATTCGGAGTACAGCGGCCATAAAGCGTTCCAATATAACACGTGACCGCATATATCATTGTGCTAAACCACACACTTTAGACCGTTTGACAATTTAGAAATTATGTTGCCGTTATCTATGCTTTCGCCGGTAAACATTTTTGGCCGTTTCTTACCTACCTTGATGCTATTGTTTATTTTATTTCCTCCATTAGTCCACTACGAACTGGGATTTTGAACGTGTTTTAGTTAATCCAGGAAGTTGGATTGCTCGTCGATGGGAGTTTGAAATAATGGGTCATTCACAAATGTCCCATTACCGCCTTCTGGTCAGAATGTGCTGGTTCAGATCGACGGCACATCTGTTAACAGAGGATAAAACCCACAGTACACTCTTTTACACTTCACCCTGAAAAATGTGCATGTGTGAAAATGACATGGATATAACATAATGCATATTCCCATCTAATATGTAGAGGGGACGAAATGAAAAACTTTGTAAATACTTTGATTTTTCCATAAGTGGGAAACGGCTCTCACCTCACCAAGAAATAAAGGATTAGTTTATACATTTACCTGGATAAATTAATTGTTTATCGTCGACAAGATGGTGAACTCCTCAACTGCATGCTTCCGTATTGGGTTACCATGGATTTGTTTAAATGGCAGGAGTGTTTTGTTAACACCATTCTAGCTGCTAAATATCCTATGGTGTCTTGAACCACCGTATGCTCAAACGAATCAGTTTGGTGGTGAGAAAAGCATACTAAACAGCCTGTCACTGATTCTATATATAGGCTACTACTCAGCATCTGAAATCGCAAACCATGACGAAAACCATGACGGAGTAACCGTAGTTAACAACGGACTGACTACATGAAACCGGTTTCAACACATATTTTGTGCACATTTAAAGTGTGAATGAAACCAATACATTCTTTTTTTAATCAGTATGAGTGTTTATTAAAAGGTTCAGTGTTGGTGCAGATACTGATAGGGCTTGTGCAGAAAGCAAACATGAGCAGATTCACGAGGACTGCTATGCTTTGAAATCCTAAAGCGGCACAACATTCAAATCTGTAGGGAGGTATCATATGGGAAAACGGACGAGTGTTTTATTATAAGAGCCAGTAACATTTTTAAATTTACAACGCCATCGCAACATGCGTAAAAGTTTAAATTTTGACAAATGCATCTAGCGATCATGCTCTAGCGATCATGGTTTCGAACACCGGTAAGGGACCACGGAATGCGCTCCACGGACGAGCCCCGATAGGACGAAATGCGTCTGGTGCATTCCCGGGCAAGGCTGTGGTAGATAGCTTATGAGATCCTGGGAAGAAAAGATTACACTTATAATCCTATTCTTAAGTAGCAATAGACACCAGGTCAATTTCCCTGAGCTGTATAACTCCTTGACATATGAGAAAATCAATACGCGCTGGACGACTGCGTCTGCAAGGTAACCAATAATCTAAACAGTTACGTGTATGATAAGTCAATTAAGTCAAACATTGCTGTACACAGCGAAGCAAAGCTTAGCTCAGTGGTCTGATCAAATAGACACAATGCCATCACATAAAACAGATGACGGAACATTTCTCTGCACGGTATACAGTGATGCAGAGGAAATGGAAGTCAATTGTATCAAAAAGATGGATAAAACGCGAGCAAATCCAAGTGGATACATGGTCAAATATTCAGGTAAATTTATACGGTCATCCTTGGAACCGTCTCCTTAGGACCTACTTCCATGCAATGTATTCCTCTAAAGTTGCCAACAGCATTTCCATGCCTCATTTGGCTTTGTGCCGGTGTGACCTAACAGCATTCATGTCCGCACAATTTTCCCAGTTTTATCCCTTTTTATATACATACTACGTGCTATCTAGATTTTTGGTACATCTCATTTTTCAGCTCATTTTGAGCTCACTACTTTTGTCAATTTGATGCTAATGCCTCGTGTAAGAAATTTTGGGAAGTGGCTATCCATCACCTCAGGAGTTCAGCCCGGCCGTGGTAAACTGGGTAATCAGAAAGAATGTAAATGTGAAAAATTAAAAAAATTTGTGGACGTATACATCAGCTTACAATGCGGTGAGAAACCAATAATCAATCTCAGATTATTCTTACATTCCGCAATGATTCTCGAAACGGGTTCATCCAAAGAAACGCTGATGATTGTGAAGGCGTTTCTTGCCAGATCGTAAATATCTAGACAGTATTTTATAAGTCCCCTTTCATGTGATCCACGTGAAGTGAGTTAGAGCTCTGGTAAGAGCAGTCAATAGTTCTAGCCGACTTAAAGTATTTTCCATATGCGCTTATAAAGCAAGTATTATTTTTATTTGAAAAATGAATAGGGAACAATGATCTATCCACGTCTAATGCAAGTACTTGTCACAAACCGCAGGATGGTGGAGGTAAATACAGTGAAATCAAAATGTATGTGTCATCTACCGAGCATCTACCGATATAAATGAGTTGAGAAAATATGTTAGTGTATAATGTAAATCTAATGTAGGCACGCAAAAATACACGGGTGATGTGATTCTTGAGTTGCCGCTTGCGAAAATTAAATATCATCACTCACTCAAGTCCCACATCTATGGGTCCATGTGACACATTCATCTTTTAACATGGCATAATGAATATATTCCAAAATTTGTTGCAGTTTGCCTACTTGCTTCTTGGTGTTTGCGCCATATCTCCTTCTTCCAGGTATTGCTGGAGTCACCGATTTATCTAAAACGCATCGCCCTAAGCAATCAGAATATATCACTCCACTTTGCTTACTTCGTTTTTACCGGACAATTGCAATTTATAGAACAAAGACTCAATTCTATTTTCCATCAATCTGTCTCTAGGACAACATAACATATCGAGGCAAAACGGCTCTTCTCTTAATATCTTTCATCTTACTACATATCAGCGCTTTTATCATTCAGTGAATTTGCTGTGGGTCCATCAGCGCGATCTGTTTCCGTTCTTACTCTTTACCATATTACTTGCTAAAAGGCTGCAGCAACCACACAACACCGATTGGGACTCGTCTGCGGAACCACTTGAGTTCATTGCATTTACTGACGACATCGTCCTAGTTGCTAAAGAACGCAACACTCTAGCCACAAGCAGAAATATCTGCAAGGTAAAGATGCGATAAATAGACTTACCGATGATTTCAAATGGTTTTCCTATATCAACATAGTCATCGACAACACCAAAGTTCTCTGCGAAAATCTGATACTCCCATCAGTCAACTGCCTGCCCTTTGACTAGCGTGGTAAGCGATCGCGGGATTCATATGGAGAACTGAAACGCATCCTTCTATGAACTAACAGAATTCCACTAAAATCTTCACACCGCATGAGCTTCCTGAGCACTTTCGTCGTCAGATTCGCAGCCTTTCACTTACCGTGAACTACCAAAGACTCTTAAAGCATCGAAATATTTACTCACCGGAAGAAGTATCCAAAAATACCTTGAACTACCTCCACGCTTTCATAGACGATTTCGACAGTGTCATCCCATTACGGTACACAAGATTTTATCTACAACGCAGAACGACAGAAAGGCCATTACACCAAACACATCCCATTGGGAGCGGGCCGATTCGAGATCACGCTGTTTCGAATATCCAAGTGCCAGCCCTAGCAATGTTGCGAATAGGAGGACACCAAACCCTGGATGAGAATTCCACTAAAGCCGCACGGAAGAAGCCATAGCTTCCTTCCTAGATGGAGCCGGTCACCATGGGGTTGCCGCAAATCTTCAAGTCCACCATTGGTTGCGTGTTTATCTAAGCAGATTTACAAGTATAATCATTCTCGGCGTTCAGTTTTGGGCTAGTGTTCTTATCAAATTTAGAAAAGAATGCGTCCTTCACGTCTGAAAGATCAGCAGTTAATCTTGGTAGAGCATGTGGACAAATTCAAAAACTCACAGATTATATTAGGGAGTCAGACCTTTGCAATGTCGAGAACCTAACATACCTAGATCTTATTAGTAGCTGTATTTAGTAGGAATTATTTAATTCATCGTACCTACCTCACAAGAAGTGATAATCAAATGCTTTTCCGGAACAGAACCAAACGATCTTTTTATTTAGTTGTGGCTCCTCCGTTTTGTGTATTCCCTCAGTATTTTGCCGAGGATCGAACAGCTAGTAGCTAGCACCACTAGTCAGCAGCGCATACAAATGTGCCATGGGGTGCGGTGGCCGACCATCACAGTTTAAAAACGAACTGTATGTTACTGCACCTGAAGGGGAGAGGGGTTGGGAGTCCGGAGTCAGCACTTCCTTTGCCAGTACCTGTGAATCTACCAATTTTAAGGACCGGTATGGAATAGGTTTTGGTTACTCTTAAGTAACTGTATTTGGTATGAAGAAGTTGGTTCAGCGCATTTGGATTCCAGGTAGATAGTTGAGCAAAGCAGTCTTTAATCTAATTACGAGGGACCAAATAAAAATTGTAAACCCGTCTACTTCTAAATAATCCAAAAATATGAACACCAGCGTTTGAAATGCTGGGTGGGCTCACGGCACTGGTAAGGGTATTTCTGCCACCTGAGGGCCAACCACTGTCCTCTGCATGGACAGTGACCTGCTTGGCAATGAAGGATGGTTCGTAGTTTAATTTCAATCTGTGATGGTCAGCTATAGTCTCCTATGTTTCATAGATATAGACTACTGGCTAGTGTTACATGACCCTAGCAATCAGAAGTGACATCGCGAGCTGATGACTGAGGGAATGCGCACCACTGACAAACCTCAACGTAGCAAATTGATGGCCTGGTGCCTGTCCGGAGAGTTGCTTAACACTTGCGGCTTATAAGCTAATTGCGCTATGCCAAGGAACTCAAATAAAAATCGACATATATTGTGCCAGCTTCCACACAGCAGCGACAAACCAAATCATGCCATCAGAAAACGCAACAGCATTACTGTTGTGTACCATTCCGTTACGTTTACCTTCAAATATTCAAACAATTGGCCAGCCCTGACTAATGGAATGGGATATTTCTTACCTGCGCATTGCAACCAAATGCTGACCGTCTAATCTAGGCGCCTATGTGCGATTATCAGTTAAACCGTAGGAATCTCCATGCCTTGTGTTCAACTCCGCCATCCGCCAACCATCGAATGTGGACTAATCCGAGCGCAACAATCGCCCCCTCCCCAATTATCTTCGCCATTGCCACCACAACTACGACACCCATTATCTTCGCCATTGCCACCGCAACTATCACCTCAATTATCTTTGCCCATAGCACGTCAACAATCACCCCAATTATGCTCGCACTGATCATGAGCAATGTACTTATCATCCCACACACTCACATTTCACGCATCCGGCCTTCATCCGGTCTGTGTTTGACCAATCGCATTGACTTCACTTGTCCTATATAACCAGTGTTCTGTATTCTGTATCGCATTGACGATCTGAACCCTTTCTTGTTGTGCTCGGACCGAATTGTATCTCTTTTGAAACTGCGTTGAGTGGAAGCGCTACTACTGAGGTTTGTAATATTATTGCTTCCTGATTGTTCGTTGATAGTAACGTCATGTTGTCCAGTGTTCTTGTTCTTTGACTGGCTGGATACGCGTTGGCTCAAGGCCCTTCAAAGCAAATTGTTGCTTACAGTACTCAATACTGCTTCCTCGTTTGGAGTGAAGTTTGAAGTTTCGAGTGCCGTACTCAACAGCATTTCGTTTGCTTTCAACTGGATTCCGGAATTTGACGGTTCTTTACGCCTTGTAGTGAAGTGGAACTCACTCAGTCACATCGGACAATGTCTGCAAGGAATTTTACCTCTGAAATTCCCATGGATGATGCAGCATACCTGCAAGTCATTGATGAATATCATGATGGTGCTTCATGCTCTGGTTCACATGTTAGCCATAAGATTGAGCATAGTATTATTTCCCGTCGTTCGTCCGCTGTAATGACTGTAGCGGAGTTAAGAAAAAGACAGTCAGATTTGGATAAGCAGAAGCGTTTAGTAGATCTTGAATTAGAAGTGGCCAAGCTTCGAGTAGAATTGGAAGAAAGCAATGTCCGCTCTAATCTTAAAGTGATATCGGCCCCTAGTTCTGGTGAGAGGAATCAGGGTATAGGCGCATTTGTTGATCAGTGTCAGTTGTCGGCAGCCGAGGCGTACGATCACAGAGCCAATCGGGGTAGGTTAGTGTCACAGCAGTGCCTACAGCTAGATCTGCCAAAGGTTGAACTAGAATATTTCGATGGTAACCCTGCTAAGTATTGGAAATTTGTAAAACAGTTCGAATACTACGTCGAAAGCCGCGTGTTTGACAGTGGCCAGCGACTGCTTTATTTGATTCATTATTGTCGTGGTTATGCCAAGGAGGCCATCAGTGAATGTGTGATGTTTCCTCCCTCTGTGGCCTACGATAGAGCGAGAAAGGTTCTCCGTGAACTCTTTGGAGAAAGCCATGTCGTAGCCAGATCGTTAATTGATGGTCTCATGACTGGCTTGAGGCCACTCTCTGCCAACCCAGATGAATTGAGTAAATTGTCCATGAAAATGGAAAATTGCTACATCGCTCTGTCGCAGATGAACTTTACTGCGGACTTGAATTCCATTGCAACGATTGAACGAGTAGTGCGTGTTTTACCCAGCAGCCTTCAGGCCCGGTGAGCAAGGGTAGCAGATTCGATCACGCATGATGGGCGGGAGGTCGATTTCAAGGACTTGGCGGATTTCGTTGCCGCGGAATCTCGTGTTGCGCGAAGTAGATTCGGTCAAATCGCTTCGTCAAATGCGTCGCGGCAACATTCAGATGCCAGACCACAGCTAGTAGAGCACAGACGCAACGATCGTAGCCACGTCCTCTACACCTGGTTAGGTGCCTCTCCTAAAACAGCGTGTTTGAATTGTGGTAGTGATCATGCCACGGCCTCGTGCCGTAGTTTTCTCTCTTTGGATGTTCCTAGCAGGTGGAGGCTCATGAAGTCCAGAGGTGGGTGCTTCAGGTGTCTAGAAACAGGTCACAAATCTGCCACCTGTCAAAATGGTAAAGAATGTAATGTGCCAGATTGCAGAGGGCGTCATCATCCACTGCTTCACTCAGAGTCCAGACAAGTGACTTCACCAACCGTAGCAAACACTTGCACTGCTATCTTCACTGCACAGCAGCAGGTGTGTTTGGGAGTGGTACCAGTGTGTATAGAAAGCCAAAGAGGATTATTGGAAACATACGCCTTGTTAGATACAGGTTCGAAGGTAACTTTGGTAGAAGAAGGACTTCTGGAAGAAGCCGGCATCGGGGTCACACCAAGTCGTTTGGAATTCACGACGATGTCGGGCACATCCTCGATCGAACCGGGTTATGTAGGTTTCACTTTGTCATCCCTAGATGGCACTGGTTCGATTACTGTTAGACAGGCCTACTGCTTGCCAAGGCTGCCCTTGGAACCCATTATAACCCCGAAGAGGGATTTGGCGCGCCAGAGGCCACACATGGCGGATATACCATTTGTGGAAATCCGGGATAGTCGGATCCGAATACTCTTAGGTGCTAACGTGCCAGAGGCACACTGGCATTTAGAGCAACGTCTTGGGGATAGAAATCATCCTTTTGCTGTGAAAACCTTACTCGGTTGGACGTTGCTAGGCCCAGTTGGAGAAGGCAGAACTGCCGTTGATTCCGTACATGATTGCCATGTTAGTAGGCCGAGAGCTGAAGAACAGTTAGGGAGATTGTGTAACAACGGCTTTGCTCCTGTGGATACAGGTGATCATGCACTCTCAGTGGAAAATAAACGCACGATAGCCCACGTTGTTACAGTATCGGCAGAGCCCCCTCTGTTCCTCGCCAAAGCAGAGCCTATCATTAACAGTAGGCCTCCTAACCTGCTGACGACAATCGCGGTTTATCAACCAGTTCTCACGCCTAATGATCTCCTGATATTCAGCTCGAATACAGAGGGAACAGCACCAGCGAAGCTTTGTAACGGGTCTGCAAAATGGTGTAGGTAAATTAATTACTTAGCCACACTAATTTGGAAACGGTGGAGCAAGGAGTATCTCACATTAATGCACCGGAAGCAAAGGTGGCCGAAATTACAACGCAACGTTAGACATAAGGACGTGGATTTAGTTACTTCGGATTCACACTGTCGGGACAGTTGGCCTTTGGCAGTGGTTAAGAGTTGTAAGACCACCCAGGACGGCCTAGTAAAGACAAGGTCAGTTAGAATAAATGGGTTGTTTGCGCGCGATGTTGTAAAGATCTGCCTTATCGAAAGCAGCGAATGGGGCAAGGGGTCAGTCCCGGCTGTTAAATCACCGCAAGTGGGAGGGGGTTTTCGGATCTGCTGCCTCAGGGAGGAGCACCGTGAGTTCAACAGACCGAAGTGGAGAAGTTTAGGTGTACCGTTGTAAGTCCTACTCTTCTCCATAGTGGATGGAGCAGGTTAGGGTGAACCAGAGTACCTCAAGATCCCGAAGTGCAATTTCTGTCGAAAATTTGGCGGGAGTGTAGGATTCTCCATGCCTTGTGTTCAACTCCGCCATCCGCCAACCATCGAGTGTGGACTAATCCGAGCGCAACTATCGCCCCCCTCCCCAATTATCTTCGCCATTGCCACCACAACTACCACCCCCAAGTATCTTCGCCACTACTACCGCAACTATCACCTCAATTAGCTTTGCCACTACCACCGCAACTATCACCTCAATTAGCTTTGCCCTTAGCACGGCAACAATCACCCAATTATTCTCGCACTGATCATGAGCAATGTACTTATCATCCCACACACTCACATTTCACGCATCCGGCCTTCATCCGGTCTGTGTTTGACCAATCGCATTGACTTCACTTGTCCTATATAACCAGTGTTCTGTATTCTGTATCGCATTGACGATCTGAACCCTTTCTTGTTGTTCTCGGACCGAATTGTATCTCTTTTGAAACTGCGTTGAGTGGAAGCGCTACTATTGAGGTTTGTAATATTATTGCTTC
>OX104065.1:119725016-119744181 GCA_944474145.2 Dicrocoelium dendriticum
ATTATCAGTTGAGCATTTTCATCGTCTTCGCGAGATCCAAAACAATTTCGTCCAAACTATATGTGAAAATTGCCGAAATAAAATACAGCCAGAAAGAGTAAAGCGGACGTGTAGACCTCAGCGTTTCTTTGCGAACAGCTCCGTGTGTTTGACCTAACAACCTAGCGCGAAGAGCCTTCAGGTTTCGGCTCAGTCGTCCTCCTCTACCCGTGCAAACTCACCGAAACGAAGTCAAAACGTTGTGAGAAGTCCAGTTGCACCTGGCCTAAATTGCTTACCTTTGTTGTGTCCAACGGACATTGATGTCCCAGCAGATGAAAGTCTGAGTGCTGAATAACAGTGGAAAGAACAGAGGACGAAATTACGAAGGAACGTTGGGCGTTTACGTTCTGTAAGTCATTAGTTAGAAAACCACTTGAGGCTGGTAGTATACTTCGCCCTGCAAGGCCAACCTGGTCCGAGCAGAGGCGTTATAATCTCGTGATCTTCCACGCACTGCAGTCCAGTGATCCATCACTCCAAGTGCGCTACGATCACGATGTCGAAATTTTACAGGGTATAATTGATAGACTCCTCGACGCTGGTGAGGACTCGGTAAAAGTGGGGCAGCTTACCCGTCTTGGAAAGCAAGGTGATCAACAAAATCGGCCTATGAGATTCACATTTGTGGACGAAGCGAGTCCAAGACTGAGCATGTCCCGCCTAAGTAGGCTGAAAGGTTTGAAGATCCATGTTCGTCCCGACCTGGACCCAGTAGACAGGGAGCGGCTCAAGTCTGTCATCATTGAGCCAAAAAGACGCACTGGTGAAGGGGGAACAAATCTTCGTATCGTAAATTTTTGGGTGGTTTCCAACCATCCGCGAATCAGGGTAAACAGGCTGCTCACACTTCAAGCCCGCCCGG
The DNA here is from genome assembly GCA_944474145.2 of Dicrocoelium dendriticum. Lineage (NCBI taxonomy): Eukaryota > Metazoa > Platyhelminthes > Trematoda > Plagiorchiida > Dicrocoeliidae > Dicrocoelium > Dicrocoelium dendriticum. Next base: position 119,725,921 of record OX104065.1, read on the forward strand.
TGACCCCCGCTGCAGCCTGCGAGTAGCCTTCACAAACGTTTGCAGTATTATGAATAAGCGCGATGAGCTTTGTTGTTTCGTTGCGTCTGAGCGGCCAGACGTAGTGGGACTCGCAGAGACATGGCTGCATGCAGTGTTATACACCCAAGAACTTGAACTCAACGGTTACTCGTGTTTCCGATGCGATAGACTAAAGAATGCCCACGGTGGTGTCTAACTTTACATCCGGTCTTCCCTGCGTGGGAGATTTGTGAGCACCTACCGAAGTGACGATGGTCTGTGTGAGCTACTGTGGTGCTCCATCCGAATCAAGGGAGGAGAACTGCTTGTGGGCGCAGTTTATCGCAGTCCCCTGAGTCATTGTTTGGATTGGCTGCCCATTCTTCGGACCCACCATAGTCGTCCACACTTTCTGCTTATGGGCGATTTTATCTGTCCTCGAATACGATGGCTTGATGTGCATTTGGTGCCTGGACACAGTGAGGTTGAAGCAAAGTTCGTGGATTTGTTACGTGAAACTGGTGCATCGCAACACATATGCCAGCCAACACGCATATCAACACCTTCAACCCCGTCCTGTCTCGACCCGATGTTAATGAGCTACGAACAACGAGTGCGTGACGTTAGGGTCCTGGAGCCCCTGGCTACGAACGACCACTCAGTACTGATAGCTGATATGGAATTATTTTTATCGTATTCACATCCGCTGCAACCAGCTCCCAACTACTGGAAAACGGACTTCGATGGTCTAGCTCGAGCCGCGAGCCAACTGGATTGGTCTCTGTCACAAGCTGCATCTGTGGAAGATTGTTGGATATTTATAAAAGAGAGATTAACATCATTGTGTTCCCAATTTGTGCCGTTGAAATGTCGAAAGGTTGGACCGATTAAGGCTCATTGGTTTGACAAGGAGTATAGAAACCTGGCTCGGAGGCGGCGCAGACTGTGGGACAAATTCCTCCTCTCTGGCTCTGCCAATGATTATGAAGGGGATAAATGTCAGCGGAACCTCTGCAACAGTGCATAAAAGAATAAACGCCGACAGTCCGAAGAGCAACTCGCAGTAGCCGCAATGACCGCCCCCAAGAGAATCTTTGCCTACGTGAAGCGACGCTTGAAGCCGGCAGGTGATGTGCCAGTGCTGGATGGCACGGATGGACAGCCCCTAACCTCCAGCACTGAGCGTGCGTCCGCGTTGGCGGCGCACTTCGCTTCTGTATTTGCGAATAACCAGGTGCCTGTTCCGAGATCGACGTGTACCGCTATTACCGAACTTGATAGTCTGCATTGCGGCGTTGAAGAGGTAGCTCAACTACTCTCCAACCTTGACGGTTCCAAACCTGCCGGACCTGATAGGCTTCACCCACTGGTTCTCAAGTCACTTTCAACCATTCTCCTATCGTGACTGACCTTTTCAACAGGTCGCTGTCCGAAGGTTTGTTACCGGTTGACTGGAAATGTCCGGTTGTGAAGCCTTTTCCGAAAGGCGGCGACCCTAGCAAAGTAGACAATTACAGGCCAATTTGTCTGACACCTATTTTGGCAAAGGTTGCTGAGAAAATCGTGAAGAAGGGATTGCTGCCGTTACTACAGTCAAACTAGGTTCTGACGCTCGCAAAGCACAGTTTTATGCAAGGTCACTCATGCATTACGAATCTGCTTGTGACGAGGCATGAGTGGTTGAAGGCAATAAACAAGGGAAAGTCCGTCGACGTGATATTCATCGATTTCATTAAAGCGTTCAACAAGGTCAGTCATGAGGTTCTCCTTCACAAACTCAGCTTGTGTGGTGTCGGTGGGTCACTGCACCGGTGGATCCGCGACTTTCTTGTTGGACGAAAGTGGAGGGTACAGGTGGATGACCATCTCACTGACTTGTACCCCTCTACAAGTGGCGTGCCTCAAGGCACTGTGTTGGGGCCCATTCTGTTCCTTATCCACATCAACGCTCTACCGCAGCTTCTCCGGTCGCCGTGTGCCTTGTTTGCGGACGACATGAAGATTTGGAGAGAAATCGACGCTCCCGATGACTGCGGAGTACTTTTGCATGACCTAAACCGCCTATCCACTTGGTCTGCAGAAGAGTTTCTCCCAGTCAACCCAGCCAAGTCTGTATTTATGAGCCTGGGGACGGGTGCTAACGGCCGAACCTACACCCTTGACGACCAACCGCTATATCCCACGCCCTCCGTGAAAGACCTAGGTGAACTCTCACGCTAGGATTTGAAGTCCGTGGACAACACGAACAGGCTATATCATAACGGACTGCGCATGCTTTTGGCGCTCAAACTTAACTTCGGCACATGGTCTGAAGAGGTTGCCACTCGCCTGTTCTCTTCTATCATTAGACCAATGCTAGAGTACGGTTCGCCTGCCTACTTTCCGATTATCCGAGGCGAAGCACAAAAGATCGAACGGGTCCAACATGTTGCTACCAGGCTCATCCCAAGTTAACTTCGCTTTGGGTATGAAGACCGGTGCGAGAAACTAGGGCTCTACACCTTTTCTTACCGTCGGGTGCGGGTCGACCTCATTATGACCTACCGTATTCTACATCTCGGTGACTTCCAAATTGCTAAGGCCAATGCTGCACTTACGAGGGCCATGCAGCACACGCGGACACAGATACAAACTTGTGGTGCCGGATGTGAAATGTGTTCCACACCCACTGTGCTTCGAACGGAGAGTGGTAAACATTTGGGACAGTTTACCTGAACAGGTGATTGAGGCAACATCTGTGCAACAGTTCAAAACGTTGTTAGATTTGTATCTTGCCACTATTCGATTCAGAGAACGAATGCACACTTACGATGACATATCACATTTGTGAGTCCTGAAATATCGTAAGTCGAATATTTTTAATATTACATGAGAACGACAATGATATTCACGGTTGGCAACTTTTTTAACGTTTTTCACCATATTTCAAAGGAGTTGTACGGAATCCATCTCTACTTACTCTATAATACAGTATTCAGTATTCATATTGTTACTTGACCTTCCTATGTTCCCCCCATCAATCTTAAGTGCCTGATTTCGGAGCTGAGTCGGTGCATCTACGGAATCATTGTAAAGTGTATTATCCTATTTTAGCGCAGGATCGCTTTGATGGATTTCTGACGCATCGAATGTTCGGCTACTTCATTTTAGACGTCAATGATTCTTTTTTCTTGCGCAACATGGGTTATGGCTTGTGAAACTACTGATAGAAGTGCTCCACGGCTGTGCATACGTTATTAAGGAGAAAGAAGGCGTCTCAACCACGGAACCGGATTACTTGAAGGAAGAATTTTCCGTTAATACTGCTCCTGGTGTATTAGGAAGAGGTACTTGTTTGGCAGCCATTTCAATGGCACCGGCTTTGAGTATTATGTTGCCCTCGCCACCACAGATGTTCTCTGAAACGTCCCCCCATACCTTGGGCATACCTAATGGAAACATCACGTCTAATATATTAGTCAACCTAATTGGTATAGTAACTCACTGTGCTTAACCAAATCTGGTTGAATAAATGAAAGCTCTGTGTATAGACAAGAAGGTCTTGGATGACCAGTGTATCATCGGTATGTTGTAATCACCTACAAGTATCTTTTTTTATGCGTCTATTCCTATGCAAAATCAAAAGCTGAGGTGATACGGACAACATTCATGTTTGAGGAATTTAGCGGGTTGCGCATAGATGCAAGTGCACCCAGGAGCCGGGGAGGGAGAACAAGAGAGAATAAAGGACATTTGCCAGCGATGGACGTTCAAACCACTCAGCTTTATATATGTTATGCACTTGCATGAGGCATCCTCCACCTTTTCTTTTACAGCGGTCTTTCCGAAAAGGTGTTAAAGGGGGGTATTTGGATTTCGGTTTAATATGAAAGCCTTGTACCATGTTTCGGTAACACGGATTTCTTGCACCTCGTATACGTGTGCAATCTTACTTAGAAAATTCCGTTTGTTGATAATCCGTCTGGCGTTAATCAAATGTAATGAAAACTATCATAACTAATGGAACCAGTGTTTGCCTCATTGCTGCGTGAGTCATTATAACCACGGACTATTTGAGCAGTAAATATGTGTACATGCATTGGGAGCGAGTCCATTGCTAATAACCTTGCGGGTAGGGGTAGTGCACCATCAGTCATCGCCGATATACCTTGTGAAATGAGAGCTTGATGTATCAATGTTACATTGCGGTTTACTTAGCACTAAACCTATCTGGTCATATGAAGAAATTGCATAAATAACGGGTACATATATTTAGCATTTGCCGCGTATGTAGAGACTTTGAATGACCGCGGTTCCATTTTTTTATATATATACTTCTACTGCATGATCTCCTAGCACAACTCCATAATGTCAGCCATACGAGCGCGTTACAGCGCTATGTCTCATAATATCACTGTATCTATTTACATGAAGTGTGAAACCGAAGACATAGCAACTTTGCTCGCATAAGCGTGCTGATCATATACCTCAGGTGTCTGCTTATGTTCGTTGCATTCCGGAAGAGCTGAAATGAAGAAGAATTAAATTAACTTCTTACAATCACATGACTAGCACCGCAGTTGTCTCGTACTCCTTTAGTTCATGGAAGCTGTGACTGCGACAGAATGATTTAAAAATCGTAACAGATTGCAAAGGTACCACCGTCCAAGCACTGCGCGTCGTGATAAACTAAACGCCCGTTCCAAGGTAAGTCTTGCGAAGCCGGGCCTAGTCCTCCCCTAAAGCTATACAAATAACAACGTATACAGTGGACACAGGTACTCCAGACCGGTGGTTCACACCATTTTGGAAGTCACAAGCGGCTCAAAAATGAGACCATTTACATGGTTATGAATGCTGCTGGAACCTCTCTATTACATCTAGTGACTTGTGTGCTTTGCTCAAGGCTTCGTCAAACGCATCACTCGACAACGAAACGCATAACTTTGTTATAAAGACGGCCATATTGCTAAATGTCACATCCTCGCCGAAGGTAGCAAGGCAAAGCCAATAAATTATGTGGCCCACGAAATTTACTAGGCTAACACAGTTAAATAGGGAAAACAGCCAAACACTGTTCGCACATTTACCGACGTCGTTGCAGCTTGTTGTGAATAACTTAAAGCGGGATTCGCGCAACCTTACCCTGACATGGACAAATATTACAGGCAACCAAGTAAGCAGCCATTTTTGCAAGCAGTGACATATATTGCTGACGACGTGCTAGCTACACCGATAGATGTTTCATCAGAAAGCAGCGAGATCGGGAACCCATGTTGGACGATGACACTGGCTCCACGGCGCATGCTTATAACAAACTTCCAGTGTTTACAACAGCACAGTACGCAAGCAGCACTTATAGTGAAGCGCAAGTGTCTGTTAGGTCAAGGTTGGATTTAAACAGCAACTACGTAACTTTGTGCCAAACCACGTATTCAGCAGCGTACTACCTGTAGTATTGATTGAGTAAGGCGTTATATGAATCTCCTGCCTGTTTAGTCCCCTTTGAATGGCTTCATTCTGAACACATTTTTCTTCGAGACGTCAGTCACACCTCCGTCTCGGTTTTCGCCTTCCAGTCTGAGTAGTTTGATAAGAAGTTTTCTGTAAATCCATTTTTGCGTACGGTAGAGTAGACAAGTTGCAGCTCACACGTAACCGCTTCCCCTGAGCATAGTTGGCTAGCTGTTGCAAAGATGGTACGAACCGTAGCTTGTTTCTAATTTACAGGACACTAAATGTCAAACATAGGGTAGTTTACCATTTGGTTTCTTTTAAGCCAACATCTAAAATTGGAAGGCGTTATAAAATTCGTTCTCAACTGTAAATTCCATTGTGGAGTAACAGTTGCTTAACGCCAAAATACTTGGTCTGCTTGCTCGGCAGGGTGTACAACGATGAAAGTGTCATATTCGTAGCGGCTATATGAATGCAGGTGGTATATATTACACCCTGATGATCTCTGTATGCAATCAACCCAATCCACTAAGTATATGTAAAAGGCTGACAAAAACATGCGGAATATATATATATATATTATACACAATCTGTGGTACAGATATTGTGCCATCGGAATCATGGCTGAATAGGAAAACAATATGAATAATAAGAAAAGAGCAACAATAAATGCTTCTTTTGTCAAGTTTACCACTCACAGTTTTTGAACTTTTTTTTCAGTTTGTTCTTTTTTAGGGGGAGGAGGAAGGGACACCGCAACACACTGATGCACACGTCCGCCATTGACATCGATCTTGAACCATAACTTCCAAGGTTTTCAACCAGCAAGTATCCTCGTCTCTCGGACCCCAACCAGGTAGTCGACAACAACCGGCCGAGGCCAATTGTTTCGTCAACTTTTTCATGCGGCTTCTCCATGTTGTAGGCTGTCCACCAGACCGTCTCTTCCAGCCCTGTCCAGCAAGTGCAAACAACGCACGACGGGGTTAACGCTGGACAGGCATGCGCAATACGTGTCCCAACCACCGCAGTTGATGCAGTGAGATGAGCTCCTCGAGCGAGTGGCTTCCACGTCCCAAGACACGCTGTCTAACTTCCACATTGCTTACGTGGTGCTGCCAACACACACGGGCAATGGATCTCAGACAGCGGTGCTCGAAGACGGATAGCCTGCGCAAGTCATCTTTACGAATGGGCCAGGTCTCGCATCCGTACATGCGGAATTGCTTAATTCAGCTTAGCTTGTCGATATACTGTGATTTCTTGCTTTTCTGACATTGGCAGTTTTTCGTTGTGTAGTTCAGTCAATCGCGGTTGCAATAATAACAGTCTTAGTCGAGAATGGCAATCACACTCTTCGCTTTAAACGACACGACCAGCTAGGCAACAGGAGAGGTAGTTACTGAATAATACACAGGATGCCTTTTCTAAAGTTGAAGGAGCGCAAATTAAAACAATTGGGATTTCGAAAAGCTTTGACAAAGAAAATATGCATGGTTAGCAGCGCCACGGAATATCCAAAAACATAATCTCAGATTAACTAAAATAAAAGTGGAATACCGACCTTCCATGATCTTTAAACAAAATAAGAATACCGGGAATAATCTATTTAGAGAATCTTGTTGCATGAATACTGTTCCGAAAAAAGTCTTAATACTCTCAAAATTATAAATTCTCTGCACTTGGTTAAAGTTGAACTTAGAATTGCGCATTCACAGCCGGGGTTGACGGCGCAGTTTTCGGAATAGTTATATAACCGTTGCCCTGAATCTGAATCTGCCAGATTCGTGGAAGAGTGAAATAATTGTGCCTAGCTCAGAATTATTAAGGTTAGCAAATGCCTAGAACACTGAGTTTAATAAATTAGCCCGGAAAGCATATTACGGTAATTGTAGATGACACCAACTACGGACGAAATCAATCTAACTGCACTCAGGCAGCAACATACGCAGGCAGCCACGGACGAAACTTTTAAAAATGGAACCGTCTAAATCAAGCTTGATTGTCATCCACAAGTAAGCCAATAGGGTAAAAAAGGTCTGCACCAACACACATGGTGCGGCACAGGCGGGCTGTCACTGTGCCAGCGGCTTCAGAAACAGACACTCAATGTCATCGCACAGCGGCAGCGTGTACGTGAAAGGCTTGACTGGAACTTAGGAGAGATGCTTACCCGGCTTGAGCTGCAGCAATTCCCTGCCTCGGGAGCGGAGTACCTGCGTAACATATGATAACTGTCTAAGTGCTGGGATTTCTGAGTGTTACTGAGTGTCTCTTCGTACAAAATACGACAACTGACTCAGGCGACTATGCCGTACAACCGCTGTGAGGGTGACTAAAGTGCCTATTTAATTTCTATTTTCTTTACATCTAGTGCATCTGAATTTCACGACAAAGGATCTTACCAAATGTGCGTTGTCTAATACGCCTTGGGGATGCTCGTTATATACGCGCTGTTAGAGCGAAACAATAAGAATCCTGCATAAAGATAATATAAGGGATAAGTAGCCAATGGGTGATCAAAACCTAATGCCTTAACACCATGTCAACTAACACAGTATGAAAGGCCCGTTCTTGCCTTACGTCCAACTGTGCAAGTAACTGGGAAATAATTGCAGCACCGCTGTGATGGCATTATTTGCACACAATGTGACATACCTGCGGCACGGAAATAGCAGCCGATGCTTTCCATGAGGATATAAATACATGTCTATGCAGCATTTGCCCTGTACCTCAACAAACAATCCACGTGCATGAAAAAGAACAGCAGTACTCCGGCTAGCACATGATAGCAAAGCAACAGGTTTGTCAGTGCTCCCCATAGCGCTCCTGATTTGACGACGCCGTATCAACTTCACTGACAAGATGGCGCATTGGGTGCATGCCCAGTGGAAAATCGCATTTCGGATGAACACCAAACTATTGCAGTTACGCACAAACCGTCGTAGCTTCTGCCGTATCCATAAAAAATGTGTAAGTCAATGAACATCAATTTGTGCAGCTCTGGGGTATGTCGGCATTGCAGCAATTGGTCTGTCACACTTCCTTCACAACTGCAAATTTCATGACTACTAGTTATGGGTTTGATGGGTAATTACGTTTGGCTGCAATGGATGCCCCGCACGCAACATCCTGTTCTTTGAAGTCGCGGTCGGTCGCCGTCATGCGGTTTGCGCTGGCACCACATGAGTACATTCCATTTACCGCCGTTTTCCAACTTTGCGTCGCAAAACAGCACCGATATTCGAATGCGGAGGGAGACTAACAAACCCTGGCTCCTGCCGCAGTATCTTGTGAGTGGTGCCGCTTAATCGCCATATATCGTTTTTGCGCCGCTATTCAAGGTATACGCCCCACCTTTTTCACAGTACTAATGCTGCTTGCGAGCCATCCACTCTCTAAACACGCATCCTTAATAAGACAACTTAATCCTTGGCTCTGCCACATTCAACCGAACCAAGCATCTGCTTCGCCAACATCGACAGCGAAAACATCAACAACAAGTAGTTGCGACTACTTAAGGATTCTTAATGCTCTGTATCAGCAATGCAAGGTTTTCATGCACCAGGACTACTCCTATCCTTCGAGCAATAGTACCAAATCTTTTACCGAAAAGTGTTTCATTCAAAGGACCGTATTTTATAAATCAAGCAACTGAATTACGCGTCCCTAATTTCTAGATACTTGTCGCACCATCTGCTCTCAGTGATTCGGCGTAACGCATCCCCGCGCTCCAGTCACCAGATTTTCCAGAAAACTTGTACGCCAATCGCTGTTGCTCTTACGCATTCCCGATCCCCTCTCAGCGGTTTGCCATATTTGGTCTTCATTGCATCCTTCACGTAAGCCTGGATAACACTCCACACGCCTTCACTCGGGTTCAGCGACGGATAGTACGGCGCTAGCCATAGCAGTCTCTCTGTTCGAAAACTTGCCTCCTAGAACAAGCTCTCCAGGTCCGTGTGGCACGGCGAATTTTCACAAAGCAGTATAAAATGATTAATGAAATGCAAACCCTGAGCATTTAGAATCATTCGAACACACTGCGCGCACCGCCGGTTGTCGTAGCTGCCACACAAAAGTGCAAAACCTATCAATGCTTCTCTCGTCATTGCGCCAATCACGTGCACATTCTGGCCACGACTGTTCGCTACGGTACACTGTGCACGACTGCCCAGCATTTGAGACTCCTAGTACGAGCGCAACAGTGGTGGAATTTCCTCTTATCTATTCAACCGGGTTACTATTCATTCCGCCTGTAATTGCAGCAGGGACAAGACTAACAACTGGCGTTGCTTTTTGTTATCCAATGTGTTCAATAATTCCGGAATTGTATGCATCTTCCTCAGGGTTATTGGGCATTCGTCCATATATCTGGACACCGTGATATCACTCATCTCCACATTATAGTATGTTTTCAGCCTCAGATGAAGAGTGGATGGGGTAACGGTGGGCTCTTGCGATATCCATTCACTGGGAGCATTCAGGTGGCTCTCTGTCAGAGACCGCCGACGAGCCCCTGTGTCGCCGCCTCAGCTTCGCTTATTCCAACATGCGTTTCTAACTGCACCAAGTGTTCACGTTCACCCGCAGCAAAGAAGCGACCGTCTTCCAAGCTTCCCCTTTCTCGCACGTCTCTAGTATTCTTTCTCCCACCTCCAAAGAGTGGTACACTCAATGTTCTCGTCTCCGCATTCTGTGTGCGCTTAGTGACCGTCCAAACACCGTCTAACTCTGTAGCTGCCATGCTTTTTATCACCTTCATATAGGTTATGCATGAGGCCCCGGGATAGGTTGCAGTCATGCAGGCGAGACCACTGAATATCTTATTGCACTCCAGCAGGTTCCAGCCTAAGACTTCACAAAGTTTCTAAAAGCCTGTGTAGATGGCAGGGCTTGCTACGCAACGGACCGTAACACGGTTCAATCACACCAAACGCCGATGAAATTATATCGAGATCATTGCATGGTTACTATGATGCGGACGTCATCCCCTCGCTAGCCAGGCAGTCAAGGCACATACCAAGGTCGTTCCTGTCTAGACAAGAGGTGCGATTCACTTGAAAGAGACAGCCTAAGTGCAAGCATTAGACCTATAAACTTGGCCGTATTCTGTTCCTAATATGCTTCGGTCTAGCAGGCTCGCTGTTCTAATTTTCACCCATATGGGTTCGCGTTGCAGAGAGCCGAGAGAAAGCCATGCTACAGCAGTTGGTTAATGACCTGCTCTGCAAATCCGCAAAGTGTTATCGCTGAGCTTTCACATCGTTCCCCTGCGTGCTGACGCAATCACCAAGTGATACGAGGGATGCCATGTGCAATCCATATGCTTGTTAATGGGACAAATATTATGTGTCCCGCTACCATTCAACGGCATAGAAACCTCTCAGAATCCTTTTAAATACACCATATCCCCAACATTACTCTCCACCACTGGGATTTCCAACTTTTAGTCCCATGAATCAACAGATGACCTCCGTATTCGCCTATCTTCATCGATGGAGTCAAAACAAGGTAGAGATCTCCAAATCACGAATACCTCATTTTTGTACATCACCAATAACAATACTAACAATCAGTCCCAGTTAACCCTCGCTGCAGCACTTCTTTCCGTATATTCTCTGGATTCCGTGTGCAACTCAGACATAAGTGACTCTCAGCTTCAAGTTATTGGTCGCCACCTGTTCCGAAAGCATCGTCTGAGCAAACCAAGAGTAGGATGCTCCATCTACATTCGAAATGATATCACAGATATGTCCGTTGATCTGCTGACCATCAATGACCATATACTGGGTTGCGTCTAGAGATCCCCTAGCGCTACCAATCACCATACTGAACTACTAGTTGGTGCTATCAACGCTACCACAAATATGTCCTACAAACGCAAGTTTGTATGTGGAGATTTCAAATTACCGCAGATGGACTAAAGAACTTCCAGACCGAAAGTGTCTGAGAGTGTGATGGGAATAATCCATAGCAAGCAGATCAATGGTTGGACACAACAAGTTCGTCAACCTACAAGAAAAGTCAGCATACTAGATCTGATATTCAGCTTCGGCATTCAGACAGTGCTCGATCTGTTGACAGTCCACTAATGAGCTGCGACCACAATAATGTCCTAAGCAGCATGAATATTAACGTAGCATTCGAACTACGAGTGACTGACAAGCCTACTCGTTGCGCCCATCGCACTGACTGGGTCATATTTGATCATCTCCTCATTACCCTGAGTTGAGGCAAATTCTAAATAACACAGGATCCAACCTCAGCCACGAATGGATTTATAAACAATATTCTCACCTGTACCGACCTATTAGCACTCACACTGTCTAACCAGCTCCATAGCAGTAGAAGTCAACCCAAGCCATGCTTCAAAATTACCATCAAGTTAAACGACTGAAGTCGCAATATCGCAAAAACGATAATTTCACAACATTACTGCAAATTCATAAGCCTCTACTGAAACTGAAATCGCAGCCACTGCAAGCGGAAATCCCCGAGGAAAAGAAACTGCTAAAATATCCGCAAAAGAGACGAACTTTGGCAAAATTCTCAAAAGGAGGAATCCGAAGCAGAACCATCAAATGCGAACTGGACATTAGACGATGGCTTAACAACTGATAAGACTAGCCAAATGTGTGATGCATTGGATACTTACTATGCGGTCTCATTCAATACAGATATCAGTAGTTCCCATGCGTTTTCGAAAACGGAAGGAAGATGCAGATCTCTCAAGTATTCCCGTGATATTCAAAGCAGTATACTCACCATAAAACTGTCCCTTCAGCCAGGATCCGATAGTATTCCTCAGTTTACATAAAGTATAAAGGCAAAGCGTTCCTCTGCTGACGTTAAAGAACTTCACATTATGCTTAACCTGTGTATATTTCCGTCCACATTACAGACCCTCAATAATAGCACCAAAACACAAAGGTGGCTTCTGATCTGAGATGAAGAATCGTCGTCCTGTTAATCATCAGCCTCAAGGAAACTGGAGCGAATTGCTAATAATGGACTTGCTCTATTCCTAAAATGCGTAGATTTAATGAACTACGCACAACACGGCTATCTCATGAAGCGATCCTGTTTAACCTGTCAAATACAATTCTTTGATCGTAAAACATCGGTTGCTGACAGCCCATTTGCAGTTACTTTCATAATACTGGACATGCCCAAGACGTTCCATCGTGTGCCTACTAAACCTTTGTTATCTGTCCTAAACTCTTATGGAGTCGGTAAGCCACTGCCAAGCTGGTTTACATCCTAACTAGAAGATCGGACCCAGCGCGTTACAATAGGCCAGCATCTCTCCTCCTTGAGGGAAGTTACAAGCGGAGTTGTCCAAGGCAGTGTCCTTGGAACACTACCCTTCATAATCTATATAAATAACAAATGTGTTGCCATCAAACATGCACAGGCATATCTCTTTGCGGACGATATGAAACACGTATACTCTTTTCCACCCCATAGTCTTGAGTGCATACATGAGGAATTATCTGCACTGCATGCTTTTAATAAAAATCGATCCAAGTAATTATCCGCTGAAAAATCGCAAGTGCTTGGGTGTGGATGCCGCATACCGGATGGCTCCATCACCCATCATGAAAACATCCAAAACTTCTCTTCAATTAGGGACCTTGGAGTAATATATTCCGCATCGTTAAACTTGTCCGAATAAGTCTCATATCAAATAGCAAAGGCCAGGCAATTGAAAGGCTATATCACTAAATGCTTTGTTCTACCTGAAGAGAGACTGGAAAGGTTTTATATATATTCGGGAGACCCATGCTTGGGTACTGCAGAATTATCCACAGCCAACTGCTTAGAATGGATCCAATTGATCTAGAGAACTTTCAGCGTTATTTCACGAAAATCCGTATTGGCCGGTCCACTATTCCGAAATATGAAGACCGCTGTCGCCGCCTTAAATTGGACTGTCTCTGGCTGCGCCACTTACGAAATAAGTTAGTTCTCCTTAAATACCTTATACACTGTCGGGTGTACACTGAGGGAATAGACCTCAATTTGCAAAATGCCTCAACTTCTCCCACAATAATTAGGAGTTAATCACTACCTGTAAAATATAGGAACCTAACGATCTGCGGCAACTTCTTCCTGGCAAGGTATACTCATATATGGAATTAGCTACAATTGAAAGTACGGGCAGCTGAGAACCTAACAAAATTAAAAATGAACTAAGCAGCTTCTCTCACCATGCAGAATGTAATAATAAGATTTGGATTTTAAGTGTCGACCGACGCGTTAATTTCATCTAGTCCAAAAAATATATAACCTGAATGATCTAAGATGCCGCCACTGAAGTCCCACTTTTGGATGGAGAACCAAGAAATGTTTATCTCTTGCTTTGTCTCTTCTAGGTATATTGTAAATATTCTATCGTCCCACGACATCCGGATAATTGTAATCACATAGTGCATATTGAAAAGCGAATCGAACTCATTAATAACGCTACATGTTATTCTAAACTGCTGCAATATTTTCTCACACTCAATCATATGGCATCCCATAAAGATATGCTAATTGGCTACTGATTTGGTTAAAAATTATACCTCCTAATCTAAATATTTCATCTTGTTCTCCTGTTATTCTGTTGATCACTAGTGGACCAATCTCATGAGAATATGTTTTGAAAATTCTAAGAAACATATATATCAAAGCCAACAGAAAAACTGGAGAATATAAAAGTGAGAAGACAGTAGAAAACAGTCCAATCTGATCTGGTTAAGTCATACTTATTGGCATATGACGCAAACCGATGATCTAGTTCATCATGCAGGTAAAAGAACTATGAATAACGAAAGAGCTGATTTGCTTATGTAACCAGCTCATCAAAAAGCAACAATTGTCCAAATGATGAATAAAATCGGTAGTGGCCAGCCTGCCACACACACCACTCAGATTCATGACCAGATGGAACGAGGAGTTGCGGGTGAATACCCCCGAGATACCACCCCGCAAGAAAGCGGGTCCCCGCGAGACGGTAGCGCGAATGCCTGTGTAACTTCACTTGTTCTTTATAACCCTACTTCATTCTGCACTGAATCTGTTTTGTTCCTAGTTCCTAGTAATTTCATCTCTACCGTCCAACCGTCTTACCGACATTACCCATAATCTTACTATTTAGACCTTAGCCTCGCTCTTATTTGTGATGTATTGCCCCTGCACCACTACGCTAATAGTTGGCAAAATATAGCACAATTTACAAATAACCTGTATTTGGCATCTTCTACGAAACTACCATGCACTGAATAAGCCATGGCTTTGCGGTGAAAAGGTGCATATTTCTAAGTCTACTTATCTGTTTCTTTTTCCTTTGCAAACTTACTTTTCGCATGCCTATTCACACAAACTCTAAATACCCAACTACAAGTGAAGGTTAAAATGAATGTAACTGAGCTCCCCCAGCATCTCAATCACCTAGCAGCCCAAAACACAACCTGATTAGCTTAACAGCATAATTAGACCAAGTAATTACTATGCACTACGCTATGTTTTATCACCATATGATGTGAATACTAACTAAATTATTCGGATCAAAAAATTAAGTTTTATGATCCACTGGAGTTACCTTTCTCCTTATTTTCGCAACTCTCCAACTTACTATTTCAAAATAGCACCAACCGTAGTACTATACTTTCTTAAGTAAGGTTGTGCATCACGCAACTAAGTTTGTTTAGTGAATTTTACATTTAGATTCTGGGCTCGGGATTTCGGCACCACGAGAAAACATACCGTTTGATCATCATTCTTATTGCTAATATTGATTGCAGCTAAATTTAATTACAATTCAAAACTATAACTAGTAGTCATGAAATTTGCAGTTGTGAAGGAAGTGTGACAGACCAATTGCTGCAATGCCGACATACCCCAGAGCTGCACAAATTGATGTTCATTGACTTACACATTTTTTATGGATACGGCAGAAGCTACGACGGTTTGTGCGTAACTGCAATAGTTTGGTGTTCATCCGAAATGCGATTTTCCACTGGGCATGCACCCAATGCGCCATCTTGTCAGTGAAGTTGATACGGCGTCGTCAAATCAGGAGCACTATGGGGAGCACTGACAAACCTGTTGCTTTGCTATCATGTGCTAGCCGGAGTACTGCTGTTCTTTTTCATGCACGTGGATTGTTTGTTGAGGTACAGGGCAAATGCTGCATAGACATGTATTTATATCCTCATGGAAAGCATCGGCTGCTATTTCCGTGCCGCAGGTATGTCACATTGTGTGCAAATAATGCCATCACAGCGGTGCTGCAATTATTTCCCAGTTACTTGCACAGTTGGACGTAAGGCAAGAACGGGCCTTTCATACTGTGTTAGTTGACATGGTGTTAAGGCATTAGGTTTTGATCACCCATTGGCTACTTATCCCTTATATTATCTTTATGCAGGATTCTTATTGTTTCGCTCTAACAGCGCGTATATAACGAGCATCCCCAAGGCGTATTAGACAACGCACATTTGGTAAGATCCTTTGTCGTGAAATTCAGATGCACTAGATGTAAAGAAAATAGAAATTAAATAGGCACTTTAGTCACCCTCACAGCGGTTGTACGGCATAGTCGCCTGAGTCAGTTGTCGTATTTTGTACGAAGAGACACTCAGTAACACTCAGAAATCCCAGCACTTAGACAGTTATCATATGTTACGCAGGTACTCCGCTCCCGAGGCAGGGAATTGCTGCAGCTCAAGCCGGGTAAGCATCTCTCCTAAGTTCCAGTCAAGCCTTTCACGTACACGCTGCCGCTGTGCGATGACATTGAGTGTCTGTTTCTGAAGCCGCTGGCACAGTGACAGCCCGCCTGTGCCGCACCATGTGTGTTGGTGCAGACCTTTTTTACCCTATTGGCTTACTTGTGGATGACAATCAAGCTTGATTTAGACGGTTCCATTTTTAAAAGTTTCGTCCGTGGCTGCCTGCGTATGTTGCTCTCTGAGTGCAGTGAGTTGGATTTCATACATAATTGCTGTTGGTGTTGCTTCGTTCAGTTTGTGTTAGTTCATAAACAAGTCTGTACAAACATATGACATTGTGTATTTGACAGGATCGAAATTGAGGAAGCATATTCTGTGCCCTGCCGTTGCAGTAGGACTAAACTGTTCTGTCTGTCTGTCTGTCTATCGGATGCCCGCTTGACACGTGTAACCTCCTGTAGGAAATGTAATGCCTGGCTGTGCTTGACGTAAATATTCACAAGGTGCCTACTTGCCAAGCACACTCCAACTCGCTTTGCTATGCTTCAGCAAATAGTGAATTCGTTGTTGGGAAGACGGGAGCTCTTTGATGACAGAGTAGTTATGTTCGAATACTGGTTTCATACATCCGGGTTTGAATGGGCTACGACCTAGTAACCGCTTGGTACGCATGATTCACCACACAGATAAACATGAGGAGTTTTGCATTTAACCACTACCTAACCTGAAGCGGGACCGCGAATACCGTCGGTATCTTCTTGCGTCATAGATGGAAATAGGCCCTGCCTGTGGTAATCATCAAAATTATTCCGTCTGATGTAGGAAACGAGCAACAGGAGACCTCGTGTTAGTGGAGGAAATAATGATAAGTGTGGACAGCCTATCCACAATTTGTGGTCACGTTTAGAGCATTAGGCTAAGAATCTTGAAAAAGAATTTAATTGTTCGATTACTCACCAACCAGTGATCGCACAGCTCCCTTTGCTGTCCGTTGGATCCGCAGTTTGGATTATATGCCAAATGTGAGATCAACTGTAAAAGTTAAACAGAGCCGCTGGACCAGATGATCTTCGTCCAGCCACCTTCGCGTTCAGGGGCCCTGCTCTTATTGATGATTTGAACGAATTAATCGTGAGACGCTGGGAGCAGGAAACTGTCCAAATCGACTGGAGCCGCTGCGTCATTGCACTCATCTTCAATGGAGCCTCACGTTCGGAATTCGGCAATCATAGAGGATTCAGTCTGATCCCCATTGCCTCTAAATTACTTGCCTCTGCAATCCTTCACAGACTGATTGCCGCTCGTGAATTTCGAATTCGTGAGGTGGAAGCCAGGTTTCGTCGGGGTCGTGGTTGCATCGACCACATTTTCACCTTGCGTCAGTTATTGGAGCACCGCCACAAATATATGCGGCCCACCGTTTTCGTGTTCCTCGACATCAAATCTGCCTTCTATTGGCTTGAATCATGGGAACATTGGGACTCTCTACTTAGGAAATGTGTGCCCGAGAAATATGTAAATATTATCCGGGCATTTTACGTGAGTAGCGCAGGCAGAGTTATGGCTTACGGCAAGCTGTCGTCGCCCTTCAATTGTTTCAGCGGTGTGAGACAAGGAGGCCCATTGTCACCTTTCCTCGACTACTTCGCTACTGAAGAAGTCCTGAAGATTGTACTTACGTGAGAGGACTTAGTAGATATGGAGATACGACCAGAAAATCGACCTCTTGTCTCTAAGTGTGCAGACGATATTGTGCTCATCTGTGGCAGTCCCAGACGTGCCAAGCTGCACTGGACAGATTAGCACTGGTTGTCAGCTGCTTTCGGCTTTGCTCTGCACCACCGAA
This sequence comes from Dicrocoelium dendriticum, assembly GCA_944474145.2. Classification (NCBI taxonomy): domain Eukaryota; kingdom Metazoa; phylum Platyhelminthes; class Trematoda; order Plagiorchiida; family Dicrocoeliidae; genus Dicrocoelium; species Dicrocoelium dendriticum. The sequence continues at coordinate 119,743,924 of OX104065.1, forward strand.
ATGCGAAGCGTTCCCCTAAGATTGGCAGTGATTGCCACCTATGCTGACCCTTAAAGAGCATCGGCCTGCAGTCGTTCAGAAATTCAATTACCTGGGACGTTTTATCAGCGTCCTTGGAAGCGAAGATGAAATAACGGACCGTATAGCAAAAGCTCAAAGTACTTTTACCAGTTTTCGCCACCTATAGCGGCGACGCGACATCCCTCTCGCTTTGAAGTGTAGCGAGTACGATGCAGTGGTAAGTTCGACCCTACTGTA
>OX104065.1:119744425-119822922 GCA_944474145.2 Dicrocoelium dendriticum
CTGGAACGATAGGATTATCCCGTGAGTGTTCCTTCTTCAGCGGGTCGTTGAACCAGCAGTTGGCAGACTTTGATATACTGATGGACCTAAAACAAGGACCGTACCATACCCTGTGCAACCAATTAATGCCCACGAATCCTGCTTTAGAAGTCCATGCTAGGCAGGTAACCTGCGGTAAGAAAGAGTTAGAAGTAAACGCAGAAAGCAAAACGAGAAAGTCAAACGAGCTAAGCAAGAAGAAAAGCAAGATATTTGTGACTTTAAAAAGAACTACAAAGTGCAGAGGTGTCAGTTAGGGAAAAGGAAAGGTTTGGTGTTGCCAACATTACGCGTCCAGCTGGCGCGCAAAACCCTTAAATTTAGGTTCCCTAATCACATGTTTTGGAAGCGAATTCCAGCAATCTATAACGGCGCGACAGACGACTTTCCATCATAATCCTAGCAGACCGTGGATTATGCAGTTCCAGTGGATGACCGCGGAGATTCTGTAACGTAGCGGGACTAAATAGCCCTGACTGGACTAAATAGCCCTGAACGTTTATGTTCGTTAGAGTGCCATTTTGAAATACACGTTGTGTGATTGGATCATGACGCGTAATCTAAATGTGGATCGTGGTTCAAATTGAAGTGGACCTTGGTCAATTCGACCACTAGAACCATATTGATGTTGGTGGGAATTGGATGCCGCCCGCCAGAAACAGCGATACTCGATGTTGTGTGTTTAATTACATACCTGCCAGTCAACAGAACGCTAATATAGATTAGACATGTGAAAAATTGAACAGACCAAGTAAAATCCTTTGATGACTAGGTAGAGAGAGATTTAATAGAGGGGCAAACAAAGCACTTAATCTTGCTTAACCTAACAATGAATATCTGCATAGTGCCCTATGTTATGGTCACTCGAACACATGTATCAGCCTCCATTCACAAAATGTAAACCCAATGCGATACTATAAGTCGCTGGGAAATAAAACGTATCTGAGAGATATAATTTTTAAAAGTATTATGCAGAAAACTTAGACTTAAGTACTTCCCTGTGGGTTACTGGATTAAATATATTGATGTAAATAAAATCCTCTAAAATCGTTATTTTCCCCCACTGATATCAACATCTTCGGCTTTAATTCTATATATCGTACGACAATTCGTCTTGAGTAATTCATTTTGCGTAAATGACACAGTATTGATTTCACAATGGCATTTTCATACCGGTGATCCAGTCCGAACGGAAGTCTCTGCTGTTCTCAGTGCCCCAATTAGTATTTGAAAATATATGCACAAATGCAAAGGAATGTCAAATGTCTGGTGATATAGGGTTACCGAGGAACTCAGAATGTCTGTAATGTTCAACCGGGGTAATCTCGCATTATGTCTGTGATTCAATGTGAATTGAATGAATCTGCACATTTCATTAAAGAGCAACTGCTATACTGCGATTTCATCGAATAAATATTGCTATCTTCATCAGATAATAAGAAGCCGCGGAAAATTAATGGATGTTTTGAGGTTTGCTGGAAACTTCCTGCAGTTGGCTGCGGGTTTTAGGTAAGGTATTAACGTTGAGAATTTAGCGTATTGCTCGCTTGCACACGTCCCATATTCTGAGGTGGAACCCGAGAAACCATCAGAAACTAACTGCCAAGACTTGCGCACTCACACCTACATTCAAAATTTTTCATGTTGCTGTGTTATTTGTAGCCAAAGGTAGTACAAAGTCATATATTTAAAAGGTTCGTTAGCATTTTGTTTTATTTCATTCTGTATGGCTACAGTTGGACTTTCGTTGGTATATCCGAGGCATAGCGCGCCGTACATAAATCCGTAGACTGAACCGAACATGAATCATGCAGCTTTCAGTAGTTTGAGTCAAAGCTTTCATTCAATACTGTATTCTCCGATCGTCCGTTTGTTTCAATTCTTGATTTCCTCATGAATCTTACTACATGGTGGTGTCTGCCTCTGCTGACCTGCATTCCAGTTTTTGTAGCATTTGACAATACATCTTTGGTCCAGGTGATGTAACTGCTCTCCCTACTTCCGTATTTGGCATGCATCTAAGGTGCCATCACTCGCGATTAGCATATGAGTGGCACCCCAAAATAGTTGACTCGACTGCGAGCACTATCCTGCTATCACCAAAATCAATTTTGGTGAGCTTGTTACTTTTCTTGTCTTAATTATTTTTATGCAAATATTAGTTTGTAATATTCTATGGCTTAATCAAATATTAACATTTTCAGCTCATCTATCCTTGTCGCATCGCTTTCCGCCTCATCTATCCTATTTGCTGACCCATCTTTTTCATTTGCATTGTTAGAGTTTGAGTTTTTACGTCATAATAATGTTATTCCCGAACAAATGTATAGCTGTTTGTTAGGGAGCCATCCTAGTTTCTTAACTTAACATCTCAGATACACTACTGAGCCAAAATACGGATCAATCTTATGAGTATCTGATGCACGAGATTGAGGCCCAACTGGAATAAGCTGCGAGAACGCAAACCAAACTGTTTTTCAACAGCTTGCATCTAGGAGACGCTAGGTCACCAGCCCTATTGGCTGAGATGCAAAGACTCCTTGGCTTGTACACAATGGAGGACTTTATACGTATTTAACTACGGCTTCAGCACCGACCCGAAATGGCCCAAACATCGATAAATCTGCTTAGGTCTGTTCCCTCACTCTAACCGCGCATCTGGGCTGGTGCGATCATAGATCACTGTCCTAAGGTATTTAAATGCGCAGCGTCACCCGCCATATAACCCTAAGTCGTCTTAACATTCACCTTCCTGATTTTTCTCGATGTGACAGTAACCATCCTACTGTTAATGCGTTAGCTTCCCCTATGGTCCCCTGTGGTGCACAGATTTCTGGATATTCCTTGAAAATAAAGCCCAGGGGACAATTACAAACATTTCTTAATTGAAGAACGCCCATCAGCGAAGCATTAACTTTCAGAGCCGCCTACATCCTCAGATACCATGGAAAGTAGACACAGCCTAGACTAGAGTTGCATCAACAATGGAGCCAGTGCTCGCGCTGCACACTTACCACGTCTATGAGTGAATTTCCCAGGTCCCAATAATAAACCTTAGCTATGGGGATGACGTTACACCTTCCTTTGCAAGGATCCCACTAGCGGCTAAGTATTGTAATATGACCACGCTCTTACAACCGCATAACACAAGTGCTCGTAAAATGTCCGATGGAGTGACCAGTGAAGTGCCCTGAATGAGCGGTTTTAAGACTTCCTTGCCGTCCCCAGTAGACGCAGTTTGGACGAATTATTATTATTGCAGGTAAACGTAATTCCCCTTCAAACTTATAACTAGCAGTCACGGAATTTGCAGTCTTGTAGGAAGTATGACATACAAATTGCTGAAATGCCTACATACCGCAGCGCTGCGCAAATTGTTTGTTCATTGACTTATAGGTTTATTTAGGGTACTGCAGAAGCTACGACGGATAGTGCGCAAGAGTTTGGTGTTCATCAGAAATGCGATTATCCATTGGGCATGAACCCAACACACCATCTTGTTTGTGAAGTTGATACGGCGCGGTCAAATCAGGAACGCTATGGTGAGCACTGCCAAACCTGTTGATTAACTATCATGTGCTAGCCAAAGTACTGCTGTTCTTATTCATGCATGTGGCTTGTTTGTCGAGTTACAGGGCAAATGATGAATAGAAATGTACGTATTTCCTCATGGAAAAATGGGCTGCTATTTCCGTGCTGCAGGTATGTCACGTTGTAAGCATAAAATGCCATCTCAGCTATGAATCGATTTTTCCCAGTCATATGGACAGTTGGACGTCTGGCAAATATAGGCCTTACACATTACGTTAGTTGACATGATGTTAAGGGCATAAGGCTACATATCCCTAATGTTAAATTATGCAGTATTATTTGTGTTTCTCTCTAACAGCGCGTACCTAACGGGGATCTATAAGTCGTATTAGACAACGAACTTTTAACAAGTTCCTTTATTGTAAAATTTAGAGGCAATTTAGTTGCAAGAAAACTGCTAATAATAATAATAATAAAACTGTATGTTTTATCGTGGTGCCCAAATCCAGAGCCCACGAATTGACGAATCATAATAAGATTGCAGCATGCTCAGGCATGCGAGGCCTTCAATTGTTTTGGTTTTTACAGAATGCTAATAGAAATCTATATGCGAATATTTTGTTTGGTGGTTATGTTTCCCTATGCTCCCCTTTCGCGTGCATTCGCATTTGGTTGTTTTCGGTGCAGCCTGGTTGTGCTATGATGGCGGCGGTTTGTTGGGCGGAGAGATTATGAAAGTGAATGTACCAGTTAAATTCACTAACCAAAATTATATGAATAATACACATCCTTACTTAAGAAAGGGTAGTAGTACAATTGGTGCCATTTTTGAATAGCAACCTAGGGAGTTGCGAAAACAAGGTTAAAGGTAACTCCAGTGAATCATCAAAATTAAGTTCCTTATCCGAATAATTTAGGGTGTTAAAGTATAGCGTGGTGCATAGACATTACTTGGTCTAATTATGGTGTTAATCTATTCAAGTTGTGTTTTGGGCTGCTAGGTGTTTCAGATGCTGGGGGAGCTCAGTTACATTCCTTTTAGCCTTCACTTGTAGTTGTGTAGTTAGAGCTTTCGGGAATATGCATGGGAAAACTAAGTTTGAAAAGGAAAAAGAAACATATATGAAGACAAAGTGAAAAACACTTGTGCACTGCAAAGCCAGAACATTTTCAGTGCATGGTAGTTTCGTAGAAGATGCCAAATACAGGTTATTTGTAAACTGTGCGATATTTTGCCAACTATTGGTGTAGTGGTGCAGAGGAAAGGCATCACAAATAAGAGCGAGGCTATGGTCTAAATAATAAGATTATACGAAATGTCGGTAAGACAGTAGGACGGTAGAGATGAAGTAACTAGAAATCAGGAACGCAACAGATTCAGTGCAGAATGATGTAGGGTAATAAAGAACAAGTGAAGTAATTCGCTCATTCGTGCTACCGTCTCGCGGGGACCTGCTTCTATGCGGGGTCGGATCTCGAGAGCATTCCCACTCACCTCCTCGCCCCATGTGACCATGAATCGGAGTTGTGTGTGTGGTACGCTGGCCACTACCGATTTTATTCATCATTTGTGCAATAGTTAATTTTTGGTAAGCTAATTGCACAAGCAAATCAGCTCTTTCGTTATTCATAGGTCTTTTACATGCATGATGACCTGGATCACCGGTTGGTATCATATGCCAATAAGTATGAGTTCAGCAGTTCATATTTGACTGTTTTCTACTGATTTCGCACTTTTATATTCACCAATGTGTTTTTTGGCTTTGATATGTATGTTGCTTAGAAGCTTCAATAGATCAATTCAGGATATTTGTCTAATAGTGTCCAACAGAATTACAAAGAATAAGATGAAATACTTAGGTAAGCATTTATAATTGTCAACAAAATCAGTAACCAATTAGCATGTCTATATGGGATTCCACATGATTGGGTGTGATAAAATGTTGCAGAAGTTTAGAATAACAAGTAGTGTAATTAATGAGTTGGATTCTCTTTTCAATATGCACCATGTGATTCGAATTATCAAGATGTCAAGTGACAATATAAAATTTACAATATACGTAGAAGAGATAAAGCAAGAGATGAACCTTTTTTATTTCTCTTCCTATAAGTGGGACTTCAGTGGTGACATTTTGGATCATATGGGTCATATATTGTTTAGACCTGATGAAATTAACGCATTGGTGCGCACTTGAAGACCAATTTCTTTCATTATATTCTGCATGGTGAGAAAGGCTTCTATGTTCATTTTTAATTTCGTTAGTTTCATATTTGCTCCTACTTTCAATGGTAGCTTGTTCAGTATATGAGTATGCCTTACCTGGACCAAGTTGCTGGGTATCATTAAGTTCCTATTCTTTACGGGTAGTGAGTAACTCCTAATTATTGTAGGAGAGATTGAGGGATTTTGCAAATTGAGGTCTATTCAGGTAGTGTACACCCTACAATGTATACTGTTATTGAAGAGACTTAACTTATTTCTCAATTGGCGCAGCCATAGCAGTCCAGATTAAGGCGGCGACAGCGGTCTTCCCAGTTTGGAGTGGTGGACCTGCCAACAAGAAGTTTCGTGAACTAACGCTGAAAGTTTTATGATTAATTCCTTCCATTATACGCATTTGTCTGCCGATAAATCTGCAGTACCCCAACATGGGTCTCACGATTAGCCTGAACCTTGCTAGACTCTCTTCGTGTAGAACGAAGGATTTAGTGACATAGGTTTTCAATTATCCGGACTTTGCTATTTGAAATGAGACATATTTTGACACGTTTAACGATGCAAGATATATTCCTCCAAGGTTCTAAACTGAAGAGCAGTTTGGGATGTTTGTACCTGGTGGGATGATAGAGCCATCCGGTATGCATCTGCGGATAATTTCATGGATCAATTTTTACTAAAAGAGTATAGCGCAGATAATTCCTCATATATGCACTTAAGGTCCCACTCAAGGCTATCGGGAGGAAATGAGTATGCGAGTTTAATATCGTCCGCAAAGAGGTATAATCGTCCATGTTTGTTGGCACAACATATGTTATTTATATACATTATGAATGGTAGTGGTCCAAAGTCACTGCACTGGACAACGCCGCTTGCAAATTCTCTCGCGAAAGAGAGGTGCTGGCCTATTGTAACTCGCTGTGTTCGATCCTCTAAGTAGAATGTAAACCAGCTTAGCAATTTTTTGCTGACTCCGTTAGGGTGCAGAAGAGAAAACAAAGGTTTATGTGGCACACGATGGAACGCCTGGTGCATTGCTAGTAGAATGGTAATAACTGCCACCGGACGGTCAGCAACCGCTATTTTGCGATGAAAGAATTGTATTTGACAGGTTAAACAGAATCGCTTCGTGAGAAAGCCATGTTGTGCGTTGTTTATTAGGTCTACTCATTTTCGGATTAGAACAAGTCCATTATTAACAATTCGCTCCAGTTTCCTTGAGGCTGACGGAGTATGATTAATAGGACGATAATTCTTCATCGCAGATCGGAAGCCACCTTTGTGTTTTGGTGCTATTATCGATGGTTTCCAATGTGGAGAGAAATATACGCCGTTTAACCATAATGTGAATATTTTTAACATCAGCACTGGAATGTTTTTGACTCTATACTTGATGTCGGCTGGAGGAATACCATGGGGTCATGGTTGAAATGACAGTTTTATGGTGAGCATTCTCCTTTGGATATCACCCAGCCTCACGGGAATACTCGAGAGATCTTCATATAACTTCAGTTTTCGAGAAGCCATAGGATATACTGATATCTGTATTGAATGACGCCGCATAGTGAGAGGCCAGTGCACCACACATTGTTGTTGAACCATCGTCTAATGTCCACTTTGGTTTTGATGGTTTTGCTTTGGATTCCACCTGTTGAGAAATTTTTACCAAATTTCGTACATTTGCGGATATTTTAACACTTAGTTTTCTTCGGGTTTCTGGTTGCAGTGTCTGAGCTTTTACTTTTCTTAGAGTCTTATGAATTTGCAGTAATAGTGTGAAGTTTTCATTTTTGCGATATACAACTTCAGTTTCTTTAATTTAATGGTAATTTTGAAGCATGGCTTGGGTTGTCTCCTACTGTTGTGCAGCTTGTTCCACAGTGTGAGTGCTAATAGGTCGGTACAGGTAAGCAAATTGTTTATTAATCCATTCGTGGCTGAGGTTGGATACTGTGTTAAGAAGAATTTGCCCCAACTCAGGCTACTCAGGAGATGGTCAAATATGATCCACGCAATGAGTTGGATGCAACGAGTAGGCTTGTCATTCACTCGTATTTTGAGTGCTATGTTAATATTCATGCTGCTTAGGACATTATTGTGGTCGCAGCCCATTTGTGGGCTGTTAACTGATCGAGCACTGACTGAATGCCCACGGTGAATACAAGATGTAATGTGCTTGCCTCAATTGCATGTTGACTTGTTGTGTCCAACCAGTGATCTGCTTGCTATGGATTATTCCCATGACACTCCCTGCCACTTTCGGTTTGTTGGTTGTCCAGTCCATCTGCGGTAAGTTGAAATCTCCACATACAAACTTGTTTTTGTGGGAAATATTTTAGGCAAAATTGATAGCAACAATTAGTCTTTCCCTATGGCGATTGGTAGCGCTAGGGGATCTCTAGACGCAACCCAGTATAAGGTCACTGAGGATCAGAAGCTCAACGGACATCACTGTGATATCATTTCGAATGTAGCTAGCACATCCTCCTCTTCGTTTGCTCATAGGATGTTATCGGAACAGGTGGCAACCAACAACTTGAAGCTGAGAGACACTTGTGTCTGAGTTGCACCATGTTTCAGTGATGAAAACAACATTGGGGAATTGCAAGACGGACGAAAGTTGTAAGAAGATGCAATATAGGTATTAGTAGTAGTAGTAGCAGTAGTAGTAGTAGTATTGGTAGTAGTATTAGTAGTAGTTGTATTATTATTAGTAGTATTAGTTGTGGTGGTAGTAGTAGTATTCGGATGTTTATAACAGCGGAATCTAGAGAATATACGGAAAGAAGTGCTGCGGCGAGGGTTAAGTGGGACTGTTTGCTAGTATTCTTATTGGTGGTGTGCAACAATGAGGCATTCGTGATTTGGAGATCTCTAGGTTGTCTTGACCCCAACAATGAAGTTATGCGAATACAGAGTACGGCTAACTTTGTAGATCTAATGATCGCACTTCGGCCGTCTCTCTCAAGTGAATCTATTTCTTTCTGAGCAGTTTCGATCTTGGTATGGGCCTTAACTGCGTGGCTACAGAGAGGATGCGTCCGCATCATATTGACCAAGCTATGACGTCGATGTGATTTCATTCGCTTCCGGTATGATTCAGCCGTGTTACCGTCCGGTAGGTAACAAAAAAAGCTTCTCTAAATTTTATGTAGTCCTTAGACAGAAACCTGCTAGAGTGCACCAAAATATTCGGTGGTCTCGCCTCCATAACAACAACCTACCCCTGGGCCACATGCTCAACCTATTTGATGGCAATAAAAGGCACGGCGGCTAGGGAGTTAAACAGTTGGTGTTTGGACGATCACTAAGCGCACACAGAATGCGGAGACGAGGACAGTAAGTACACCACACTTTGGAGGTAAAGGAAAGAATACTATGATGTATGAGAAATGGGAAGATTAGAAGACCGTCGGAATCTTTGCTGCGGGTGAACGTGAGCACGTGGTGCAGATGGATACGAATGTTGGAATAAGCGGAGTAGAGTCGGCGACACAGGGGCTCGTCGATGGTCTCTGACAGGAAGCCACCTGAATGCCCTCGTTGAATGGATATGCAAACAGCTCACCGTTACCCTATCCACTCTTCCTCTGAGTCTGAAAATTTATTACAATGTGTATGTGAGTGATACCACGGTGTTCAGATATCTGGACGAAATATTAAAACCCTGATGAAGTTGCATACAATTCCGTAATCACTGAACATATTGGCGAAAAAAAAGCGACGCCAGTTGTTAGTCTTGCCACTGCTACAATTACAGGCGGAAGAAAGAGAAACCCAGTTGCATAGATAAGACGAATTTCAACCACCGTTGCAGACGTACTAGGGGTCGTCCATGGCGGAGGAGACGCGCACAGTGTTCCGCAGCTAACATTCGCGGCCAGAATGTGCACGTGGTTGGCACTATGACGAGGGAAGCATTGATAGGTTTTGCACTTTTGCGTGGCAGCTACAACAAACGACGGTGCGCGCTGTGGGTTTGAGAGAATCTAAAAGCCAAGGGATCGCATTTCATCAATCATTTCATTCAGATTTGTGACAATGCGCCGTGCCACGCGAACCTGGGGAGCGTCTTCCAGAGGCAATGTATCGAAGATAAAGACTGCTATGGCTAGCGCCGTACTCTCCTTCACCGAACCCTACTGAATGCGTGTGGATTGTTATCAAGGCTTATGTGAAGGATGCAATGAGGACCAAGTATGGGGAACCGCTGAGAGGTGATCCGGAATGCCTTATGAGCAATAGCGAGTGACATACAAAGTTTCTGGAAAATCTGGTGACTGAAGCGTGTGGATGCGTTTCGCCGATTCACTGAGAGCAGATGGTGGGACACGTATCTAGAAATTAGGGACGCGTAATTCAGTTGCTTGATTTATAAAATACGGTCCTTTGAACAAAACATTTTTCGGTAACATAGTTGGCACCTTTCCCGAAGAATAGCGGTAGCCCTGTTGAAGGAAAACTGTGCATTGCGGATACAGAGCAATATGAATCCTTAAGTAGTCACAGCTATCGGTTTCTGTTGTTCCCACTGTCGGTGTTGGAAGGACAGATGCTTGGTTCTATTGATTGTGGCCGAGCCGAGGATTAAGTTGTTTTATATAGGGTGCTTGTTTAGAGTGTGGATGGATCGCAATCGGCATTAAGTCTGTGAAAATCTGAGGACGTATAATTTGTATGGCGGCGCATACGCAATATAAGGCGACTGACTGGCCCCGCAGACAAGATACTGTGGCAGGAGACAGGAGATCGTTAGTCACCCGCCGCATTTGATTGTTGGTGCTTGGTTGCTACGCAAAGATGGAAATCCGCGTTAAATGGCGTGTACTCATGTGGCACACGCACAAAGCGAAGGACGTTGGCTGTGCACGACTTCAAAGGACAGAATGTTGCATGTGGACATTATATTAAGATGAATGACATTACCATTCAAACATATTACTAGCGGTCACGGAATTAGCAGTTGTGAAGGAAGTATGACAGACCAATAGCTGCAATGCCGACATATCGCAGCGCTGCGCAAATTGTTTGCTCATTGAGCTATTCTTTTATTTAGGGTTCTGCAGAAGCTATGATGGTTTGTGTGCAACTGCAAGAGTTCGATCTTCATCAGAAATGCGATTTTCCACTGGGCTTGCATCCAAATTCACCATCTTGTTTGTGAGGTTGATACAGCACGGTCAAATCAAGAGGGTTATGGGGAGCACTGACAAACCTGTTGCTTTTCTATAATGTGCTATCGGGAGTAGTGTTGTTTCTTTCCATGCATGTGGCCTGTTTGTCAGGTTACAGGGCAAATGCTGCATGGATACGTATTTATTTCCGCATGGAAAATATGGGCTGCTATTTCCTTGTTGCAGGTATGTCACATTGTATACAAATAATGCCATCTTAACGGTGATGCGTTTATTTCCCAGTCATTTGGACAGTTGGACTTAGTGCAACAATAGTCGTTACACAATGCGTTAGTTGACATGATGTTAAGGGCGTAAGGTTTTGATCACCCATTGACCATGTATGCCTAATATAAACGTTATGTACTAATCTTAGTGTTTCTCTCTAACAGCGTGCATCTAACGAGCATCCGGAAGTAGTAGAAAACAACGATATTTTGGCTAGATCCTCTATTTTGGAATTCAGATGCAACTATATCATTTTATACGAACTTTAGCGCATTGTACCGTGCTTCTATCGTGTCACATTTTGCAAATCGCGTGCAGTGCCTTCAAGGTAACAACGCTAAGAACGCTGTTTTGGCGTTGTTGACACTCCCATTGGTCATGGGACGTTACCCCATGGGACACCTTTTGGAAGCCCACAGCATATTCGCAGCCAGTTCAATGAAACTCGTCGAGCACCACATTCTGTCCCATTTTGTTGCCTATCTGAAGGAAACCTCGCTAACTTGAAAGCATTGCACGCGATATCGAAACTGTGCTACGCTAATATCTTCGTAAAATATGCTAACATGCGTGTAAAATTGTATAGACACTGGCAATAGCTGCAGCCCAAGACGGGCAAGCATCTGTCCTGAGTTCCAGACAAGCTTTTCACGTACTCACTGCCGCTGAGCGATGACATTGAGTGTCTGGTTCTCAAGCCCATGGCACAGTAACATGCCGCCCCTCCGACATCAGATGCGTTGGTGCAGACATTGTGTACCATATTGACCTACCTGAGGAAAACAGTCAAACCTGGTTTAGACGATTTCAGTTGTACATTTTCGTCCGTGCCTGCCTGCGTATGTTGCTCTCTGTGTGCAGTGAGCTTAATTTTGTCCACATTTAGTGTCACGCACGTTTAACCTAATAAACCTTTCGTTCTGTTAGTAATCGATTTTACTAGGCAACCACTGCTTGATGGCCGGTGGTTTTGTTAATATTGTCCGGAGCTAAGAGCGACTGCCCTCAGGTGCATACGTACAACCGGCAGGTCGTGTTGCTTACCTATTCTGGTACGTGCGATTTCGTATAACTTGAGGAAGCTTTCCGTTATTCTTACCTCCAAACCAAACTCCTACGAATTCGTAGGTACAATATCTATAGGTGTTGGTGTTTCTTTATTCAGCTTGTGTTAGTTTATACACAAGTGTGGACAAACTCATACCATTGTGCAATTGAAAGGATCTACATTTATGAAGCATATGCTGTGGTCTGTCGTCGCAGTCGGACTAAACTTGTGTGTCTGTCTGGCCGTCTCTCTGTCTGTCTGTCTATCGGATGCCCGCTTGACACATGTAACCTCCTGTGGGAGATGTAATGCTTGGCTGTGCTTGACGTAAATATTGACAAGATGCCTACTTGCACAAAACACTGCACCTCGATTTCACAGGCTCCAGCAAACTGTAAATTCGTTGTTGGGAAGACGGAAGCTCCGTGCTGACGATGGAGTTAGGTTTGATTACTGGTCCCATACATCCGGGATGGAATGGGCTACGGCCCAGTAACCGCCTGGTACGCATGATTCATCACATAGATAAACAGGAAAAGTTCTGGGAATAACCACGTGTTAGCCTGAAGAGAGACCGCGAATACTGGCGATCTCTTCATGCGTCAGAGATGGAAGTAGCCGCTGCCAGTGTTAATCATCAAAAGTTATTCCGTCTGATACGGCAAACGAGCAACAGAAGACCAGGTGTTAGTGGAGGAATTTCTGATGAGAGTGGGCAGCCTATCCACAATTTGTTGTCACCTTTAGAGCATTAGGCTAAGCATCGTGTAAACGAATTTAATTGTTCGATTACTCACCAACCAGTGATCGCCCTACCCCATGGGCTGTCCGTTTGGATCCGCCCTTTCGATTATAAGTCTAACGTGAGATCGGAGTGTAGAAGTTGAATAAATCGCGGGACCAGATGATCTTCATCCAGCCATCTTCTAATTCAGGGGCCGTGCTCTTATTGATAATTTGCACGAGTTACTCGTGAAAAGGTAGGAGCAGGAAACTGTCCATTTCGACTGCAGCCGCTGCGTCATTGCTCCCATCTTCAAAATAGCCTGACGTTCGGAATTCGGCAAACATAGAGGATTCAGTCTGATCCTCATTGCCTCTAAATTGATGGCCTCTGCAATCCTTCACAGACGGACTGCCGCTGGTGAAATGCCAATTCGTGAGCAGCAAGCCGGGTTTCGTCGAGCTCGTGGCTGCATCGACCACAACCACACTTTGAGTCAATTATTGGAGCACCGTTACACATATTGTCGGCCCACCGTTGTCGTGTTCCTCAAAGAAAATTTGCCTTAGATTTGGTTGATGCATTATAACTTCGAGACTGTCTACGCAGGAAAGGTGTGCTTGAGGAATATATAAACATTATCTGGGAATTACGCGCGTAGCTCAGGCAGCGGTGTGAGGCAAGTACGCCCGTTGTCACCTTTCCTCTTCTACTTTGCTATTGAAGAAGTCGTGGAGATTTCACATGCAGGATAGGACTTATGACCAGGGAAGCGACTTATTGTCTCGAAGTAGGCAGTTGATATTGCCCTCAATTGTGACAGTCCCAGACGTGCCAAGCTGCACTGGACAGATTAGCACTGGCCCTCATCAGCTTTGGGTTTGCTCTGCACTACCGAAATGCAAAGCTTTCCCCCAAGAATGGCAGCGATCGCCACCTGTTCTGACCCTTGATGAGCATCCGCCAGAAGTCGTTAAAAAATTCAACTACCTGGGAAGTTGTATCAGCGTCCATGGAATGGAAGATAAAATACAGGCCGTATAGCAAAGCTCAAATTATATTTACTAACCTTCTCCACCTATGGCATCGGCGGGACATCACTCTCTCCTTGAAGGATGGCGTGTACAATGCAGTGGTACGTTCGAAATACTGTACGGCTGCGAATCCTGAACACTTAGGTGAGCGGACATAAAGCTTTCAGTTACGTTCGACCATCGCTGCCTTTGTAGTTTGGTTTACATCTGGTGGGAACACCGTGTGAGCAACGGGCATGTTCGATGCATTGTTTATGGCACACGAAAAGTAAATGAATGGCTCAGCCATGTCATTTCATGCACCAGGCTCCGATTTCTCATTGAGGTGATGCACATACCAACCCACCGGCTCCCGCGAGGTGCGTTCTTTGCTCACCAGGGTTATGGATTGAAGAAGAGGAGAGGTGGCTTAGCGAAGACATGGTCGAGAGGAATGAACGCCCTCGCTTCCGAGCGGCACTCGTTTGAAGATTCAAGGCTCCCTGGTTGGAGTCCAAATGACGAAGAGGTCGTTTTGTTGGATACACTTGCTGACATGGCTTAGAGCCGACCTCAGTGTCGTTCCTGCTGTGAGTTCCTTTGCCCCTCCCCATCCCTATTAACCTATCCACCAACCGCCATCTCATTTCGTAGCATAATATAATTTTACACAATAATTTGTTTTGTTGCCTAGTAGCCGGCTATGGGATTTCCGAAAAGATGCCCCTCCGTTACCGCTAACTCAGCTGGCTTACACCTGTTGCATTTTCATCCTTCTTTCTTGTGTGTATTGCGGCACAGTATATGAACGTTTCCCCACCTCTAGCTAACGTGTATAATGATGATGATAATTATATGCCTGGGATAGTCAAACAGAAATCTGACTGTTGACAACAACTTGCAACAAATTTCTTGACTATAAATAGGATTTTAGACTTGTTTCGGCTAAAATTATGACAGCAAAATGTGGGCCGTACTGAGATAAAGCCCGTGTTAAAAGACTGCGTTGATGTATTCTAGTAGTATAACGAGTTCCAAATCAGGAAAGCACACGTTTGCAGGTTGACTTAGAAAAGCTAACATTATTCGAGCAAGGGAGCCGCTTGATCCCCATGGGAACACCTTACCTAAAATTCTGCAGGCAAACAGAGGAAACCTCCAGATCACCTCAATAGCACCGTTCATTTTTTGTGACTACCTGTGGTCAGAAGAAGATAGCAAGTTTACTACATTAATTCGCTAAATAGCGATTTATTCTAACATATACAGAATTTGTCAGATTACCTCATAACCGCAGATATCCAGTGTTATTGCTACTGTTTCTCATCGTATAAATTTTCGAGTTCATTGTAGACCCAGTATAGCTCACAAACAAAACTTGCAACGCACTTGACAACGGAACTGTTCGTTCGTACACAATTAACAGATGGAAACGTGTGCTGTAAAATCGATAGAATTTGTGCAATCCATGCACCTTTGATCGAGTCTTGCAGACAAATCCACGATAACAACTTAAAATTTAAGAAGTACATATCAGCGTACGTAAATAACTATCCGCGGTAGATTTCACGCGAGAAATACTGTCAGGACAATGCTTGAGGCTAAAATACCACAAAATATTTATTTCTCTAGAATTTGCGACGGAGGTAGAGGGAAAAGTTTGAACTTTCTTGAAGGCATTAGCTAGCCTGATTTAAGTTCTCTAGGGGACATGACGTGGGAAAATCATAAGTCCATTCAAAATTCAATGTGAAGTTTAGCAATACAAATTATTGTTTGTCCCTATCTAAAGTTGCAGTTTATCTATTTCATGAATGCTTTGGTCAGTTGTGCCATATTTTTGCTGATGTTTTACTTAGATTGGCGTTGTATGCACTGCACATTTTCTCATTAAACTCACCAATGCCAATTACAGTGTGTTTCGAAGTGCAATATCCAATTTTCCTTTGCTTAAGGTAGGATATTGGTGATGGAATTGACCAACGTTTAATTCAATATGAACTGCAGTTCATATTGTGATACACAATCTCCATTTAGACCTCAGCTCAATTTGAGATAAAACTCGTTCTTTCCATGTCGAGCACTTTTATCTGAATGGATATATTTGGGTGTCGCCCTTCCCAGCATTGGCAGAGCACGACCGTTGTTTCCTCTTTGTTTAGACTCGTCAAGCGGAGGTAGACTGAGCCTGGGTGGAACTCAGTGCTTACTAGCTCTTGGTTGACGCCCTGAAAACTATGCTAATGAGATCCGCGAGCAACGCTTGGCATGGCGTAAAGTAAATCAAAGCTCAATTTAGGGAGCACGCTGTGTGGTAGATTGCGACTCGCAACCTCCATTGAGACCTCAGCTCACTGTGAGATAAACCTCTCATTCCGATCTCGAGGACCTATGCTTGATGGATATATTTGGGTGTTGCTCTTCCCTACACTGGCACACCACAACTGCGGTTTCATCTTTGTTTCCACCCGTCAGGTGGAGATTGCCTGAGCAAGGTTGGAACTCATTCTATACAAATCGGAAATGCTTGAGGGTTTTGCGAGTGTTGGGAAGATCAACCCCTAAATATATCTATTCCGAACTGCATTCTGTTAGATTTACAAGTGCTAACATACTATTTATAACCTGTTTACTCCAGCCTTAAAACCACGTGATGACGACTAATATACGGAATACACGGAATGATAGTATAAGCATTTCCAAATCACTTTAAAGGAACATTGATTTTCTATAGTTCCTCTTATTTCTTATAGAAGTAGACGCATATCTTATTGTGCGGACAAACATTACAAGTCGTTACTTCTACATCGAATTAACTGGATGATATCAGCGCTCTCTTGTATGCCACGGGAACCGTCCGCTTGTGACATCGTAGGTCAGAGTTCACCGGCCGTTTGGGCCAGAGTACTCCCAAGCCCTTAGTTAGCTTCTTGTGAACACAGCTCCGGTTCATACAGTCGGATCGCAATTGCTTCATCGTCTTCTAATACTCAGTTGAGGACGTAGTTCGTGCAGGTCTGTGGGGAATGCTAGATGATTTTGCACGAACCAGTGAACTTTGTGGAGTACCTTGTATCGGCTAGCTGCGCGGCTACTGAAGAGTTGGCTGTTTTTCCGCTTCCAGTTCTAAGCTCTAACTAGTGGTTTTCCTACATTATCCTAAATATACGTCTTGTCTTATGACCAATGTATTTCTCTTCACGGGAGCATGGAAATAAGCGGATACACATTGAGTTGGTGTGGACAGGCCTCTTACCCTTTGAGTTTAGTCTCACCATCGGAATGCTGCCGAACTGCAATTGTATCTGCGCTGCTGGTTAGGTGCCTTTGAGTGCAAATGAAAAACCAAGGGATAGACGTTCCGCCATTGCCTCGCCCTTCTATGGCAGCTGTAGGAAGATTAGCTTAGGTACTTCCGCCAAAACTACAGGCTTTTCTTCTTATGTTCCATGTTGATTCTGTCGCATCTCTCAGGATAGCCATTCTCCCTTAGCACTACGCGTATGCGCTCCAGTTCCTTCGGAAGCATGTCCTTCTAGCAGGTAAGTTCAGCTAGGCTCTCTAGAGTAGTAGACAATTTCTGTTTAATCCATGCGGAACCAAGCTGTAGTAGTTTGTGTACTGCCCAGTCCACGTACTTTGCCTTTAGATGCAGCGCTGTAGCGCATTCTATCCAGGCTTTCTATGACGACATAGAGGAAATGAATGTGAGTGTTTTCCTCAACTTCGCAGGTGAACTTTATTGCTAGATAGCCTTGTTGGAACGTATTTGTTGGTTCTTCGATACTTTTAGACGAGTGACCCAAGGCAAATTGTCGTCTACGGAACGACAATATAAACCGAAATATATGAGGTGGTTGATTTTAGCTTTCCTTGTTCCAGCATACACATGAAAACGTCAGCGAGGAACGGAACCAGTGGGGAATCCATCGCTACCGCTTCGCACTGTCGGTATATATCGCCATTAAATAGAAACTGAACATTGCACTTGCATCTGAGCAATAGCTTTTATAGGATCACCGTTGGTATACCAACATAAATTTGTACGGCATTAACATAATCACATATTTAGGTTACATTTACAACTAATGGTACGTTGGTGAAGAGTGAAGTGACATCGAGAGAGCACATGGTTAGATTGGGAACATTTACAACACGTACGATGTCCACAATCTCAAAACTATTCCTAATGCTGTGCACAACAATTGGCACTCGAATAGGCGTGGGAATCAAAACCAGACAACAAGCAATCGAGTGTTATGGGGAGTTTTTCATATCCAAGACGGGACGAAGGGAGACGTTAGACTTGTGAGATTTGGTAGTCCGTAAATCCTTGGAATAACCGTTCTAGTAGCCGAATTTGTTCATACTTGGTTTCCTTCATGTAACCATCGTTTCAAACATTTTTAAGACAGTTGCAAAGTTGAGTTTGAATCTGTTTTGTTTCGTCTTTCACGTATGGCCCTTTGAAACTTGGTATCATCTGTCAGTATTTTTTCAGTTTGCTCAGCCACTCCACTCTGTTCGGGATAACAATACCACCGCCCATCTCTGACCGAGTGAGTAAGACCTCATCATTGCTAACCAGACGGTTAAGAACTTTAAGGTAGTTAACTATCAATGCTTCCGCGTGCTCATCGCCATGTTGTTTTCTTTACTGCACGACGCCATCTTTGGTGCCCTACATTACACAGAACTTGAGATCAAATATCTTCGCAACTTTCAGCCATAAGTTGACAATTTAAACAAACGTAGAGCTCTAGGCTATACCAGATTTAAACTATGGAAAGCACAACCAAAGTTAAAGGTCGAATTCCTGGTTTTCGTTCTGTGTTATCGGTAAAGCAACATAAATAATAGCTATGTAAACAATATACACAATCATTGCTTTCACGGTTGCTTGAATGTAACTCCGGACTCCTTTAACTAGGCGGATGAGAATGCAACTGAATGGTGTCACTTGACATTAAGCCGAATTCCGCCTTTGATTCAGAATGATTAACATTTCACTTCTGATCTACAGCAGTAACTTATTCTTCTAACCATCATCTGCACATTTTCGGTGGTCTACCGACTCATGCTCTCATTTTCACACTGAATCACTTCACTGGAAGCTCAGCAGGGTGCAATCAGACAAGTCCAGATGAACTGGAAATTTGTCTTTTTAGCATGAGAGTACGTTTGTCAGAATCCAATTAAATGGACTCATGCCGGTGTGTATATGGATCAAACTGCCTAGGAGAATTAGTGTCTTGTCTTGCGTATCCTGTGCTGTCCTCGTTAGAGTCAGAACTAATTCAAACGTTAATACTTCCTTTGGTGAAACCGTGTTTTCATTTATTTGTAATCTGTATTGCTGTTGCCGGAGCTGTGTGCTTCTGGCATAAGCGTTCCCTGATATTTCAGCTAAAGGATTATATATTTGGACCTACCCAAGCCAATAGCTTCAGGGTCATACGCTCTTCGTTACCTGTCGAAACTTCCAGTTCCCTTGGATAAGAGATTTTGTCGGAATTGTTAATCTCCGTTTGCTTCATTTCTGCCCTGGATTGACCTTTCTAACTAAAATGTGTCAATGATATAATCATCGGCGTTGGCAAGTTAATGTACATAATTTTCAACCAAAATTGCAAGTATTTTTATATGTGCTAGTGTAATGCTTGCAATCCCGCTTATTAGTGCTGAGTGTACCAAAGTAGAAGGACATTCCTTGCTCACATGTCAAAGCAGATCTTCTGCAGAAACTTGTCACGTGGTGTCCCTAACGGTCCAACTTACGATAGGGAGATTTGCCATCCCAGGTATGTACTTCGCTTCGACAATTCCGCAATGCTTGTTTTCCGCTACGTTAGAGTTGCTGCTCCATTGTGATGCTCCGGTTATTCTAAGTATCTCATGCTGCCTAAAAATTCTTTTAAACACTTATGCCTCTGCAACACCATATCAAACTTAACTTTTGTTTAAGCAATTTTGCATATGCCTGTGAAATCCTGCACAAATCGCATGGACAATATTCACTAATATTACAGTGCACCACCACAGTAAATCTACTTTACTGACCAGACGAAATTAGACAGCTATGTACATTCGCACACCACGGCCTACGGCTCTTCAGTCATTCCTAGGTACCTAGATATTTACTTGATACAAACGCAACGGTCGGAGGACTTAGAGGTACATATGGATTTATTTATTAAGCCCTAACAGTCGGTTGGCTATTAGCCCACTACCACATTAATCATTATGTAGACGACATGGTTGTTATATAAAAGAATTTCACTTGTCACAAGTGTTTAAATGTTTCCCAGTGACTCCCTCGAATTCAATACATGATATAATGGACCACTGCAGTAAAGCTTGCGGGATACATCCTCCATTGTATTGGCCGTAGTATAAACTTATCAGTTGGATTATGTAGACTAGAATTTTATTTGAATCAAGGTGGTAAACCACGATATGATTGCGTTTACCTGAGAAGTTCACTCCGCTTACACCTCCGCAGAGTAAGCCACTAATGGTGGTATCAAACAAAAATGTAACTCAGCGGCAATCATGTGGAATTCTGAAGAATGCAGCAGAAAGCTTGTCTTCCTACATCACTGCCACCGCCTATACGAGTTGAATTCTACGAGGGGAACTGGTGTTCCTTCATGAAGTTCCACTCTGAGTCCTCCGGATTTAAGTCAATGATCCGACAACGTGATAAAAAGCCTGCATAAACAAAAAATTAAATAAAGAGATATATTAGAAATACCACTATGGCTGACCTTTTTGCTTTATACAAATACTGCTAACTTTCTTTACTTACTGTAAGCCTATCTGCCTTGACTCGACTAAGTAGAGTTTTCAAGAATCCAGATTACTGATACAACATACATAAGTAAAAGATGCAACTGTGTGTGCGTTAACGGCAAGAAGCATGAATTTACACTAGAATTTACACTAAGTGCTGATAGGCTAGGTGGCAATAAGCGACTGCACGGTTAGGCGAATCGTATGATTGAAAACGAAACCACTTTAATGCAGCCTGTCATCGCCTTAATAAATAGGGCGCCACTCTTCTAGTAAATACTGATTACTCACAGCGCAACTTTTGGTTCGCCTTAGAAGAATGTACCTTTCGTGGTTCTTAATTTTCACGGTTAGCCCCAATTTGAAATAATGATTATTGACAATAAAACAATGCATTAGCTTGGGAGCAACTTTGCTGTATAAGTGACTCTATTAGAGAGAGATAAAATAGTTAAAATTGAATATATACATTAGAAATATGGTGCACGCAAGGTGCAAACATATCTTTTGTTCAATGCCTTTCATTCAGTATCCATTCACTGGCGGATCAGAAATGTGAGAAGCTCGAGAGTAGCTGCCCACACGCTTAAGTAGACAACCGAGATTGAAAGGCAGGACAATCTTGCTTAATAAGCCCGCATACAAACTGACGCATTTATTAATTTATATTGTGATTCCTATGCAAAATGGCATGCCTGTAATGTACGCAATGGACAAAATTATAATGTATGCTCCACTTATGCAATTTCGTTGTAACCTTTATCTTCCAGTTGGTCGCTATCACAAATAGTTATGGATGCTACCACGAAGTGTCAAGTGAGCAGGAGAGTTGCAGCTCAAATTGTGACAATATCAGCTATCGAATGGTGATCACACTAATTGGACAAATGCGCATTCCTGTTCGCTCAACCCTGGAACACAAAATCTGCACAGCATTCTGTCGGCATTTAGTGACGGAGTGAACGATATTGATGGCTTGGTGACTCCATAAAGCCTTTAATACTGCGTGGTTAAAATATACGTCTTGGATGCACAAAATCAATAAACTCATATTTTCTCAGTCAGCATGAGCCTTAGGTATAAAGTTTAATTTCGAAACCGATACAGCGAAAACCAGAGTTACTGGTTTTCAAGAACAGAATAACGAAGACCACTATTTGTTTGAAGTATATATCGCGCTTATAATAATAAGGAAAATAATAGTACCATATTAGTGGCATTGCTAGATCGAGAATAATTACTTTACTGTGCGCTGTATAATAGGAGAGAGCTTAAGTTTAAACTTAATCTCTTCGTCGAAACGTGCCCACCAGTTTTGAAGAGAATTGACTATCGCATGTCAACATGCTTGCTATTACTCAGTTTCTTGATTAATACGGAAAGCAATTTCCAAACAAATTTTGCTTTGGACTCACAAATGGATGTTACCTTTAACAACCTATATGCGCTGTGTGAATTTGTTGTAATTTTGAGCGTTTTGTGTAGTTGAGAGGAGTTGGCCTGCGGCATTACATTTAACGGATTGTGAAAACTCTTAGCCCTGTTTTCTTTAAGACAGCTGATTAAGAACATCCATGGAACTTCTCAGCACGGGCTTAGAAGTGCCTGTCATTGCTGCATATTTATCGCCATGGAAGCAGAGGCCTTATCACGTGTACATCACTGAGATATTCAATACTGTGGTCCACGTGAGGATGGGCTCATACAGGAAGATAGAGAGAGATGTGTGGCTATAATCTATTCGCCTGTCTTCAGAAGGTAAAATGCCATATATACAACCACATGCTTGTTGTGTTAAATCCGTGTCCTACCTTAGCTGATAAATAACTATCAAAAAATCACAACACAGCAATGGACTTCAGATATATAAGGACGCTATGATGTGCATACAAACTCGTTGCTTATTTGCGTTTTCAAACGTCTTTAAATAGTGTAATTGGCACAAACCCACTCTTGCTACTAAGTGGGTAACAGGGGCCAGTTTTTCGGATAGGCGAATTGTTCAATTATCTCATTTATACCTAAGTTTATGAATCCCAGTTTGTCAGAATTTACCGAGAGGCACAATTTGCACTCGTGGAATGGTGGTTGATGACCTACTAGAGAAGGCCGTGGTCATGTGGTCGGTATGTAACAGATTTTACCGTAGAGTCATGTGAAAGAATGCATGTGGCAACAGCATGCGTTGGGTTTTTCGAAGATTTATTTCATTTCTGTATGGAAATGAATGACGACTTTATTTACATGGAATAAAAGGTTTCATGAATTATATATTCTCCATTCTGGTCCACTACCATTTGCTATCTCTCCAGCAGTTGCGTGACTCCTCACTCATAAAGTTTTCTTCTTTCCTTGTAAAAACTGATCCAGGTGATTTTTGAGGTACTCAATGGAAGTAAAATTTGTACCGTCTAAAATCGTTTGTAGAAACTGGAACAAATAACAGTCAGAAGGTGTCAA
Organism: Dicrocoelium dendriticum; assembly: GCA_944474145.2. Classification (NCBI taxonomy): domain Eukaryota; kingdom Metazoa; phylum Platyhelminthes; class Trematoda; order Plagiorchiida; family Dicrocoeliidae; genus Dicrocoelium; species Dicrocoelium dendriticum. Next base: position 119,767,653 of record OX104065.1, read on the forward strand.
ATTTGGAGAACATGGTGGGTGTAGCAGTGTATTCCATCCAAGCAGAAAACGCTTTTAACGAGTTACAAACTTGTATGGGTTCTCGCATTATCTTGCAGGAACACTACATCTTTTCTGGAGTTCAATTTTGGACTTTCCTGTCTAAGTGAATCACTCTATTTGTAGAGCTGATGACAAAACCCTTCAGAAGTGATCGTTTTATTGTCCGATAGAAGCACTACAATACGATTCCTTCTGAATACCGCTAAAACGTTAGCGTCAGCTATTTTGATAGATATAGGCTTCCGAAGTTTTTTGAGCCAATTCATCTCCTTTTCTCCATAATGTATTGCGGTGAATATTCTTGTAGACTTCCATTATTTCTTATTGAGTAATGACGGGCTACAAAATAGAGCATTATCTTGACGTTTAAGAAGCAAATCAAAAACCTTAACGCAACGGCCCAATTTGCTTTCCGTAAGCACATAAGGAACCCATATGAAGAGCTTTGAGAATTAACCTAGGCGTATCAAATGATCACGCAAGGTCGAATATGTAAAATTTAATCTCTCAGAAATCTCATAATTGGGCGTTTGCCAGTTCCCACCACTTAATGAGTCTATATTGTTTTCATCACCTCCAAATATCGTTCCAGTCCCTGGTGAATCTTCAACATCAAAATTGCCGGATCGAAATTTTGCAAAACGTTTTCGTCACTGGTGTTCTGTCAAAGTATTCTCCATAAACATACCATACGTCTTTTTTTGAACAGCCTTTTATCCCTTTTGCTAATAGTAAATTATGCTGTAAATGCTGCTTTTTACTTCCTATGTTTGAAAGGAAAGCAACCAAAAACTACTGCGTAGGATGCGTACAGAAAAGCTTTCTATTTCACCTGTCAAAATGCATAATAACTAGACGGATTAAATGTTATTATAAAAACACATTATTAAAATAATATATTGAAGGTACTTTCCCGAAAACCTGCAGTGTTGTACCGTCCAAAAAGAATAGAGCAGGCCGTACTCCCTATTCTGAGACCAAATATATTGCACGATATATTAATCGGCTGTGATATTCCGATTGCTGCACAATAGCCGAAATGTTTTCTACCTCCAGCGGACGTGTAGAATGATGATGAAAATCATCTAATTCGTATCTGGTTCAATATTACAAAACGAAACGCTTTCTGTTATGATATACTACGACATGAAGACGTTATCTTTCCACAGCTTTTAAAATGATTTTATGTTGATTTTTCCAGCGCTTGCTGAAATCCATGCATAGAAACCATGGAGGTTGTCTCTGGGTCAACGCCTGCAAACTGTAACATGCAATCCTGAGGTCGTCAAAGTTCAGAAAATCCGCAGCATACAGTGGACCAAACTATGGTCAGAAAACTTGTTGTCATTGACGGTCAATTTAACGTCTTCTCTATCGAAATTCGGCTACCCTACATGTTAAGAACCTCAGCCGTTTGCCGGATGTTTTCAACGCCATCGCGTTTCTTTACGGTTGAAACAGTTTTAATGAAATGTATAATATTATTAGTCATTAATAGCTAAGACCAACCTACTGAACAGGGCTTTTGAAATAAACCACATTAAGGCTGGTAGTGACATAAATTTTACGGGTTGCATCCAGTTGCGCTCAGCATACCTGGACTCGACAGGATTTGCCAGCAGTTTACTCACGTCTTCCACATCCCATTCAAAAAGCGTGTTTAGGTGGAAGCCAGACACGTACATGGTCATTTACACATACGGAATTGAAGTTTGTCTGCAGCGCGGACGAAGGCTTAGCGCTAGATGTTAGGTGCGCATTGTCCCAGCCTTACGGCGCACGTAGGCCTGCTTTAGTTTCATAATCTAGTTTCGTTTAGCATTTGATATCATTCTTGTTTTTGCCATCTGTTTGTCTGTCTGCCTGGCCGTCCATCTGTCTGTCTGCCTCCCTGATGTCGGGAGCCCGCTTGATATATTTAACTTCCGTGTGACATGTAATGCCTGGCTGTGCTTGATGTAAATATTGACAAGGTGCCTACTTGTCCAGCACACCACTGCATCTCGATTATACAGGCTCCAGCAAACTGTGAATTCGTTGTTGGGAAGACGAGAGCTCCATGCAGGCGAAGGAGTTGGATTCGTTTCAGGAACACTCTAACATGTTTTGATTTGTAGACGTCGTGATAGTGGAGGACCTTATGAAGAGTGTGGACAGCCTATCCACAATTTGTTGTCACGTTTTGAGCATTAGGCTAAGTTTCCTGAAAAATTATTTAATTGTTCGATTACTCATCGACCAGTGGTCGCCCTGCTTTCATGGCTGTCCGTTTGAATACACCCTCTCTCTCATAATCCAAACTTGAGATCGGATTGTAAAAGTTGAATAAAGCCGTGGGACCAGATGAGCTTCGTCCAGCCATCTTCGTACTCAGGGGCCCTGCTCTTATTAATGATTTGCAGAAATTACTCGTGAAACGGTGGGAGCAGGAATCTGTCCATATCGACTGGAGCCGCGCCGTCATTGCTCCCATATTCAAATGAGCCTAACATTCGCGATTCAGCAGTCCGACAGGATTCAGTCTGATCCCCATTGCCTCCAAATTACCTGCCTCTATAATTTTTCACAAACTGACTGCTGCTATTTATATTCAAATTTGTAGGAGGAAGCCTAGTTTCGTCGGGGTCGTAGCTTCATCGACCACATCTTCAATTTGCGTCGGTTATTGGAGGACCGCCACACATCCGTGGCAGCTCCCAGACGTGCCAAACTGCACTGGAGAGATTGGCACTGGCTCTCAGCTGTTTTGTGCTTTGATTTGCAACCTCAAATTGCGAAGCTTTCCTCCAAGTTCGGTAGGGATCACTTCCTGTGCTGACCCTTGATGAGCATCAGCCATAAGTCGTTCAGAAATACAGTTACCAGGGAAGTTGTATCAGCGCCCTTGCAATGGAAGATTAGATTATGGACCGTATAGCAGAAGATCAAATCAATTTACAACTTTTCTCCACGTATGGCGGCGTCGCGACATCACTCTCGCCTTGAAGGTCAGCGTTTACAACGCAGCGCTACGTTCGAACATGCGGTACTGCTACGAATCTTGAACCCTTAGGTAAACGAACAGAAAGTGGCCAGTTATGTCCGACCATCGCTGCCATTTTAGATTGGCTCACATCTGGTGGGAACACCGTGTGAGCAACGGGCGTGTTCGATGCCTTGTTTACAGCACACGTAAGGGGAATGAACAGCTCAGCATGGTCATTTACGCAAAGGGCTCCGATGGCTCAGCCACTTGTTGCGCATGTCAGCCCACTGGCTCCTGCGAGGTGCCTTCTTTGTTCACCGGGGGTATGGATGGAAGAATAGGAGGGGTGGCTGAGCAAACACTTGGTCAATATGAATAAAGGCGCTCACTTCCGAGCTGGCCTTGAGTGGGGCTTCACGGCTCCATGGTTGGGGTGCGAAAGACGATGATGTCGTTTGGTTGGAAACACTTGCTGACATGTTTTAAAGCTTACCGCAATGGCGTTCCGGCTGAGTTTCTTTGTCCCTCTCCATCCCATTTAACCTCCTCCACCAACCGCGATCTCATTTCGTGGCATAATAAATTTTACACAATAATTTGTTTTGTTGCCTAGTAGCGGGCTAGCAGCTTTCCGGAACGATGCCCATCCGTTACCGTCTGCTCAGGTGCCTTGCACTTTGCATTTCCCTCCTTCTTTATTTTATGTATTGCGGAACAGTAGCTGAGGTGTTTCCCACCTCTAGCTAACGTGTATAATGCTGACGATAATTATACGCCTCGGATAGTCAAAGCGAAATCTGACCGTGAAAAAGAACATGAAGCAAAGGGCTGGATTTTAACTAGGATTTTAGACTTGTTTCTGCTAAAATTATCGCAGCAAAATGAGGGATTCCCTGAGATAATTTTCGTGCAGATAGACTGGGTTGTTATTTTCGAGTGGTATAACGAGTTCCGGATCAGGATAGCACACGTGTGCAGGTTGACTTAAAAAAAGCTAACAACATTCTAGTAAGAGTGCCGGTTGATACCATGGGAATTTTTACGTAATGTTTGCAGCCAAACAGAGGAAACCTCCAGATCACTTCAATAGCCCAGTTCGTTTTTGTGAATTACTGTTGTCAGAAGAGGATAGCAAGTATAACTACACTGATTTGTTAAAAAGCGATTTATTGTAACATGTGCAGAATTTGGCAATTTACCTCATAAGCACAGATATCCCGTGTTGTTGCTACGGTTTATCATCGAACTATTTTCGAATTCATTGGTGACCTAATATCATCAGACATTTGTCATTCTTTTGCAAATTTGGGTAGCTCTCAAACACAAATTGCAAAGCAATTGACAAGGAAACATTCCATTTGTACTCCATCAACAGAAGGAAATGTGTGTTGTAAAATCGATAAAATTAGAGTAATCCATGCATCTTTGATCGATTCTTGTAGACAAATCCACGATAACAACTTAAAATTCAAGAAGTACATATCAGCATACGTAAATAACTAGCCGTGGTAGGTTTTACGTGAGAAATACTATCAAGATAACACTTGAGTCAAAAATACCACAACTGTTAATTTCTCCAGAATTTGCGAAGAAGGAAGCGGGAGATGCTTGAAATTTTGTACGGGATTTAGCGAGCCTGATACAACTTGTCAAGGGGACATAAGTAGGAAAATACCAAATGCATGCAACGTTCAATGTGAAGTTTATTGATATATATTTGTTTGTCCCAATATAAAACCGCCGGATACCTAGTTCATGAATGCTTTGGCCAGTTGTGTTATACTTTTCCTGATGTTACATTAGATTTGCGCTGTATGCACTGTCCATTTTATCATTAAACACACCAATACGAATTGCAGTGCGCTTCGAATGGCATTTCCCGATTTTCATCTGCTTAAGTTATGATACCGGTGATGGAATTGACCAAGGTTTACTTTTATGTGAATTGCAGTTCATATTGAGAGTATGCGTCGCAATCCAATCACACAACGTGTAATCCAAAATTGACTCTCACTCACCGTCGTGACAAGCGTTGCGCGCCTTGACCTGGTAGCCAAAGTGGTGGAGGTTTCAGCTGCTGTTCTAATGTCATAGGTTCGAAGCCTGAAATATACAATTATGAGAAAAAATGACTTTCGAAATGCTTCGGGTTTGTGCATTGTTTTTAGGCGGGCAACACCTAATTTCCATCTGCTTCCGCGAAGGTCTTGGTGATCGCAGTGACTAAGGATCACTTCAATGGGAATCGTGGTCCATTATATTGTGGTTCTGCGTCGCAATACAATCATACAATGTGTAACTTCAAATTACCCTCCAACTAACATATGCCATAATGCATGTATTCTGCGTTTCCATGTCGTCGGTTGCCCTAAATCCTCCGTTTAGGATCCGTGGTATAATTATTCTAACCGAAGTTAACGGGATACTTTCCGACAACAGGATATTTTCAACAAGTTGTGAATATATTTGACCTAAGGTAATAATCAAATTTAAAAAACTACATTATTCAAAGCTGTATTTAAGGAGAACTCTGTGTTGTTAGGTTGCGACTCAAAATCTTCATTGAGATCTCGGTTCAATTTGAGGTAAACATCGGTCATTCCGATCTCGAGGACCGTATCCTGATTGGATATATTTGGGTGTTACTCTTCCCAACACTGGCACACCACCACTGCGGTTTATTCTTGGATTAAACTCTTCAGGTGTAGATAGCCTGAGTTGAGGTGGAACTCAGAGCTTAGTGGTACGTATTCAAGTTCATAGGTTAGATGCGCATTAAAAAACATTGGGGGAATTGAACTATTGACCAATGGGATCGCTCCTCCACACGAGTACTAACAATGATCTATAGAACATGTACGTTCAGTATCACACAGCAGTCTAACAGAGACTTTGCTGCACTACGCTTCTTCGACGTACGCAATAAGGTTTCATGCCACCTATACTAATGATGAGACGCCTGCAACGAAAGTGCAAGACTCAGCGAACAGTTCAGGCGAAATCTATGACAACTCAATGTCCAGTTAGTTACTTGGGTAATCAAGTCAAGCTGCATAGTTTCATAATTCAGCTATTACTCTTACATGTTTTTGCGTCTTTGAGCATGACGTGGGCTTTGCGCATAAAGTCGCTTAGCTGTCATCCAATAGGTTATCTGTTAAAGGTGTAGAGGGAGAGTAATTTGTCACCTGTGAGATGATGTAGAGCTAGATGGGTTGGGCCTAGTGAAGATTTGGATCACTAGTTGCTGGGCAGGATGGTTAGTCCCCTTTGCCCTAAAAGGTCAGTTTAAATCCCAGTTTATCGTGTTAGCGTAGCCCGTCGTCGAAACAATCGGCTATTGACTTGTATTCCATCACAGCCGATAGTCCGTGCCCACGCACTAATGTTACCAGGCCCTGAGGCATGAAGCACTTGAGCGTGATGGAAACACTACGCGCGCCGTCCAACAAGTCTAAATGGAGTCGCGCATTGGATCGGAACCTAACAGTTGCATGTGCTCGAAGGACAACATCGCATCAAAACCATTGCATGTAGGTAAGTTCCCTCATTCGATTATCGCAGCGCACGAAGCTCCCTTAATTCATGAGATTGCGATGAGCAACGTATCAAGCTACACACTGCAACTTTAAATAAGCTAATAATACGCCAGTTCTAGTGCATGTTCCACAGATAGCACCGGTCGCTTTGCAAAAATTGGGTGGGAATTACAATGAAGAATTAAGTCAAGTATGTACTTCATACACTTTTAAGGGTGCATATTCATCTCTAATGAGTTAGCATGAGCAATTAATTAAGTGTCTAACAAATGCGTAGTAGTTTAGATGTGTGCACCACCATTCCTTCTTCAACTATGCAACGGTGGTCCGTTAATGCGTTACCATGTCTGCGCATTTCGAAGGCAAGCCGGCCCATTTGAGCTTGTTTTTGGTCATTCGCAGTCAAAGGTTGAATAGGCAATTATATGGCTTATTATTTCCAGATAATTGGTTAAATATTGCTATACATCCTTAACACGAATTTTCTTTGGTTCTTATCTGTTAATAATGTTTTAATTTCCTTCTACTCGACTGACAGTTGGAGCACCCTTTGTGGCGGATTATTATGCCCCTGGCCGTTCTAGTTGGACGATCCTGGGATGAAATTTGATCATTCAAGCACATTTTCGTTTTAGTCTAATAGCTCTGCGTAATTACAAGTTAGGAAATGGATTCCACTTATACATGGTAGTATTTGCAAGGAGATAAATGCATCCACGGTAAATGCTGAGGGTGCGCATATTATATATGATTGACGGAAATTCGTCCAAACTGCGTCCATTTGGGACTGCCGGGAGGCCTTAAAACCGGTCACCCAGGGCATTCCAATGGTCACTCCATCGGACATTTTACGCTCACTTGTGTTGTGCGGGTATGCGAGCGTGGTCCTATGATAATACTTAGTTGCTAGTGGGATCCTAGCAAAGGAAGACGCAAGGTCCTCCCTAGAGCTAAGGTTTATCATCGGGACCTCGGAAATTTACTCATAGAAGTGGTAAGTGTGCAGTGTGAGCACTGGCTCCATTGTTGATGCAACTCTAGTGCAGGCTGTGTCTACATTCCATGGTATCTGAGGATGTAGGTGAGTCTGAAATTTAATGCTTCGCTGATAGCCATTTTTCAGCTAACGGATGTTTGCAATTGTCTCCTGGGTTTTATTTTCAAGGAATATCCAGACGTATTTGCACCACACGGGATCATACTGGAAGCCAGCGCCTTAACAGTGGGATTGCATCTGGCACATCAAGCGAAATCAGAAGGTGCATGTTAACTTAGGGTTATACGGCGTGTGGCGTTGCTTATTCAAATATCTTAGGACGGTGATCTATGATCGCACCAGCCAGTTGCACTTTTAGAGTGAGGGAACAGTCTTCGGCATATTTTCGATATCTTGTGCAAGTTAGGGTAGGTGCTGAAGCCGTAGTTATGGAAGGAGGGAATTCTCCATTGTGTACAATCGAGGAGTCTTTCCATCTCAGCCAATACGGCTGGTGGCCTAGCATTTACTAGACGCAAGCCATGGAATAACAGTTTGGTTCGCATTCTCGTTACTTGTTCCGTTTTTTGGCTCTGCAGGCTAACTGAGATGTTAAGTAAAGGAACTATGAAGGCTCCCTATTAAATAGCTACAAACAAACTGTTCGAAAATAATATTATGACGCAAAAACTCAAACTCTAACAAGACAAATGAAAAGGATGCCTCGTTAACAGGATAGAGGAGGCAGAGAGCAATGCAGCAATGATGGATGAGCCGAAAATGTTAATATCTGATTAAGCCACAAAATATCAGAAACTAAATTTTGAATAAAAATAATTAGGACAAGAAAAGGAACGAGCTCACCAAAAATGATTTTGGTGATGGCAAGATAGTGCTCGCAGTCGGGTCAACCGTTGTGGGGGTGCCACTCATGCGCTAATTGCAAGTGGTAGCACCTAAGATGCACGCCAAATACGGAAGTAAGAAAAACAGTTACATCGTCTGGACCAAAGGTGTATTGTCCAATGCTTCAAAAATGGAGGGTAGGTCAGCAGAGGCAGAGAGCACCATGTGGTATGATTCATGGGTAAAGCAATAATTAGATAGGTACAATCAGTTAGAAATTTTGACGATCCGAGAATACAGTATTGAATGAAAGATTTGACTCAAACTATTGAAAGCCGAATGATTCATGTTCGCTTCAGTCTACGGATTTATGAACGGCGCGCTCTGCCTCGGATATTACAACGAAAGTCCAACTGTAGCCATGTAGAATAAAAGAAAAGAAAATGCCAGGGAACATTTTATAAAAATGACACTATACTAGCTTTGGCTATAAATAACACAGCAACATCACAGTTTGAAGGTAAGGGTGGGTGGAAAAGGACTTGGCAATTATATTCTGATGGTTTCACGGGTTCTAACTCATAGTAGGGTTCGTGTGCAAGCGAGCAATACGCTAAATTCTCAACGTTAATACTTTACATAAAAACCCGCAGCCATTAATTATCCGCGGCTTAATATTTTCAGATAAAGATAGTAATATTTACTGGATGCAATAGCAGTAAAACAGATGATCATTAATGAAATGTGTAGATTATTTCAATTCACTTAGAATCGCAGACATAATGCGAGATTACCTCGGTTGAATATTACAGACATTTGGAGTTCATCGGTAACCCTATATCACCAGACATTTGACATTCCTTTGCATTTGTGCATATATTTTCAAATACTAATTGGGGCAATAAGGACAGCAGAGACTTCCGTTCGGACTGGATCTCCGGTATAAAAATGCCATTGTGAAATCAATACTGTGTGATTTAAGCAATAGGAATTAATCAAGACAAACGATTGCACGTATAGAGTTAAGGCCGAACATGTTGATATCAGTGGAGGCAAATAACGGTTTTAGAGGATTTCATCAGCATCGATGGCTTTCATACAGTTACACTCAGTCAATTACTTAAGTCTTAGCGATCTTATTAATACTTTAAAATGTATAGCTACCAAAACGTATTATTTCCCAGCGACGTATTGTATCGGAATATATTTAAATTTTGTGACGCGAGCCTGATACAAGTTTTCTACTGAGCATAACAGGCACTAGGCAGCACCTATTCGATATTCATTGTTAGGTTAAGCAAGATTAAGTGCTTCGTTTGTCCCTCTATTAAATCTATCTCTACCTAGTCACCAAAAGATTGTACTTGTTCTGTTCTATTTTCCACATATCTAACCTCTCGTAGCGTTTTTTTGACTGCCAGTTATGTCAATAAACGGACAACATGGAGTATCGGTGTTTCTGGAAGGCGGCATCCAATTTCCACCAACTTCAATATGGTTCTAGTGATGGAATGGAGCAAGTCCACTTCCATTAGAATCACGGTCCACAGTTAGATTACGCGTCATGACCCAATCACACAACGTGTATTTCAAAATGGCATTCTAACGAACATAAACGTTCAGGGCTACTTAGTCCAGTCAGGGCTATTTAGTCCAGCTACGATACAGAATCTCCGCGGTCATCCACTGGAACTGCATAATCCACGGCCTGATAGGATTAGGATGGAAACTCGTCTGTCGCGCCGTTATAGATCGCTGGAATTCTCTTCCAGAACATGTGATTAGGGAACCTAGTTTTAAGGGTTTTGCGCGCCAACTCGACGCTGTTGGGTGGCAACACCAAACCTTTCCATTTTCCTTACTGACTCAACTTCACATTTCAGTGCTTTTTAAGGACACAAATATCTTGCTATTCTACTTGCTTAGCTCTCTCTACTTTCCCTTTTCGCCTCTTGCGTTTACTTTTATGTCTTTCTTACTGCAGGTAACCGGCTCAGCGTTGACTGCCAGAGCAGTTAACGTGGGCATTGATTGGTTGGAAAGGGTGTGGTGCGGTCTTTGTTTTAGGTTCATCAGTATAGCAAAGTCTACCAACTCCTGGTACAACGATCCGCTGAAGAAGGAACACTCACGGGATAATTCTATCGTTCCAGTCCCGCTTGAACTTGAATTTGAACTGATACCTGTCGTCACATTTCTCATGTTTTCTATGTGCCATGGATTAACCGCTCACTACGTGTCCAACCATGTTTCATCCATGTTTACTGTGTATCGATGTTGCCAGATCTGTAGATTTCTGGTGATAATCTTCCCTAGTATTTTGACTGCACGGTGATGTAATTATGTGTACTTAGCTCACCTGCATTGGGATCAAAAACCATTTCGCCATTCGTCACAATTTCCGGTGCCCTAAGATAATATATGCTGCCGCAATTCGTATTTGCTGCCTTAATCTGCGGTATGACTGTCCTGGAAAAAGCCATCTAATTAAATTATACCGACGATGTAATAACCGGAGTTAAGCATTTAACCTAAGACGTTTCCACCAAACGGCAATTATTTTTGGACGTGCGGTTGCAGTGATGGAAATCCTGCTGCCTGCTGTTGAGTCTATTCAAATAAGACAAGATCCCATTCTCACATGTTAAGGAAGCTCTTTATCAGACCCTCTCCTGCTTAGGATCGATGGAAATATCTTGAAATATATCACACCAGAGAAATACCTTGGTGTCACATTAAATCACAGATTAGTGTGATGATTCTACGAGTATGTAAAATGCATCAAAGTCAGTCGATTTTCGCTTTACGTTACCCTAATGATGTGACTCAACTTATTTCAAATTCTTGCCTCATAAATTCAGTAATGCTGGTATTCCGTCACGCTGCACTTATCGCTATTTCGTGAATTTTCTAGGCCAAGAATTTCAGTATTTTAAGATGCTTACCACGTCTTTTGGTTACGTATCCCCTGCAGAGACATACCGAACTTACATTTGGCTCATTTAAATATGCCTGCTTAGTTTAAGTTCCGCAAATACATTCCTTGGGATATACCCACATAGAAGAGCCATTCCATTCACAATACACCAAGTAAGTTTATAGCTATTTCAACAAGTAGACGAATGAACAACGCTATACATGAAGTGTTCCAAAAGTAACGGAACTGTTGCTATAACATCCAAATTGCTCATTGCACAACATGTTTAGCGCCTTATTCCGCAAACAGTCCCCCTTACAGACAATACACCGTTCCTAACGATGCTTCCATTTTTGTAAGTCCTCCTGCAATTCACTTCCTGGGATAGTGTGCAGGTCACTTTTCGCATTCCTCTGGTTCCCCTCCATGATGTGCAGACGACTTCCTTTCAACGTGGGTCAAGTTCAAGAAACAGGAAAAAGTATGCATGGGCGAGGTCCGGAGAACACGGTGGATGGGGCACAAGAGGAGTGTGATGTTTTGCAGTATAGCAGCGGACAAGGAGCGATGCGTGCGACGGCACGTTGTCATTATGCTACAGCCCAAGTCTGGTTCTCCCACAGCTCATGCCACTTTCTGCGCACCACATCCTTCAAACGCGCTAGAACTTGCGGGCCTGATCCAATGATGATGCTCACTTCGTCAGCTACCTCTCAAACAGGTAAACGGCGATTTCCACAGATCACGACAGGTACTCTCTCGACATGGTCATCGTCTGTAGGAGTGAATATCGTCCAGGTTTCGGATGGATACCGACCGACATTTTGACGTATCCAAATCACTTAAGCCACATACAGCACTGCTTACGACTCATACAGTCGCCCCCATTTACTTGGCGAAGCAAGTGAAATATATCTGTAAAAGTTTTGGGAATTTGGTAGCAAAATGTCGAACATATACGTTGTTCTTTAAGCTCATTCTTTTTCTTTTTGACACTAATTCCATGAACAGCTTGTGCACGTTCTCACATTAACGGTTGCTGCTCCCAATCAACAATCAGTGCGAAATGCGGCAAATGGCAATTTGTTGTCTAAGCAAGCATCTACATGAGCTAAGTAAACTCGGAGCACTCCATCTGCCAGATGGCGCACTATTTCCATAATTCGGTTTCTTTTTCTACAACCCTCGGATGCGTACACGAGTGTCTACGGCTCTTCAGTCAATTCTAACTAGCTGGGTTTTCGCCTGACCACATCACCATCCTCCACGAAATTAGTGATGCATTCCGTTAGTAATGTTGTGTTAATTATTTCTTATTTTACATTACCTGTTGCCTTGCCATTGCTGCATTAACACATTATTCATTACGTCCATGACACAGATGTAACATAAGGTTTGTTCATTTGTCCGGTGTGTGAATCTTCACCGATGACAAACCTGAATTTAGTACATGGTTAAGGAAAGCAGTTCAGAGCAATGTGCATAGTATGTCCGCCAGTATATGGTCCGTAGTTACAATATAGCAATCGAATTTTGTTGCCTAGCAAATTATGTTACTCTACGTGATTCGCAAAGGATTACTTGTGTTCGCCTTATATGTTCACGATCTACTGAAGCTTTACAATAATAACTAATAATTATGGTTGCAACGAGTCTAAATACTGGTATCTCTAGTTTGCGGTTTTAGTCCTGGTAGGTTCTCAGTGCTCAGCTATTGTACAATTAATAAAGAATTTATACAGGTTAAGATGCAATGCCTTACAACTCACGTTGTGTGTTTTTGTAGGGTTATCGAAAAATAAATAGCAGTGGCTTATTTACGTGTAAAACAGGGACATATCATTTGTATTGCTTTAGTCCTGCCATTCGTCTTGTTTCACAGCACAAACATGCAACAGCAAACAAATCCAAATCCCATTCCAGGATTGGGATAGCGGTGTAGTACAAGATAAAGAAGTATAGTTGAGTTAGTCATCCAAAGTATTGACAATAATAGTAAAGCGTTGGGCGATTTCGGATGAGGATTCCGCGGGTGAGACACGCGGACGGAGAAGAAATTCCTGCGTCCATCCAGGTGGCTGTACATTTCTGCCAGTTTTAGTGAGTGACCTCGCAATTTTTATGACTGCTGAGCTGCAGTAAAGGGTGGCACACGTAATGTGGATGGAGTAGAATTAAGTAAATTATTAGTACGTCACGGCGAAATATTGATAACGTCCTCTGGATAACCCCATCGTTTCAGCCATTCCTCGGATGGAAGGTAGTGCATTCCAATAACCCAGTTTGTTGCGTGAATTACGGACGCTCCAATGTTCCAAGGTCGTGTTTTAGCTATGGATGCCAGGCATGAATTACATATTCGACTTGAGAACATACGCACTACGCGTCCGCAGAACCATTGAGTCGTCTTTTTGTCCCAACACCCGTCGTAAATTTCCCACATGTTGGCTACCAGTTTTTGAGGCTTTTGCGGATGGCCTGGAACAAACTAGATCATCCTGAACTAGTATGCCCAAATCAGGTTCGATGGTAGCTCGTTGCAGCACGTGTATTCCGAGACTGTACTAGTGGCTGCTCTTGTGTGGTATGGAGAGCACCTCTCATCTACTCACATTGAATTGCAGCGAATATTTGACGAACCGGTGAAGTACGGTAGCTGTTGGGCAGTATTCTCCTGAACGCTGCGCCAAGTCTTGATCCCATCAGCAAATAGCAGAAATTTTAATGTAATCGCTTCGTGAGGTCATTGATAAAACCAAAAGCAATCGCAGGCGTAGAACTGGACCTAGCTCCACATCACATTCAACTAGTATGGGGAAAGAAAGGAGTTCCGAACTCTGACCACTAGTTGCCGCTGAAGATGATAGTTGGTGATCCAGCTCAGAAGAGGTTCAACGATCCCGTATCACTGTAGCTTGAAAAGAAGTATTCGATTATCTAGACGGTCGAATGCTGTCGAGGAATCCAGGTAAATCACATCTGCATCCTTTCAGCGACAGGTGACTGGGTCAAGCTACGCCGTGCCATTAGCAAATTCGTTGTACATAATCGATTTCGACGGTAGCCTTGCTGCTCAAATATGATAAGGTTAGAAATTATTGAGAAGGTTAGAGTATTCCAAATACACCATCAGCGAATCGGTTGTGATACATTTCATTACATTAAACAGTATAGTGTGAAGGGAAAGAGGTCGCTAGTTTGACGCCTCGATTCTGCTTCAACCATTGTGAATGGATGTTATTAGTCACCATTTGCACATGTCATGAATATTTGTCTGCTTTAAGCAGCGTTAGAATGTCTGATGCAGTGGCTCTGCCAGTTGACTTGTTGCATCTCCTAGTGCCTCTGGACGAATAGTATAGTAATTCGGGGATTTGTGCTTGCGTAGCATGGTCAGCTTCTGAAAGACATCTTCGGTGGTAATGGTGCTGTGATTGAATCACGGCGGCGAGACGATAAAAGCGGTAGGATCGCCTGATGGTAATACTCTCTGGAAGGTGGATGCATATTGCAGCCGCAGCGCGTTTGCTGCCTCCGTAGCCGTTCGTGTTGGGCCGACAGCTGTCGTAAGTTGCGTAACGCCTTGCCTCACCTTCTGTAGGAAATAGACTTTTTACACAGCAGTGTGTGTTAGCCGCTGAAGGCTTGTGTCATGTTCTGAGGATGCGTGACATTGTCCTCTCAGAACAGTTGTGTGCAATGGTTTCGTTGGGCTACGTATTTATCTCCGGTTTCTGGTGGTAGGAACAATCTATACTCACGCCAAGCTGCGTTTCGTACTGCCAGCAACTATCGAGTTATTCTCCTTACGTAACTTACAGACGCCGAGAGTTTGCACCCCTTTGTCCAGAGGCATCTGTAAACAGCCGATTGCATTTGTTTACGAATACGTACCAATCGACATCTGGAGGATTTTCGGCGAGACACGACTAGGTTGTAGCATTGACGGGGTAGGCTGACCGGCCTTAGCATGTGACGGTTCGCGCCGCCTCATGGTTTGTATTTCGATATTCAGCAAAATATATGGATTTGAAAATAATATCTGCATGATCATTACGACCTAACGAGCAGTCTGCAACCAAGGTATCAATTATAAATGCTTCCTTGGTAAGCACATGATCAAGCATGGATGGCCTGTTACCTTTTCTGTATTGAGTGGACAAGATGAGATTATTATAAATTGAATCACTAGCTACAATCTTCAGCGGATCGGCTATAAGTTGTTATCCGTTGTGGCGGATATTTTTCAACAAAGCACATCGAAATCACATTTGGTCAAGTTTTGAGTGTGCATTCCTTTTAGAGTTCACCGTAGGGCCGTTGCACTCCGTTGCAGACATAGAGTTAGGGTTACGGTACGCCTAGACTCTAAGCCAAGTGTCTCTGCCTGTTAACGACATTGGGGCCTTTTGTTAATTACTTTCATCCGATTGTGTGCAAAGTGAATAGTGAAACAGTGAACGACACCTAAATGAACTTGATAAATTATGTGATTACTTTTACCACCATCGATAATCTAATTCGTGGAGCAATCAGCCACTTCGATGTACAACATGGGGAAATGGTCGTATTGAATGCAAAACCACGTTAGACAGTTCCGAGCTTAGATCCAGAGCGCTTTGATGAGCATCTGAACTATCAGGGACATCCATAGTATTCAAAGTACTTAAGTCATCAGCAAATTTAGATCTATGGCACTTCATACTTCTCACGCATGTTATCTACATAGACTGCAAACAGCAGCGGTCTCGGAACAGAGCCCTGCGGAACGCCTGTAAGGAAGTTTGTCCAGCCAAAAGCTGTTTCAAACTGGTACACATTTCCCCTGTCAATCCATGACAACTGCCAAGGAATGGTGCAAGCATATATTCCGTAAGACCTCGAGGTTACCAAGGCCGGTGGCTGAGTGGTCTGCGCGTTTGGTTTGCAATCATAAGATCATCGGTTAGAATCCGCGTAGGGGTGGGAGTTCCCAACGCATAATCAGCCCTCTGGCGACTGATGGTGGTCGCGCGGCAGCGAAGCACCGTTACAGTGTACAGCTGACAAATTATTGTTGTTATTATAATTATTATTACAACCATAGCGTAGTCAAAAAACAGCATGTCTAGGGCGTGGCCACTCTCTGCGGCGTGAGTCCAACTCAGCGGATCCAATTAATTTTGCTAGGAATGAAATGATTCTTTGTGTGACGTCAAGCAACTAAAATGTATTCAAGTGTCCCACCACCGAATCTATTAACAATTGTTCAGGTAGATTAACTAAAACCAAGTATTGTTAAGCAAGTAGCGCACGCTTACGATACTTATGATCTTGGCAACGAAGGATACCTCTAAATAGCTACAGATTTATCAATCCACTGAGCAGGATACAAGCATCACTAAAACTCGCGCAACGAGATCGGAGGCGTGCGTGCGATGATTGACTGGCCGGTTTGGGTGAAACCAATGCGCGCAAAGTTGACTTAAGTGGACCGACGTTCCCCGCGCACGTGACATTTCCTCATCTGCTGAAATGTTCGCACTCTTGGTACAAACTGCCACACATTTTGTGAGTTTACTGCGATCAGCCAAGTGATAGTGCATCTGACAATTGCACAAAATCTTGTGGGTGCTTTGCTTTGCCGGCTGTACCGAATCTGATGCAGTCATTTGTTAGTCTGCTGTTATCTCAACATAAGACAGATATATTTGATCCGAATGTCGCCGTACTACCCGAGCATTTTATTCGAGATCCACTTGAGTGCAGTCATTGTAATTACAGTGACGAGTCGCCAGCAGTGCTCGTGTCGGTTCGTTTGTATACAGCATCTCCTGAAGGCCAGTTATGCTTGCGGTCGTTTTGTAGTGCATGTAGTCTCATTTGCTTTTCTCTCTATTTGTGCGTGACCATTCGAATGGAGAAAAGTTAGAGTAATGCGAAGTGTTGGAAAACAAATCATTTCGCGGGTGATTTGACGGTTAGTTGAGTTGGCATTATCCTGTTCTCAAACAAGTTACCTTACTTTGTCTGTATGGTTCCTGATACCAGTTGCAAGAAAGATTTTTTAGATTTGCATCACTCTTACTGCTAGCTCATTAGAGGTGTGATGATAGGCGGCTTCACATCCGTGATGAACACCATTGCGCTCCTTGCTTTTGCAAATGCTTTGCTAGGGTGACAAGACCTATTACCTGTGCAGAGACTCTTTTGTATCACATAGATTATAACTGACGACCATAATTCAAGTTGGTTGTTTCCACAGTATTTTGGAACGTGATAATTCCGTATATCCGTATCGAATTGGCGTCAGTTAGCAGCGTGGAAAATGTACCATTAATTGGTGGAAATTTGTGCGCGTGGACGTGATACCATGTCTGTTCAGGCCAACGCCAGTTATCTGCCAGACCGGGATGAGTGCTATTTTGATATTGTTGACGAAGACCTCGTATTTCCAGATAGTCCTCTATTTTGGAGTCTAGGCTACACCACCAGCAGTATCTGAGTTCAAGTGTTTTCGTTCCATCCACACCAAGATGTGCGTTGTGGAGTTGTTTGGGATGCACGGGCACGCAGTTAGGGAGTAAAACCAGACAGATGCTCAAATACAAACACCCAATGTGCAAATTCAATTCGTTTACGGAAACTGTGTATCTTTGATTGGCAAAGCATGTAGCAGCTTGGCTGGTTTTGCAAAGCGTACCACAGAATACGGCGTTGGGGCAGCGAATGTTAACTCGCCTAATGCATCCGCCGTTCGATTGTTCAAACCAGCAATACTTGACATACGTTACTTATATGCGCCTTTTCTAAATTCCCAGCTTTGCATTCTCAGCGAAATCATCTGCACGGTCCTATTTGATTCATCCAACGTTGATATTAGTGTTTTGTGAGCAATGTGTGTGATGTTTTTGTGCATGCAATGTTCTTTTGTCATGTGAGTAATGCCGTAAGGTACCATTCTAGCCTGATGTAATGCATATATTTGATAGTTAGCTATTTGAGCCCTCAGGATATTATGTGAGTGCGGCAGTTTTCAACTGTCCAGGAGTCCAGCAACACTGAATTGGAGCAAAGGCTGCGGTGAGGAAGAAATTTCGCACGTTTGGGCACGTGTTTGACTACGTAGCTTCCAGCTTCCCCTCCGCTGTTGAAATTTGGTGCAATCGAGGTTAGATTGTTGGGCTGCTATTCGAGGTGTGGTGTGATATATAATTTGCGAGTGAGCAGGTTCTTTCTCTGGCTGCGAAAGAATTTTGACTTAATTCGACCGATTCCAACAGAATGCATGTACCAGGGTAGTGCATGATAAATCGCTTTTGGTGTCACGGATGCTCAGTTTTGCTGTTTGGTCGCCCATCTTCTGACGCTCCAAATCGACTAAGTTGTTAACTACATGAGGACTCCGAAGGTGATTATGACGAATGGAACTTCAGCAAAGATGCACACACGGCAAAACCATCAGTGACGTCCGCATAAAACACTTCTTGAGTTGAATTGGATGTACTCGAAAGTAGACTTTAGGTAGATATTTGTGTACCATTGATGCACCTAGGCTTATTGATATATATTTGTCCCCATGCCGGGAACGTATTGTTGAAGGTGACTTCCCCCACAATATCATGGAAGACCGAGACCTAACGCAAGCTAATTTCACATCAGTGGGACTAATTTCGGTTATGATGCCGGCCTTAATATTTATTTTGGGCAGGCCTGGGTATTTTTCCGCAGCGAAGCTGCGTGGTCATATGCATTTACGTGCTTTGTCTCCCAAACAAACTTTTTAAAGCAATAACCGCTGCGTTAGATTTAGAACAAGTAGCCGGTGATGCGTTTCGGCCGTAGTGCCCACAGGCTAGAGTAAGCCTATCAGCTTGGCACTGAAGCTGTGCCAAAGAAGCCGAAATTGCTTCTACAATCAACGGAGCGTTTCGAACGAAGGTAACTCAGGTCGCAGTGGCGTAGAATTTGGTGAGTGTATTCTATTTACTTAGTTTCTGGTGTTGCCGAAAAGCGCTGTCTGGTAGCCCTGCGGCATCTGCGACCAATGGAGCGGTTGCTTTCGCGATGATGACCTCTGCGTTCTCCGTTAAACGCGGCATTTGACGTGCATAGAGAATGTACGTCAAGCATGTCATTATGCGCTGCATTCTGTTGGATTCATTCATGTGTAACTACTCCTAATTGTAGATGCTTAATTATCTGCTGTAAACGGACCATATCTCTGGGAATATCTTGCTTAATGAAAGCTGACCTAAAAGTGTGATTTTGCATTTGTGGAAATCGGCAGGAGGTTCTATTTCTCTTAGAGAAAGTTTCTAGATAAGCTGAAATAAAATCTGATTATAAATATCGGGACATGAATGTCACAGTTGAAAATCTATCGTTGTGCTTGAATTATACAAAAGAATATTTGCTAAAAAAGGAAGTGAACTGATGAAGCGGTATAAATAGAGTGTGGGGATAACTTTCAAATTAATCAGGTAGCGCAGGTACAATGGAACAATGGTTTATTACGGGTAAAAAAGCGTCGCTTAACAAGTCCCGTAGGATGAAAAATTATTGTGAAAATCAATTGCATGATAAAGGGAGAAGCGTTGTGGTGGACTCACCATAGACTTATGCGGAATAGCGGAGAAGTTCGCGTATGAAACATATGAAACTATAAATCCATTGGTTAGGCGTTTGGCAAGAAACCGTTTGATTGCGTTTTGTAGCTCCTGGCTAACAAGTCATAAAATGAAACGTAAGTGAGACAATGCATCGTCAACACGTCTTTTAAATATTGCCAGATTGGGAGCAGAGACGACATAATTAGGCAGGGCGTTCCAAGGCTGGCACACGCGGAGAGAAAAGAAATTTTTGCGGCATTCAAGCCGGCTATACTGAATTGTCAGTTTCAGAGGGTGACCTCTTATTTTAGTGTTGTGGTTCAATTCCAGCAGCGGACGGCAAATGTGGTTTGGGTTCTTCAGAATCTGGTGAACCATTATGAGATCCCCCCGCAAAAGCCGATTTCGACTGCTGTACATTCTTAGAGATTTCAGTCTAAGCTGATAGGGCACATGAAACAGGCCCCTGACGTTCTTGGTTGCCCGTCGTTGAGGAGTCTCGAGAGCAACGAGATCCTGTTTCTGCCACGGCTGCCACACCTGAATAGCATATTTCACGTGAGGTCGCACGTAGGCGTTAGGCATTTGGTGAAACATTTTGAGGGTTAAAACCGACCGAAGGCTCTGCGAAGAAGGCGGAAGTGTTGATTGCCGGTTCTCGTCGCCTTCTCTGCTTGTTTTGAACACCCAAGATCTTCCTGCACCAATATACCCAGGTCACGCTCCTGAGAATCCTTCGCCAAGATGTGGTCTCCAATTTTGTAAGCGCTCATCGGCTGGTGACGCAGATGCATCACTTTGCACTTAGCTATGTTCAATTGAAGCTTGTTCCTCTTTGACCATTCGTAAATGCGATCTAAGTCATGTTGGAGCAGATCCTGATCGGACTTGTTACCAATCGCCCGCCATATCTTGACATCATCGGCGAAAAGCAGGAAATTTGAGGAGATAACTCTTGTCAGGTCGTTGATAAACACCAGGAATAAACGCGGTCCCAGCACTGAGCCTTGTGGGACACCACATTCCACCTCAATTGGGTTAAAAAGTGATCCCCTAACACGTACTTGAAGCTTTCGTTGGTAAAAGAAGTTGCCAATCCAACCAAGTACGGGATCACTGATTCCGTAACTCTGTAGTCTTTGAAGTAGGATGCGGTGATCAAGGCGGTCGAAAGCTTTGGAGAAGTCCAGATAGATGACGTCGACTCCGACCCCATCATCGGCCACTTCCGTCCAACTACCTCGTGCAATAAGTAGGTTGGTAGTGCATGACCGGTGTTGACGGAAGCCATGCTGTTCCGGTACCAAAATGTTGCATTTTTCTAGGTAGTCCATTAAAGTGTCAGCGACGACTGCTTCCATCACCTTCGCGAGCACAGGGAGGAGAGTCACTGGACGATAGTTTGCAGGATCGGAACGGCTACCACCTTTAAAAATAGGGGTGATAATGCCACACTTTCACATAGTGGGGACTTGTTGTTCATCAAAGCACCTTTGAAAGAACTGCGACAGGGGTTCAGCTAGCTTGGTGGCCACAGCCTTCAGTGCCTTCGGGCGGATGTTGTCTGCTCCTGGAGAACTATGCTCACGCAGTGAGAGTAACTTCCTTAGCACAATTGATGGGTTGAAAATAACTTTTGTAAACAAAGGTGTCGGTAATGTGCTTGATATTATGGGACAGGTAGATGTTGCGAGTTCGAAGATTGGGGCGTATTGAAGCCGCAGGGCGTTAGCTGCTTCTTCGGCGCTTTGTACTCTACGGCCTGTCGTGAATATTGGGGGGATTCCATGCTTCACTTTACGAAGCTTATTGACATGCCTATATAGCAGTTTGTTGTTTGCCATGAATATTTTGGCTAGGCTCTGTTGATAAGTTACTTTGTCCTCACGGACAAGTGCAGTGCAATGGTTGCGATGGGTCAGGAAATTTTCCCAATTCTCTGAGTCGGGGTTAATCTTGTAGGCATGCCATGCTGTATCCCTTATCGCCAGGCATTTGCGAGTCCTACTACATGCTCGCAGTTAATGAAGTATCGTAACGATGTTAACTAATGGAACTTAAGGGTAACGAAAAGTGCATATTGGGGTCAAAGTTCAGTATGTTTCGTTCTGTCCTGGTCCCGTGTAATGATTGTGTGACGTAACTGGATTATTGGTTGATATCTTCGTCTAAATACGTGACAAATACTGGACTACAGGAAGAGTGGGGACGACTGGGTCGATTTGCATTACAAGTGACAAAATGACGATTCAACAAGATTTGGGGTCACAGCAATGAGTGACAAACAGGACATAGGGAAGTCCAATGGCTTTAGATCTCCAAAGAGACGGATGATAGGAAGTCACACAGATAAAATGTCTAAGTAAAATACTGGTACAAGTGCGTCCGCAATATGCGTCTCAAATTGGCTGACGAGTCCAGCAAGGCAGCAGTATTGTTTTAGATTATTTTTGTTGATAATTGAGACAGTGCTTCGTTTACGGGATTAATCTTCGGTTGATCGGAGTCGTCTCAAGTCCATCTACACTAAATCATCTCTACTAATCAGTAAGAACGAAATAAATGTAAACATTGAAAAACATAGTGTACTGCCGTAGGAAGCCGAGCTCTGTTGAAACACACGCCGTTCGCTTCAGCTACACAAGGCTATTCTTATGGCGCTTGAGTGTAACACAATCCAACGGCTGAAACTTCACAAGCAGACATGGCGTTATGTACCAATACGTTGCCTGTAAGCGGTCAATTGCATTAAGACCAGTCGCATCATGACGGATAGCGAGATTGAGCGTCCAGGAATGACTTGTCAAACTGGGAAATCCAAGATTCATGATGTCAGACAACACAGTCATTTCCCCACCTACATTTAAACGAACAAACCATAAGGCATACGTGTGGGTAGACACAGTCATTTCGTGCACTCCAATCAAAATTCATGCATAAATCATAAATATACACAACGCAGCAATATGATATATCCGTAACCAAACATTCGGTGGTTAATATCCGCAACTCGCATTACCACGGTAAGATGCATAGTCAAATGTTGCGACATCCAAACCAGTGCTAGTTTTGTTGGCATCTAACAAGCTGCGAAAGTGAGGCCGATGATTTAGTATTAGCATGGTGAATGACTCATTGGGGTGAAATCGGTGGCCGGTGTTCAGCTAGTGACTTATGACTGCCGAAGAAGCTCGATTTCCTAATTCACCCGATTCCGCTGGCGTAACCACTTGGGAATATATTCATTGATGCTGACACGTAAGCTTCGTTCAATGCGCCCTACATACGTGTCTCCGCAGCTACAGCTGACGTTCTATAGGCACAGGATATGTACTGCTTAGTTTTAGTGTGCTGATGGAATACATACGTAGAAATTTTGTTGAGGTGAGCAACTGTTTTCAGGCTGCAATGGACGCAAATTTCAATGAAGCACTAATACGTTTGACGGTGATTTCCAAGCCTGATAATCTTCGAATGCCAGTTCCATAACGATCGGTTTATTTTCGTCTGTTGGCACAAGATCTCTCACGTGGCTATGTCGCTAACATGCTGTACAAAATGCACCGGCTAACAGTGCTGTATTATTGTTTCAACCAGAAAACCCTTACTCGCTTCTATTATGATCGGAGTGTTAAATCGAATAGGCTCGATGAAACAGTCTCCGGATGAGCAATCCTTTGGGTTGAATCCGGAAGTAACATTTAAATGCAAATATTGACCAGTCAACGTTACGTTTCGGTAAACTGACCTCAGCTGGTCATCCAATCGCCGTGTGATTAGTATGACTAGGTATGGATAATTAGTATGTCGCAATATGTGCCAGTTCAATGTAAGGTTCGAGTGCATGCTGTTGAGCATTTTTGCCGAGCACATCTTGTCCCATTCCAAATCTATAACATGCAGGATATAATTCACATTTTGGGTATATAGAGTGGCCGATTTTATAATATCATCTGCCTCTGTTTCATCATGTCATGAACAGGTGCGCCAGCAAAAGGCCTAGTGGACTGCACATCATAATACTGTCTATCTGTCGATATGCATTCACAAGCAAGTAACCTTTCCAACTGATGACACACCTACAGATAGATGCTGTTGCAAAAGACAGAACACTGGTCCGTTACTGATGGCAGCGTTCCTGTGCATCAGACCATACGCGACGAGAGTGGGCAGCCGATTCACAGCCTGTCAAGTCGCTTGGAGCTTTGGGCTGGACGCTTTGCAAGGCAATTTAACCAACCTGTTCTTGTTTTCATTTTCGGGCATCAAGCGCCCTTCTCTCTGTGTCGTCTCATTGGATCCGCCCTCATATGCAGAAGACAAACGCGAGACAACGCTGCTGAAATTGCATACGGCCGCAGGTACAGAGAGAATTCCCCCAGCCCTCTTCAAATTCGGGGGACCTTCTCCAAGAAATGTTTTACACCAGTTGCTGGTGACGTTTTGGGAGCAGGAGACTGTCCCGGCAGACTGGAACCGCTCCGTTATTGTCCCGATTTTCAGGGGAAACTCCTGTTTTGAATGCGGCAAACATAGGCATATCTGTCTGCTTTTGATAGCCTCCATATAGCTTGCCTCTGTCATTCTCCACAGACTGAGTGGCACTCGTGAAAGGCAGATTCGTGAAGAGCAAGCCGGCTTTCGTCCAGGTGGGGGCTGTATGGATAACAAATTCACCTTGCGTCAATTGTTGGAGCACCGCCATGAGTAGTGGCGACTCAGAGTTGTCTTGTTTCTTGAAATAAAAGGTGCCTTGGACTCCGTCGATCGACGTGAACTTTGGGACTGTTTTCTGGATAAAGGTGCGCCTGATAAATTTGTAAATATTATCAAAGTGCTGTGCGCGCATAGTTTGGGCAAATTTAGGGTTTATGGCAGACTGTTGCCACCCTTCAGGATCACCAGCGGTAGGAAACCAGGTTGCTCGCTGTAACCTTTCCTCTTTAACTATGCTATTGAGGAAGTCATGGAAACGGCGTTCGCTGGACACGACGCAGAAGGAGTGGAGTTACTTCATTGTGAGCGACTACTTGACTTAGTGTATGAAGACGATTTTGCCCTAATCTGTGATAGCTCCCAAACATGTCAAACAGCACTGGACTGATTAACTCTGGCTTTCAATTGTTTTGGGCTATGCTTTACTCCATGGAAGTGCAAAGTACTTCTCCAAGATTGGCAGGGACCCAACTCTGTGCAAACTATTTGTGGTGATCTGCTAGTAGTCGTTCATGAATTCACGTACCAGGGCAGCTATATTAGCACCCGTGGGATTGAATATGAGGTTATGAACTGAGTAGCAAATCTCAAGGTGCTTTTGCCAATCTCCGCCACCTGTGGCGCAGACGCGACATTACTCTCGCCCTGAAGGGCATAGGTTATAACGCATCCGTCCGTTTAACGTTCCTATATGGTTGTGAAACCTGGTCCATCAGGTCGACAGACATAAAGTGGCTCTTCATATTCGGCCCTCCCTGCCTTCGCTGTTTAGCTCACGTTCGATAGGAGCACCGCGTGAGCAATGAACGTGTTCGGCGTCGCGTATTCGTGCAGCAAGAGCGAGTGAACAGCTCAGCACGATTATATCACGCACCATGCTCCGATTGTTGGGCCACGTGTTACGCACGCCAGCACACCGACTTTCGCGACCTGCATTGTTTGCGCGTTGTGTGAGCGTTTTGAAAAGGACGATGGGAGGCCAAGTAATAACTTGGTTGGCAGATATGAAAACCCTTATTTCGAAGTTGGCGTCGGTTGGTGCATCCCGAATGCCTGGCTGGAGTCCTAAGGACAGTGAACACATTTGGTTCGCTACACTTGTTGATATGGCTTGGAGCCGGCCCCAATGGCGTTTGTGTTATGAGTTCCTTTGTCCATCCACTTCCTGTTTAGCATCCCCTCCAATCACGATCTTTTTAGTTAGACACAATAAAACCCTCTTTTTACGGCACGATAGCCATCTGTTAGCTCTCTTGAACGATGTCAATCCGCTACTGGGGACTCAGCGGGCGTGCCACTGTTTATTTTGCATTCCTTGTCTTTCGTATTGCGGCACAATAGCTGAGTTGTTTTCCATTTGCAGCTAACGTGTATACTGATGATAATAATGTGGCCGTGCGTTTCCGAATAGTCATACAAACTCAGCCGTAGCAACAGAGGCAGGTATGTAGGGCGCATTGAGCGAAAATTACGTGTCAAGATAAATGAGAATATTCACAAGTTGTCACGCAGCCGGATGTGATCGGCGATTGCGGAATCGGGTGAATTGAGTAATCTAGCTTCAACGGCAATCACAAGGCAATAGCTGTGCATCGGCCATTAAATCCACCCCGATGAGTCATTCATCGTCCTAATACGCAATCATCGGCCCCACGTTCGCAGGTTATTAGATGTCATCGGAACCACCACTATTTTTTATGCGGAGAGAGTAGACTGTGACTCTTAACTTACTGTAGTAGCACGAAGCACTACCATTGGTTAAGTATTGAAAACTCAAATGTCTGCATTGTGTATATTTATAATTTTTGCATGACTTGTAATTGAAGAACGTGCAGGAAAGGACCGAGGCTTCTCAGATGTATGCCTACTAATTTGTTTGTTCGGAAGTAAACGGGGAATTAGCTGGTTCACATAACTACTCAGTTGCTACTAGCGCCTAATTTGAACTAAGCAGTCGGATATTCTGGTGATATATTTTTCTATATAACGTACTCCTATCTTGAGAGCTATGAGTTAGTAATATGTTAGCAATGACGATGTAAGCGGAATGATCCTCATGAGTGTTTTCGTGGTCGTCACACTTTCATTTGTGAAAATTGATCACTGTTAATGCGAACCTATTTTCTAACCACGACTGCTTCTAGCTTCTAATGTACTGTTTTGAATGCGAATCCGTTAAATATTTTAGGATTCTAAGCGTTGAACTGCAATATTGAAAACCTTCCACACCTACGGGAATGCACTAAGAAACCGTCCCATCCTATAGTGGGTCGCTTGTAGCTTGCTTCACTGAATCCATAAGAATCAAAACGCAAGAACGCGAGGGGCTTGCGCCACTATTTGACAGTTTGTACGTCGAAACGATAACGAACGATGACCGATCAACGCAGTCCTCATAGTTTTGTGTTATAAGCCACTGGTAAGTTGCGCAAATAGGTAGTGGTCTTAAAGCCAGATGTTGATTAAGCCGAATTATGCGCATTACTGGCGAGCACTGTCCGGTGGAAACAATACTGGAGGGTATTGTGGGGTTGCCAAATAAAATCCGATTTAGAGATTCTGTGTAAATGCCACAATTATTGACAAGTGCTTTACAATACGACAATGTCACCTTGAACCTGTCTCTGGACAGGGGTTTAAGTTAATTGGGCGGAAATGAAACTGAACTCGAAAGCCAGACTACACCTCTAATGCGGACGTAAATCACATTGCAAGACGAACGGCTCAGTCCCTGTTGTTTGCTGCAAATGGAAACCTGCTGATCGGCTATAATTGGGAGAGTATTAGAATTTATGTACAAAAAGTACGCTTTAGAGTTTGCGAAATTGGACTAATTGATCCCCAGCCAGAACAACTTACTGTGGATGGATGTTGCTACGGATTATTCGATGTGTGATATTCTACCTAATTAGAGCTACCTGTGACCACGTTTCTAGTTACGGCCAGTGAAATCTTTGCCATAATTTCAAAACGTGAAACTCTCAGCATTACAAGATATAGATAGCCAAATAAGAATGATATCATATGCTAAACGGAACTAGATTATTAAACCTGCAGCAGGCCTACTTGCGCCGTAAGGCTGGGACAATGCGAACTTAACATCTAGCGCTGAGCCTTCGTCCGTGCTGCAGACGAACTTCAATTCCGTATGTGTAAATGACCATGAACGTGTACGGCCTCCACCTAACCACGGACTTTGAATGGGATGTGGAAGACGTGAGTGAACTGCTGGCAAATCCCGTCTAATCCAGGTTTACTAAGCGCAACTGAATTCAACCCGTAAATTTTATATCACTATCAGCCTTAAGGTGGTTTCTATCAAATGCCCTGTTCAATAGTTTGCAGTCTTATCTAGCAATTACTATTAATATTATTCCTTTTATTAAAACTGTTTTAACCGTAAAGAAACGCGATGACGTTGAAAAGCATCCGGCCAACTGCCGAGGTTCTTAACATTCAGGGTAGCCGAATTTCGCTGGAGAAGACGTTAAATTAACCGCCAATGACAACCAGTTTTCTGATCATAGTTCGGTCCACTTTATGCTGCAGATTTTCTGAACTTTGACAATCTCAGGATTGCATGTTATAGTTTGCGGACCTTGACCCAGAGACAGCCTCTATGGTTATTCCCCAGGGATTTCAGAAAGCGCTGGAATTATCAACCATAAAATCATTTTAAATGCTGTGGAAAGATAACGTATTCATGTCGCACTATATCGTAGCAGAAAGCGTTTCGTTTTGAGATAAGGAAGCGGATATGAATTACAAGATTGTCTTCATCATTTTACACGTTCTCTGGAGGTAGAAAACATTTCAGCTATTGTGCAGCAATCGGAATATCACAGCCGATTAATATCTTCTGAAATATATATGGTCTCAGAAGAGGGAGTACGGCCTGCTTGCTTCTCTCTGGACAGTAAAAAACTAGCAGGTTTTAGGGAAAGTACCTTTTCAATGTATCAACTTAGTAAGCGTTTTTTATAATTACACTTAATCCGCTTAGTTATTATGCATTTTGATAAGTGAAATGAAAAACTTTTCTGTACGCATCCTACGCAGTAGTTTTGCCTGCTTCCGGAGGAACTAAAAACAGCATTTACGGCATAATTTACTTTTTATTAGCAAAAGGGTTTAAAGGCTGTTCAAACTTGAAAAATGTATCGTATATTTTTGGAGAATACGTTGGACAGAACACCACTGACGAAAACGTTTTGCACAATTTCCATCCGGCAATTTTTATGTTGAAAATCCACCAGCGACTGGAACGATATTTGGAGCTGATGAAGATATTATTTACTCATTAAGTGATAGGAACCGGCAAAAGCCAAATTGTCAGATTCCTAATAGATTCAATTTTACCTATTCAGCCATGCATGATCACTTTCAACGTTTAGGTTAATTCTCAAATCTCGGCATATGGGTTCCTCATGTGCTTACGGAAGGCAGATTGGACCGTTGCGTTAAGGTCTGTGATTTGCTTCTCAAACGTCAAGATAATGCTCCATTTTGTAGCCCGTCATTACTCAAGAAGAAAAATTGGAAGTCTACTAGAATATTAATCGCAAAACATTATTAAGTTAAAAGAGATGATTTGACTCAAAAACTTTCGGAAACCTATATCTATCAAAATAGTTGATGCTAACTCTATGGCGGAATTCCAAAGGAATGGTATTTTTGTGCTTCTATCGGACAATACAACGATCACTTCTGCAATGTACTGTCATCAGCTCGAGAAACAGAGTGATTCACTTAGACAGGAAAGTCCAAAATTAAAAGATAGAAAAAATGTAATGTTCCACCAAGATAATACGAGACCTCATACAAGTTTGGCAACTCGTTAAAAGCGTTTTCTGCATGGATGTAATACACTACCACACCCAGCATGTTCTCTAGCTTTGCCGCCTTCTGATTATTATTTGTTCCCGTTTCTACAAACCATTATAGACGGTAAAACTATTACTTCTATTGAGTAGCTCAAAAATCACCTGGATCAGTATTTGCCAGCAAAGAAGAAATTTTTTATGAGAGCGGAGTCAAGCAACTGCCGGAGAGATAGCAAATGGTAGTGGACCAGAATGGAGAATTCATAATTCATGAAACCTTTTATTCCATGTAAATAAAGTCGTCATTCATTTCCATACAAAAATGAAATAAATCTCCGAAAAACCCAATATCTCAAATCATGCTGTTGCCACATGCCTTCTTTCACAAGACTCAAATGGCAAATCTGTTACAAACCGACTGTATGACTACGGCCTTCTCTAGTAGGTCATCAACCACCAGGCCACGAGTGCCCATTGCGCCTCTCGGTAAATTCTGAGAAAATGGGATCAGTAAACCTAGGCATAGATGAGATGATTGAACATTTTGCCTATCCGAAAAACTGCCCCCTGTTACCCACTTAGTAACAGGAGTGGGTTTATGGCAATGACACAAATTGAAGACGTTTGAAAACGCAAATAAGCAACGAGTTTGTATGCACAACGTAGCGTCTGTATATATCTGTAGCCCAATGCTGTGTTGTGATGTTTGCCAGTTATTGGATAATGTATGTTAGGACACGGATTTAAGTTATCCAACATGTGGTTGCATATATGGTATTTTACCTTCTGTAGACAGGCGAATATTTTATAGCCACACACCTCTCTCTATCTTCCTGTATGAGCCCATTCTCTTGTGGACCACAGTATTGTATATTTCAGCGAGTTATACGTGATTAGGCATCTGCTTCCACTGCGATAAATATGCAGCAATGACAGGCATTTGTAAGCCCGTGCTGAGAAGTTCCATGGATGTTCTTAATCAGCTGCCTTAAAGAAAACAGTGCTAAGAGTTTTCACATTCCGTTAAAATTAACGCCGCAGGCCAACTCCGCTCAACAGTACAAAACGTTCACAATTACAATAAATTCACACAGCGCGTATAGGTTGTTACTGGTAACATCCATTTTTGAGTCCAAAGCAAAATTGGTTGGAATTTGCTTTCTGTATGACTCAAGAAAATGACTAATAGTGAACTTGCTGACGTGCGACAGTCAGTTCTCTTCAAAATTGGTGAGCACGTTTCGACGAAAAAATTTAGTTTAAACTTAGGATCTCTCCTAATATACAGCGCACAGTAAAGTGATTATTCTCGGTCTAGCAATTCCTCTAATATGGTACTATTAATTTCCTTATTATTATGAGCTCGATATCTCAAACACACAGTGGTCTTCGTTTATCTGTTCATGAAAGCCAGTAAGTCTGGTGTTGGCCGTATCGGTTTCGAAATTAAATTTTATAACTAAGCCTCATGCTGACTGAGAAAATATGAGTTTATTGGTTTTAAGCATCCAAGACGTATATACTAATCACGCAGTATTAAAAGCTTCTTGGCGTCACCAAGCAAATAATACCTTTCACTCCGTCACTGTATGCCGACAGATTGCTGTGCAGATTTGGTGTTCCTGGGTTGAGCGATCGGGAAAGCGCATTTGTCCAAACGGTGTGATCACGATTCGATAGCTGATATTGTCACACTTAGGGCTGCAACTTTTCTGCTCACTTGACACTTCGTGGTAGCATCCAGAACTATTTGTGATAGCGACCAACTGGAAGATAGAGGTTAAAACGAAATTGCATAAGTAGGGCGTACATTATACTTTTGTCAATTGCGTATATAACAGGCATGCCATTTTGCATAGGAATCACAATATAAATTTCTAAATGCGTCACTGAATGTGCGGGCTTATTAAGTAAGAATGTCCTGTTTTTCAATATCCGTTGTCTAGTCAAGCGTGTGGGCAGCCACTCTCGAGCTTCTCACGTTTTCGATCCGCCAGTGAATGTATAATAAATGTAAGGCATTGAACAAAATGCTAGCTTTGACCCTTGCGTGCACTACATTTCTAATATATATGTTCAATTTTAACTATTTTATGTCTCGGTTATGGAGTCACCTAACAGTAACGATTCACCCAAGCTAATGCGTTGTTTTATTGTCAATAATAATTATTTCAAACTAGGACTGACCGTGAGAATTAAGAACCACGAATGGTACATTCTTCTATTGCGAACCAAAAGTTGCGCTGTGAGTATTTAGTATTTAGAGGCAGAGTGGCGCCCTATTTATGAAGGCGATGACAGGCAGCATTAAAGTGGTTTTGTTTTCAATCATACCATTCGACTCACCGTGCAGTCACTTAATGCCACCTAGCCTATCAGCACGTAGCGCAAAGTCTTGGTAAATTTATGTTTTCTGCCGTTAACGCATGCAAAATTGCATCTTTTACTTAAGTAAGTGGCATCAGTAATTTGGATTCTTAAAACTCCAATTAGTCGATTCAAGGCAGACAGGCTAACATTAAGTGAATATAGTTAGCATTTGTTTTATAAGCAAATAGGTCAGCCATAGTGGTATGTCTAAAAGATCCCGTTCTTTAAGTTTTCGAATATGCAGGAATATTATCACGTTGTCGGATCATTGACTTAAATCCAGAAGACTCAGAATGGAAAGTCGTGATAGAACACAACTCCCCCTCGTAAAAATCAACTCGTATAGGCGGTGGCGGTGGTATAGGAAGACAAGCTTTCCGCTACATTCTTCTGAATTCCACAGGGTTTTGGCTAAGTTATATTTTGGTTTGATGCCAACATTAGTGGCTTACTCTGCGGAGGTGTAAGCGGAGCGAACTTATTAGGTAAACGCAATCATATCGTGGTTCACCACCTTGAGTCAGATAAAATGCTAGTCAGCAAAATCCAATTGATAAGTATATAATACGGCCAATGCAATGGGGGATGTATCCCGCAAGCTTTACTGCAGTGGTCCAGTATATCAAGTATTGAATTCGAAGGTGTCACTGGGAAAAATTTAAACACTTGTTACAAGTGAAAGCTTTTTATATAACAAGCATGTGGTCTACATAATGATTAATGTGATAGTGGGCTAATATCCAACCGACCGTTAAGGCTTAATAAATACATCCATTTTACTAACCATTTGTACCTCTTAGTCCTTCGACAGTGGCGTTTATGTCAAATAAATATCTAGGTACCTAGGAATAACTGAAGACCCGTAGGCCATGGTGTACGAATAGACATAGCTGTCCAATTTCATATGGTCAATAAAGTAGATTTACTGTAAGATGTTGCACTGTAATATTAGTCAATATTTTCCAAGCAAGTTTTGCTCAGAAGTTAACAAGCATGGCAAAATTGCTTAAACAAAAGTTAAGTTTGATATGGTGTTGCAGAGGGATAAAGGTTTAGAAGCATTTTTAGTCAGCATGGGATAGTTAGAAGCATGGGAGCGTCACAGTGGAGCAGCAACTCTAGCGTAGCGGATAACAAGCAGTGCGGAATTATCGAAGCGAATTAAATACCTGGAATGGCAAATCTCCATATAATAAGTTGGACGGTTAGGGACACTACGTGACAAGTTTCTGCAGAAGAACTGCTTTGACATGTGAGCAAGAAATGTCATTTTACTTTGATACACTCAGCACCTAGAAGCTGGATTGCAACCATTACACTAGTACATAAAAAATACTTCAATTTTGGTTGAAAGGTGTTTACATTAACTTGCCAACGCCGATGATATGTCACTGGCACATTAAAGTTAGAGAAGTTATTTCAGGGCAGAAATGATGCAAAAGGAGATTAACAATTTCGACAAAATCCCTGGTCCACGGACATTGGGAGTTTCGACAATTAACGAAGAGCGTATGACCCTGAAGCTAATGGATGGCGTTGGTCCAAATAAACAATCCTTTTGCCAAAATATCAGGAAACCCTTATGCCAGAAGCACACAGCTCCGGCAACAACAATACAGATTACAAATGAATGAAAACATGCTTTTAGCAAAAGAAGTTGTAACGTGTGGATTAGTTCTGATTCTAGCGAGGACAACGCAGGATACGCAAGACAAGCCACTACTTCTCCTAGGCAGTTTAATCCATGTACACACGGGCATGAGTTCATTTAATTGGATTCTGACAAACATACCGTCAAGCTAACAAGACAAATTTCCAGTTCCACTTGATTTGTCTGATTGCACTCTGCTGAGCTTCCAGTGAAGTGATGCAGTGTGAAAATGCGAGGATGAGTCCATAGACCACTGAAAATGTGCAGATGATGGTTGGAAGAATAAGTTACTGCTGTAGATCAGAAGTAAAGTGTTAATATTTCTGCATCAACGGCGGAATTCGTTTTATACCAAGTGACCCCATTCAGTTGCTTTATCATCCGCCTAGTTAAAGTAGTCCGGAGTTACATTCAAGCGACGGTGAAAGCAGTGATTGTGAATATTGTTTCCATAGCTATTATTTAGGTTGCTTTATCGATAACACTGAACGAAAACCAGGAATTCGACTTTAAACTTTGGTTGTGCTTACCATGGTTTAAAGATAGTATAGCCTGGAGCTCTACGTTTGTCTAAACTGTTAACTGAAGGCTGGAAATTGCGAAGATATTTGATGTGAAGTGCTGTGCAATGTAGGGCACCGAAGATGGCGTCTTGCATCAAAGAAACCAACATGGCGATGAGCACGAGGAAGCATTAATAGTTAACTACCTTGAAGCTCTTAACCGTCTGGTTAGCAATCGTGAGGTCTTACTCACTCGGTCAAAGATGGGCGGGGGTATTGGTATCCCGAACAGAGTGGAGTAGCTGAGCAAACTGAAAATATACTGACAGATGAAACGAAGTTTCTAAGGGCCATACGTGAAAGACGAAACAAAACAGATTCAAACTCAACTTTGCAACTGTCTTAAATATGTTCAAAACGATGGTTACATGAAGGAAACCAAGTATGAACAACTTCGGCTGGTAAAAGCGGTTATTCCAAGGCTTTACGGACTACAAAGATCTCACAAGCCTAACGTCCCCTTCATCCTGTTGAATATGAAAAACTCCCCATAACACTCGATTGCTCGGTGGCGCGTTTTGAGCCTTACGCCTATTGGAGAGCAATTTGTTGTGCACAGTGTGAGGGATAATTTTGCTTTTGTGGATATTGTATGTGCTGTGAATTTTCCCTATCTTACCATATGATCCCTCGACGTCACTTCACTTCACAAACGTACCATTAGTTTAGACTATAAACTACATCTCTGAGTATGTTAATGCAAACTAAATTAATGTTGGCATACCCACGGTGATAATAAAGGAACTATTGCTCAGATGCAAGTTCAATGTTCAGTTTCTATTCAATGGCGATATATACCGAGTGCGAAGGAGTAGCGATGGGTTCCTCACTGGGTCCGCTCCTGGCTGACGTTTTCATTGGTATGCTGTAAAAGGGAAAGCTAGAATCAACGAGCTCAAGTATCGGTTTATATTGCCGTTACGTAGACTACATTTTTGTTTTGTATCACTAGACTCGAAGTATCAAGAAACTTACAAATACGTTCAATCAAGGCCATCTAGCAATAAGGTTTATCTGCGAAGGTGAGGGAAACAGTCACATTCATTTCCTCTATGTCACCATAAAGAGACTGGATTGGGTACGCTACAACGTTGCATCTGTAGGCAAAGTACGTGGAATGGGCAGTACACAAACTTCTACAGCTTTGTGACACTTAGATTTAACGGAAATTGATGACTACCCTAGAGAGCCGAGCTGAATGTATTTGCTATTATGACAAGCTTCCAAAGGAACTGGAGCACATACGCTTAATGCTAAGGGAGAATGGCTATCCGGAGAGATGCATCAGAGCCAACATTGAACATAAGAAGAAAAGCTCGTAGTTTTGACGGTAGGACGTAAGCTAACCTTTTACAGCTGCTGTATAAGGGTGAGGTAGTGGCGGAACTTCTATCGCTTGGCCTTTCATTTACACTCAGAGGCACCTATCCAGCAGCGCAGATACAAATCCAGTTCAATAGCATTCGGATGGTGAGAGTAAACTCAGATGTTAAGAGGCCTGTCCACACCTACTCAATGTGTATGCACTTATTTTCACGCTCCCGTGAAGCGAAATACATTGGTCGGAAGACAAGACGTCTGTCTGAGAGAATGTAGGAATACCACCCGGTAGAGCTTAGAACTGGAAGCGGGAAAACAACCAACTGTTCAATATCTGCGCAGCTCGCCGATACAAAGTACGCCACAAAATTCATTTTTTCGTTCAAAATTACCTAACATGCCCCACAGAACCGCATGAACTACGTCCGCAAGCGACTACTAGAAGCCGCTGAAGCAATTGTGGTCGGACTGTAGGAACCGAAGCTGCGTGTTCACAAGAAGCTAACTAAAGACTAGGGATTACCTTGGTCCAAACGGCCGGTGAACTCTGACCCACGATGTCACAAGCGGATGGTTCTCGTGACTTACCAGAGAGCGCTGTCATCATCCAGTTAACCCAATATAGAAGTAACGACTTGTAACGGTTGTCGACACAATAAGATTTGCGTCTAACTGTATAAGATATAAGAGGAACTGAAGAAAATGAATGTTCGTTTAAACTGAATTTGATATACTTATTTTATCCATCCGTATTTTCCGTATATCGGTCGTCAGCACTTGGTTTTAACGTTAGAGAAAAATGTTGTAAATAGTGTATTAGTTATTAAGCACCCGTACATCAAATAGAATGCAGTACAGAATACATATATTTGGGAGTTGCTCTGCCCAACACACGCAAAACCCGCACGCCTTTCCGACTTGGCATAGAATGAGTTCCATCCTAGCTCAGCAATCTCCACCTGACGAGTGGAAACAAAGATGAAACCGCAGTTGTGGTGTGCCAGTGTTGTGAGGAGCAACACATAAATAAATCCATTCAGAATAAGGTGCTTTAGATCGGAATGACCGAGGTTTACCTGAAAGTGAGGCGAGGTCTCAATAGAGGTTGCGTATCTCAACCCAACCACACAGCGTGCTCCCTAAATTCAGCTTCGAATTAATTACCGCTGTGACAAGCGTTGCTCGCGGATCTCACTACCATAGTGTTTAGGGTGTCAGCCATGAAATACAAAGTACTCTGTTCTAACCCTGCTTAGGCTATCTCCACTTGACGTGTCAAGCACTATGGAACCGAGGTCGTGTTGTGCCATGGTTGGGAAGAGACAAATCCAAATATATCCATCCAGGATACGGTCCTCAAGATCCGAATGACCAACGATTATCTCAACGTGAGCTGAGGTCTCAATGGAGGTTGCGAGTCGCAATCAACCACACAGCGTGCTCCCTAAATTTAGCTTTGAATTACTCTACGCTGTGCCAAGCGTTGCTCGCGGATCTCATTAGCATAGTGTTCAAGGCGTCAGCTTTGAACTACTAAGAACTGAGTTCCTCCCCTGCTCAGGCTACCTCCACTTGAAAAGTGTAAATCAAGAGGAAACAACACTTGTGCTGTGTCAGTGCTGGGAAGAGCAACGCCCAAATATATCCATTCAGAATAATGTGCTTGAGATCGAAAAGGGCGCGTTTTATCTCAAAGTGAGCTGAGGTCTCAATAGAGGTTGCGTGTCGCAATAGGAACTGCAAATCACACTGAAGTAAACCTTGGTCAATTCGATCACCAGTATCCGAGCTTAAGCAGATGAAAATTGGATATTGCACTTCGAAAAACACTGTATTTCGCATTGGTGTGTTTAATGAGAAAATGGGCAGTGCAAACAGTGCCAATCTAAGTATAACATGAGAAAAAATATAGTGAAACTGGCCAAAGCATTCATGGACTAGGTACACGGCGGTTTCATATGGGGACAAAATTTTATATTAATAAACTTCACATTGAATGCTGAATGGACTTTTGATTTTCCCACATTATCCCCTATAGAACCTTACTCAGGCTAGCTAAAGCCATCACAAAGTACAAACATTTCCCGCCAACTCCGTCGCAAATTCTGGAGAAATAAATAGTTTGTGGTATATTAAATTAAAGTATTGTCCTGATAGTATTCCTCGCGTAAAATCTACCACGGCCAGTTATTTACGTAAGCTGATTTGTACTTCTTGAATTTTAACTTTTATTGTTGATTTGTCTGCAAGAATCGATCAAAGATGCATGGATTGCATTAATCCTATCGATTTTAGAACACATATTTCAATGTGTTGATGGTGTACGAACGGAAAGTTCCGTTGTCAATTGCATTGCTATTTGTGTTTGATAGCTAGGCAAATTTGCAAAAGAATGACATGCCTGATGATATTGGATCACCAATGAACTCGAAAAACTGGACCATGATATTTAGTAGCAACAACACCGGATACTTGTGGTTATGAGGTAAATTGACAAATTGCACATGTGCGAATAAATTGCGTTTTAACAAACCAGTGTAGTTAAACTTGCTATCTTCTCTGACAACAGGAAGTCACAAAAAATGAACTGTGCTATTGAAGTGATCTGGAGGTTTCCTCTGTTTGGCTGCACACTATTACATAATATATTCCCATGGGGATCAAGCGGCTCCCTTGCTTGAATGTTGTTAGCTTTTGTTTAAGTCAACCTGCACACGTGTGCTATCCTGATTCGGAACTCGATATACCACTAAGAGATATCAACGCAGTGTTTCAACACGGGAATTATCTCAGCATGGCCCTCATTTTGCTGTCATAATTTTATCCGCAACAAGTCTAAAATCTTATGTATCATCCAACACTTTGCTTCATATTCTTGTCCAAGTTCAGATTTCCGATTTCCTAGCCGGGGCATATGATTATCATCATCAATATACACGTTAGCTAGAGGTGGGAAACATCTCAACTACTGTGCCGCAATACATAAAAGAAAGAAGGAGGGAAATGCAATAGGTGCAAGCCAGCTGAGCTAACGGTAACGGATGGGCATGGTTCCAGAAAGCTACTAGCCGGCTATGAGGCAACACAAATTATGTTATATAGGTATGTGATGCTACAAAATGAGATCGTCGTTGGAGGAGGAAGTTAAAAGGGAAGCGGATGGACAAATTGACTCACAGCGTGAACGCCGCTGTGGTCAGCTCTAAGTATCCAAACAAACGACCTCATCGTCATTTGGACCCTAACCAGGGAGCAGTGAATCTCCAACCGTGGGCAGCTCGGAATTGACGGCCTTCATTCTTCTCGACCATGTCTTCGCTAAGCCACCTCTCTTCTTATTCCATACGTACTCCCGGTGAGCAAATGACGTACCTTGCGGGAGTCGGCGTGCTGTCATGCGCAAAATACGACCGAGCCATCGGAGCTTGGTGCGTGAAATGATGGTGCTGAGCTGTTCAGTTCCGTTTCGTGTGCTGTAAACAAGGCACCGAACACGCCCTTTGCTCACACGGTGTTCCCACCAGATGCGAGCCAATCTAAAGAGCAGCAGGGGTCGAACGTAACTGGACTCTTCCTGTCCGTTCACTGAAGTGTTCAGGATTCGCAGCCGTACAGTAGGGTCGAACGTATTGCTACATTGTACGCGCTAATCCTTCAAGGCGATAGTGATGTGGCGCAGCCGCCATAGGTGGCGAAAATTAATAAAAGTATTTCGAGCTTTTGCTATACGGTCCGTTATTTTACCTTCGATTAAAAGGACGCTGATAGAACTTCCTAGGTGGTTGAATTTGTGAACGACTTCTGGCTGATGCTCATCATGGGTCAGCACAGTTGGCAATCACTGCCAACCTTGGGGGAAAGCTTTGCATTTCAGTGGTGCAGAGCAAAGCCCAAAGCAGCTGACAGCTAGTGCTAATATGGCCAGTGCAGCTGGGCACGTCTGGGACTGTCACAGTTGAGAGCAATATCGCCTGCAT
Source organism: Dicrocoelium dendriticum (assembly GCA_944474145.2). Taxonomy (NCBI): domain Eukaryota; kingdom Metazoa; phylum Platyhelminthes; class Trematoda; order Plagiorchiida; family Dicrocoeliidae; genus Dicrocoelium; species Dicrocoelium dendriticum. The sequence continues at coordinate 119,806,949 of OX104065.1, forward strand.
ACTTCGAGACAAGAAGTCGTTTTCCTGGTCGTATCTCAATACCTTCTATGTCCTATCATGTAATTGCAATCTCCATGACTTCTTCAATAGTGAAGTAGTAGCGGAAAAGTGACAATGGGCCTACTTGTCTCACATCATCAGCATCAGCAACAGCAGTACAACAGCAATTTGAACTGTTGCATCGCTGCCATACAACCATGAGGACCTATGAAATAAACAATAAGAAGAGGGAGAGAAAGGGGGACATACCTGAAAACCTTAATGTCCTAAGCAAATATTCTGCGTCAAGGCGCCTACACCTTGTGTTAACAACATACCGTCATAAACAGCTGGCTATCGTACAAAGATTAGGCGGCATCGGCGAGACAGCTTCCTTGCGGCTTTCACTGCCACGCGTCATAATCAGCCATTACCTCGCAGATAACTCAGAACCATACATACTTTAAACAGGCAATCCGATTAGAAGACGGCAGCAGACGCGCCACTGGTGTCGGTTGCGAGCCATGTCCTGCAAAGTCTCGAGCCAAGCATATGGTGAGTCACGTGGACTCCAACCCGGAAGGCGAGACGGAGCAATGACACCCAGTTTGGTCGTCAGTGACTTCATTTCCCGCTGCCAAGTCAACTTCTGTCCACCTCGAGCCTTGCGCCATCCTACACCAGGGAGACTGAACAAGGACCTCCTAGGTAAGCGGTGACCAGACATGCGTAGCACGTGCCCAAACCAACGCAACTTATTCAGTGCTATCTGTTGTTCTAGGGAGCTAGCATGATCATCACCACCTAGTACTCGCCTACGCACATCGTTTCGGACACGCTGGTGCCATCCGACACCAGCAATGCTTCGCAAACAACGATGATCAAAGACTTGAAGGCGCCTCAGATCTTCAGACCGAAGGGGCCAATTTGCACTACCATAGAGCAGAACGGCTCTCACTGTGGTCTTGTATACATGGCCTTTCAGACGAAGGGAATCTCCGTTCTGTCGCCAAAGATGACGCAGGTTCAAGAAGGCCGCTCTGGTCTTTCCAATGCGTGAGCTTACTTCAGTTACTATGCGCCCATCATTGCTGATGCAGCTGCCAAGATAAGTGAATTGATCAACCACCTCCAGCTCCTCGTTAGCAAGCGTCAAGGGGTCATCAAGTGGCTGATGGTCCTGCAGCAACACTTTGCACTTTGATGGTGCGAAGTGCATACCAAATAATGGGATCACTCTTGATAGGTTATTCAGGGTTGATTGCGCCACCGAAAAATCGTCGAAAATCAAGACGATATCGCCGCATAATTAAGTCAACTAACCTTTCACCAGGCAGCACTTCAACGCCTACATCGTTAGATTCCGCAAGGGAACCCTTCAAGATAGAATCTACGACGGAATTGAACAAAAACGGAGAAATCGGACAACCCTGACGAACGCCACTTGTAGTAGAAAAGCTATCCGATAGGACACACTTGACCCTGACGCGGACTGCAGTGTTCGAGTATAGAACACGAATGATGTTTACATATTTCGTGGGAACACCTTTCCGCGCAAGTATTTCGAACAGAATCGATCGATCGACTGAACCGAACGCACACTTGAAATCGAGGAAAACAACTATCGTCGTTCTGCGGTATGCGTGGCGGTGGTCTAGCACCTGCCGCAAAGTAAATATATGGTCTATACAGCCACGTCCTGGGCGAAAGCCGGCCTGCTGTTCTCTAATCCGAGATTCCCGTTCTGCAGTGAGGCGACGAACGATAGTGGAGGCTTGTAATTTTTTGACAACTGGCGTAAGGCTAATACCCCTGTGGTTCCCACAGTCTGTGCGACTGCCCTTTTTATATTGACACTATAATCGATTCGCTCCAATTAGCCGGCGCACTCTCTTCGTTCCAGATACGTTGGAATAGGGAGGTCAGTGCCCTGCAGAGTACCTCACTTCCATCCTTAAATACTGCAGGTGGGAGGGAATCCGGGCAAGCGGCACAAAAACGGTTGAGGGCTGTGATCGCGTTTCGGACCTCGGCCTCCGACGGAGGCTCTAAACTAACCGTCCATGGCACGTCCTGCATCACCTGAGTAGGAAGAGGTCCGGGAGCAGGGGGCCAGCTGAACTGATCTTCAAAGTCTTTAGCGCTCCTTATTGTGTATAGCGCACCCGCGCTGTCTCTGCTTGTCTCACTGACGCCTGGCTTTCTGGGACCAGCGGTGCGGATTAGCTGGAAGAGCTTGCGGTAATTGCCTACTGCTCCTGCTTCCTCCATTTCTTGGGCCCTACTGTTCCACCAGGCTTCCTTGTCAGCACATAGGCTCCGCTTTAGTTCACGCCTAAAAGCATGTCTGGTCACATAGTGTCCAGAACCAGTCGGGAGGTGCCTTCTAGCTTCTAACAGGTTCACGGACTTCGCGGATATCCAGTGACTGGTGCAGTGACGACTGATAGTGCCACAAGCAGGTGCTCCTGCGTCGTGCATGGTGGCCGAGATTTTATTCCACTGAAGTTCAGTGTCATTAGGACAAGACAGCGAGAGTTCGGTATGCAGTGCTTCTTGATAGGCCTAACTGATCGAGGGCCGAGACAATTTCTCCGTTGCTAATCGGAGGGGACGCTTTGTGCGCCTTCCGGTAAAGTTCATGGAGAAACGACAGCGTACCGAGGCATGATCACAGTCAACACAGGTACTCCAGTACGAGCGGCCTTCTAGGATGAAACCACGCCGCCTGTAACTTATGGCTATGTGGTCAGTCTGGGCCCATAGCTGTCCAACTACAGGTGGACGCCAAGTGGCACTTCGGCGCCTACTGTGTCTAAAAGCAGTGCTACTAAGAAACAACTGGTGCTCCGCACACAGTTGCAGCCGACGCCCGCCGTTGTCAGCCCGTTCGGAGTTAAGCCCACAATTACCACCCAGCTGAGCTTCTGAAGAGCTCAGACGCCCTACTTTTGCGTTCATATCCCCTGCAAGTACTATAATATCTGAACTAGTAGCACTGCCTAGTAGGGCTTTCAGTTCATGATAGAAAGTGGCATTGACTGCATTAGAACTGCAGTCGGTGGGAGCATAAACGGAAACCAAAAACAAACAGCGTTTTGTTTTACTTCGCGAATTCACCTTAGCTGATGTCGTCAAACGGGCTGCACATAAACGGCTCTTCAACGGAATCCAATCAAAAAAAATTGACTCAGCCTTTGAGCTGAGAATGATACCTACACCAGCTTGACCCGTGAGTACCGCATAGGCGTCTCCGGATGCGTGCAACCAATAAGGAGAGGATAAACCGAGTGCAGTTAATTCAATAACCCCGTTTTTGTCATTAATCCTAGTTTCGGATACACAACACACATTAACACCCAGTGTGTCCAAGGTGCGTGGAAGTGCAGCCTACTGACCTGTTTGTCTTAGAGTGCGGACGTTGAATGTCGCCATGGAAACGGAACAGCGTGGTCTTATAAGGGACTTTTGCCTATAGGCGTCCGACAGGTTCTTTGGGATGGTGGCTGCAGATGGTACTACTCCAGTAACACTTCGGTTGCTGTCAATTAAGCTGGGAATTATAGAAGGAAGATTAGTACTGGGGATCGGGATGGGAGTTAGAGGAAAACGGTGGAAAAGAAAAAAGGGAGGCGCCAGCAGTAGCATGTTTTCGTTTATCCGCCCTGCTGTATGCAGCAGATAAGGCTACCCTTGATAATCTGCGCGACGGCTGATGCAGGATGAAGTTTATGTTTGAAGAATATGGCATGGTTGTATGTGGGCTGATATACTGCCAGGGCGCTCAGACCTAGACAAGAGTACGATTAGGGTCCTCATCCAAAGCCTTTGGCTCAAAAGCCTGTCCGCAAGGAACGGGGGTGGCAAGATTTAGTTTTACAGAAATGGACACCATCCCATTTCAAACCCCCAACCTGGAGGACCAAGAGACTGAGTTTTTCTGACCACTCACCAATGACCAACCTGGTAGGAGTAGCTCTCAAGATGCTCGGAGAGATCACCAAGTATAGCTCAATGGGTAAATGAGGTACGCAAACCATCGCACCACGATAAGGTCCAGTCTCGTTGCGAACCGGAGTGCAGTCTCGTTGCGAACCGCTGAAACAATTGAAGGGCGGTGACAGCTTGCCGTAAGCCATCATTCTGCCTGAGCTACGCATGTAAAATTCCCGGATAATATTTACATATATCTCGGGCACACCTTTCCTAAGTAAACAGTCCCAAAATTCCCATGGTTCAGCTGAATCGAAGGCAGCTTTGATGTCGTGCAACATGAAAACGGTTAGCTGCCAATATTTGGTGGCGTTGCTCCAATAACTGACGCAAGGCGAAATGTGGTCGATGCAGCCACGACTCCGACGAAACCTGGCTTCCTCCTTACGAATTTGACTTTCACCAGCGGCAGTCAGTCTGTGAAGGATTACTGAGGCAACTAATTTAGAGGCAATGGGGATCAGACCGAATCCTCTATGATTGCCGAATTCCGAACGTCAGGCTTCTTTGAAGATGGGAACAATGACGAAGCGGCTGCAGTCGACATGGACAGTTTACTGCTCCCACCGTTTCACGATTAGTTCGTGCAAATCATCAATAAGAGCAGGGACGCTGAATGCAAAGATAGCTGGACGAAGATCATCTGGTCCCGCGGCTCTGTTCAACCTTTACGTCGGCTTATAAGCGAAACGGCGGATCCAATCTGACAGCCCAGGGAGCAGGGCTTTCACTGCTCGGTAAGTAATCGAACAATTAAATACTTTCTCAAGGTTCTTAGCTAAATGCTCTTAACGTGACAACAAAATGTGGATAGGGTGTCCACAATTATCATAAATTCCTCCATTAACACGAGGCCTCCTGTTGCTCGTTTCCTATATCAGACGGATTAAGTTTTGATAATTACCACAGGCAGGGGCTATTTTCATCTCTGACGCACGAAGATACCGACAGTATTCGCGGTCTCTCTTCAGGCTAACACCTAGTTATTCCCAGATCTCTTCATGTTTCTCTATTTGGTGAATCATGCGTACCAGGCGGTTACTGAGCCTTAGCCCATTCCATCCCGGATGTATTTAACCAGTATTCGAACATAAGTCCTTTGTCATCACAGAGCTCCCGCCTTCCCAGCAACGAATTCACAGTTTGCTGGAGCATAGCAAAGCGAGTGTGTGCTTGGCAAGTAGGCACCTTTTCAATATTTACGTCAAGCACAGCAAGGGATTACATGTCACACAGGAGGTTACATGTGTCAGCGCATCCGCTAGACAGAGAGACAGACAGATAGACGACCAGACAGAGAGAACAGTTTAGTCCGACTGCAACGGCAGAGCACAGCATATGCTTCATCAATGTCGATCCTGTCAATTGCAAAATGGCATGCAATTTTCCAGACTTGTATATAATATAACACAAACTGAATGAAGGAACACCAACACCCATAGATAATGAAACTATGAATAACAATAATTTTGGATTGCATGTAAGAATAACGGTAATCTTCATCAAGTTATTCGAAATAGCACGTACCAAAATAGGTAAGCAACACTACCTACGGTTGTAGGAAAGCACCCGACTGCAGCCGCTCCTAGCTCCAGACCCTATTTACAAAACAACCGTTCCTTCAATCGGCCTTCGACTGGTAAAATTGTCACCTAACAGCCTGAAAAGCATAGTAGAGTAAATGACGGTGACAGCAATTATGGATGAAATCCATCTCACTGCACTCAGAGAGCAACACACGCAGGCAGCCACGGACGAAATTTTAAACCTGGAACCGTCTAAACCAAGCTTGATTGTCATCCTCAAGTAGGCCAATATGGTAAACAAGGTCTGCACCAACCACCATGGTGCGGCACAGGCGGGCTGTCACTGTGCCAGCGGCTTCAGAACCAGACACTCGATGTCATCGCACAGCGGCAGCGAGCACGTGAAAGACTTGACTCAGGAGAGATGCTTACCCGGCTTGAGCTGCCGCAATTCCCTGTCTTGTGAGCGGAGCACATGCGTAACGTGTGATGACTGTCTAAGTGCTGGGATTATCTAAGTGTTACTGAGTGTCTCTTCGTACAAAATACGACAACTGACTCAGGCGACTATGCCGTACAATCGCTGAGTGTGTGACTTCAGTGCCTATTTGATTTCTACTTTCCGTACTTCAGGTGCATATGAATTTCACGATAAAGGCTCTTACCAAATGTGAGTTGTCTAATATGACTTACGGATGCTCGTTATGTACGCGCTGTTAGAGTGAAACAATAAGAATACTGCATAAATTAATATTAGGGATAGGTAACCATTGGTGATCAAAACCTTATGCCCTTAACATCATGTCAAATAACGCAGTGTGTTAGGCCAATTGTTGACTTACGTCCAACTGGCCAAATGACTGGGAAATAATCGCAGCATCGCAGTGACGGCATTATTTGCACACAATGTGACATACCTGCGGCACGGAAATAGCAGCCGATTCCTTCCATGAGAATATAAATACATGTCTAATCAGCGTTTGCCCTGTAACTAGACAAATAAGCGACATGCATGAAAAGGAACAACAGTACTCCGGCTAGCACATGATAGCAATGCAACAGGTTTGTCAGTGCTCCCCATAGCGCTCCTGATTTGACCGCGCCGTATCAACTTAACTGACAAGATGGTGCATTGGGTGCATGCTCAGTGGAAAATCGCATTTCTGATGAGCACGAAATTCTTGCAATTACGCACAATCCGTCGTAGCTTCTGCAGTATCCTTAAAAAATATGTAAGTCAATGAACAAACAATTTGTGCAGCTCTGCGGTATGTCAGCATTGCAGCAATGGGTCTCTCATACTTCCTTGTCAACTGCAAATTCCATGACTTCTAGTTATAGTTTTGAAGGGTAATTACGTCTATCTGCAATCAATAATATGAATAATGTGAATACGAAGGATGACGAAACGGTATGTTTCTCGTGAAACGGTATGTTTTTCTCGTGGTGCCGAAATCCCGAGCCCAGAATCTAAATGTAAAATTCACTAAACAAACTCAGATGAGTAATGCACAACCTTACGTAATAAAGTGTAGTACTACAGTTGGTGCTATTTGGAAATAGCAAGTTAGAGAGTTGCGAAAATAAGTAGAAAGGTAACTCCAGTGGATCATAAAACTTAAGTTTCTTATCCGAATATTGTAGTTAGTATTCACATCATAGGGTGTTGATGCATAGTATAGTGCATACACATTAATTGGTCAAATTATGGTGTTAATCTAATCAAGTTATGTTAAGCTGCTAGGTGGTTCAGATGCTGGGGGTGCTCAGTTACATTCCTTTTAGCCTTCACTTGTAGTTGGGTAGTTAGAGTTTGCGTGAATATGCATGGGAAAATTAAGGTTGTAAATGAAAAAGAAACAGTTAATAGACTTAGAAATATGCACCTGTTCACTGCAAAGCCAGGGCTCATTCCGTGCATGGTAGTTTCGTAGAAGCTGCCAAATACAGGTTATTTTTGAACTGTGCGAAATTTTACCAAATCTTGGTGTAGGGGTTCAGAGGAAATGCTTCACAAATAAGAGAGAGTTTATGGTCTAACGAGTAAGGTAATGGGAAATGTCGGTAAGACAGTAGGACGGTAGAGATGAAGTAACTAGGAACCAGGAACACAACAGATTCAATGCAGAATGAAGTAGGGTAATAAAGAACAAGTGAAGTAATACAGGCATTCGTGTTACCAGCTCGCGGGGACATGCTTATATGCGGGGTCGTAGCTCGAGAGTATTCACCCACACATCTGGCACCGTCTTGTCATGAATCGGAGTGGTGTGTGTGGCACGCTGGCCACTACCGATTTTATTCATCATTTGGACAATTGTTGATTTTTGTTGAGCTGGTTACACAAGCAAATCAGCTCTTTCGTTATTCATAGTTCTTTTACGTGCTTGATGACCTAGATCATCGGTTGGCGTCATATGCCAATAAGTATGACTTCAACAGATCAGATTGGACTGTTTTCTACTGTCTTTGCACTTTTATACTCTCCAGTGTTTCTTTTGGCGTTGATATATATGTTTCTTAGAAGCTTTAATACATCTCCTCATGAGATTGGACCACTAGTGATCAACAGAATAACAGGAGAATAAGATGAAATAGTTAGATTAGGAGGTATAATTTTTAACCAAATCAGTAGCCAATTAGCATGTCTTTATGGGATGCCATATGATTGGGTGTGATAAAATATTGCAGAAGTTTAGAATAACATGTAGCGTTAATAATGAGTTCGATTCGCTTTTCAATATGCACTATGTGATTCAAGTTATCCGGATGTCGTGGGACAATAGAATATTTACAATATACGTAGAAGAGATAAAGCAAGAGATGAACCTATTTTGTTTCTCCTATAAGTGGGACTTCAGTGGTGAGATTTTGGATCATACAGGTCATATATTGTTTGGACCCGATGAAATTAATGCATCGGTAGTCATTTAAAATCTGAATCTTTTCATTACATCATGCAGGGTGAGAAAAGCCTCTAAGTTCATTTTTAATTTTGTTAGGTTCTCACTTGCCCGTACTTTCAATTGTAGCTGGTTCCAGATATGAGTATACCTTACCAAGAAGAATTTGCCGCGGATGGTTAAGTTCCTATATTTTACAGGTAGTGAGTAACTCCTAATTATTGCGGGGGAGGTTGAAGCCCTTTGCAAATTGAGGCCTATTCCCTAAGTGTACACCCGACAGTGTATAGTGTTATATAGGAGAACTAACTTATTTCTTAGGTGGCGCAGTCATAGACAGTCCAGTTTAAGGCGGCGACTGAGATCTTCATAGTTCTGAGTGGTGGACTGGCCAACGAGGATTTTCGTGAATTAACGCTGAAAGTTTCCTAGGGCAGTTCGAGCCATTCTACGCAGTTGGCTATGGATAACTCTGCAATACCACAGCATGGGTCTCACGATCATATAAAACCATTCCAGTCTCTCTTCAAGTAGAACAAAACATTTAGCTATATAGGCTTTTAATTGCCTGGCCTTTGCTATTTGATATGAGACATATTCGGACAAGTTTAACGATGCGGAATATATTAATCCAAGGTCTTTAAATGAAAAGGAGTTTTAGACGTTTATACGTGCTAGAGTGATGGATCCATCCGGTATGCAGCGTCCACACCCAAGCACTTGCGATTTTTCAGCGGATAATCACAAGGATCGAGTTTTACTAAAAGAATCCAGCCCAGATAATTACTCATCTATGCACTTAGGGTCTGACTCAAGGCTATCGTTTGGAAATGAGTATACGAGTTTAATATCGTCCGCAAAGTGGCATGCCCATGCGTGTTTGATGGCATCACTTGTGTTATTTATATGGAGTTTGATGGGTAATGTTCTAAGGACACAGCCTTGGACGACTCCGCTTGTAACTTCCCTCGAGGAGGAGAGTTGCTGGCCTATTTTAACGCACTGAATCCGATCTTCTAGGTAGGATGGAAACCAGTTTGGCAATGGCTTGCTGACTCCGTAACAGTGTAGGATAGATAACAAAGTTTTATTTGGCACACGATGGAACGTCTAGGGCATGTCCAGTAGTATGAAAGTGACTGCCATTGGACTGTCAGCAACCGATGTTTTACGATCGAAGAATTGTATTTGACAGGTTAAACAGGATCGTTTTATGAGGTAGCCGTGTCTTGCGTTGTTCATTAAATCAACGCATTTTAGGAATAGATCAAGTCCACTATTAACAATTCGCTCCAGTTTCCTTGAGGCTGATGATTAATAGGACGACGATTCTTCATCTCAGCTCAGAAGCCACCTTTGTGTTTTGGTGCTATTATCCAGGGTCTTTAATGTGGAGGGAAATATGCACAGTTTACGCATAATGTGAAGTTCGTTAACATCAGCAGAGGAATGCTTTGCCTCTATACTTGATGTAGACTGAGGAATATAATCGGGTCCTGGCTGAAGTGACAGTTTTATGGTGAGTATACTGCTTTGAATATCACGGGAATACTCGAGAGATCTGCATCTTCCTTCTGTTATCGAAAATGCATGGGACATACTGCAATCTGTATTGAATGAGGCCGCCAATGCCCAATGTCCAATGCATCACACATTTGGCTAATCCTATCAGTTGTTAAGCCATCGTCTAATGTCCAGTACGCAATTAATGGTTCTGCCTTGAATTCCGCCTGTTGAGAACTTTTACCAAAGTTCGTATCTTTTGCGGATATTTTAGCAGTCTGTTTTCCTCAGGGATTTCCGCTTGCAGTGGCTGCGATTTCAGTTTCAGTAGAGTCTTATGAATTTGCACTGGCCGGTGTGGCATAGTAGCATATGAGCCAGCACCTGTTTATCATATGTTCTGTTCTTTTTAGAGCTGCTTTTGTACATGTATTATGGGCCATGAAGGCGCAGCGCAGTCCGTCATGCGGATCATTCTATTATAGCACTTTTTATACACCAGTCAGTTGGTGGTAATTTGCCTTGCATAGGTAACGTCTTTTATAATCTGGAAGCTGTAATCCGTCACCAGAGGAGATCAGTCTAGTCGTGGCCAACTATGAAATAAGGAAGAATATAGAAAAGAGGAATTATGAGAAAATTATATCGTTAGTGTAAAAAATAGGCAGGTATGTTTTGTACATCGGCGTAGAAATCGATCGAGCCGATCATACGATAAATCGTGTGGCGTGACAGCCGGAGACGGATAACTGTACGAGTCGTCCATAGGCAAAAGTCGCATAGGGAATCAGTTATTGCCATCATTGAATTCAAGTATATGTTTCTGGACTGTTAACTTCAGAAAAGAAGGGGAACTGATTAGCACTGAAGAACAAATGTAGCGAAAGGGATCGCAGAACAATATTATGAATTAAGCAATTTGTGGGGAAAATTACGAAAATAGTTCCTGACGTCACACCAGTAAATACTTTTGCTCTCGGTTTTAAACAGAAGACAGTTGGTATGAATTACGTTTGAAGGGAGCAAAACCGCATGGGAGGTAGCGTTAAGGAATAGCATTAGAAGCGGTTTGTAGCAGCACATCCTAGCTGATCAAGTTTTCTCTGGGGCAGTAGAGTTGATGTTCTCCGGTATCATACATGATCCGGCCCTTCTTCATACAGCTTTTCATCATCAAGTTGAATTTTTAAGATCCATTTCGCTCTGTCCGTTGACAGATTAGCCTTTATCATTTTCTTGAACAAGTAGAAATGTTCAACACATCTAATCTCTTTTGGCAGCTTATTCCAAATGGAGCCATACCTAAGAAGATAGAAATTTCTCCTTAGACTGCTCTTAAATTTAGATAAATGGAATATGCATTCGTTATCTCGCAGTTCATAAGTGGTGTTTTCCCGAAAGTGTAATTGGTAGGTTCCAGTATATGCTTTCCGCCACGCGAGTTTGTGGAGGAAGCACAGATTTAATTGCATTCTTCGTAACCACAGAGGTTCAAGATTCAACTGCTTGCACCTATCTCAGTATGAAAGAGCGGTTGAACAGCCAAATATGCGCTTCGTAAAGGCGCGTAGGACATTTTCAATGGCTCTCAAGTCAGCCTTTCGCAAGTTACTGAACACAGCACAGCAATATTCAAGCAAAGGCCAGATATTGATTTTGAAAGCAACTAGTCTGGTTTCTTTCAAGGTTAGCAGGTGGCATATGAGCCCGACCGACTGCTTAGCCTTTTTCACGATATGATTTGTATGTTCGCTAAAGTTTAACTAGCTAGAATATCTTAAACCTAAGTCACGAACAGACTGGCTGAAGGGAATGACTTCATCATGAAGCCTGAACACTTCTGCTGCTATCTGAAGTACATACGCTAGAATACTACACTTCGATGTTGCAAATGTCATCTGCCACATATCAGCCCATCTCTCAATGGCTTTCAAGTCGCTTTGGATATTGTTAACTTCAGCGGTACGCTGAGAATCTGGGAACGTGTAAACCACCTTTAAATCATCAGCGAACAAATAAGGCTTCCCAAATTGTATAACAGAAACCTGGTCATTTATATACAGTAGGAAGAGTAACGGGCCTAAGACACTGCCCTATACCACTCCACTGGTAACCGGACGAGGTGAAGAGATGTAACCATTGATATCCACAACTTGCGACCGTCCTACTAGGTAAGATTGGATCCAAGAGTTAAGCGGATTCGTAACACCGTATTTACTTAATTTATAAAACAGCTTTTTGTGTGGGACTCTGTCAAAAGCCTTTTGCATGTCGAGGAAAATGACAATGCACTGAAGACCTGAGTCAATTGCTTCAGTTAGATGGTTAAGGAAGTCAACTTGACAGGTAACACACGAGCGAGACTTCAGAAGGCCATGCTGTGAGGGTGAGAGAAGTTTGTGCGATATTAGGAACGAAACCAAATGTTCCTTAACAATTCTCTCTAGCATGCGTGAGAGAATGGCTGTGTGACTCATGGGGCGGTAGTTCCGGGAGTCAGTTTTCGACCCCGACTTAAGTCGCGGTATAACCGTGGCCGTTTTCCAACGTTCGGGGTATTGACCAGACTGGAGAGACAAAGAGAAGATATTTAATACTATAAGAGGGATATCATCTCCACCGTGTTTGATTAAAGCAGAAGAGATCCCATCGGGGCCAGGTCTGTAGGATGGTCGTAGACAAGTAATCATACGTTTTATCGTAGCAACACTAAGCTCCATCGCTGGGACTTGTTCAGAGAAGTGAAACGAGATTGACAAATCCATGGTTTCTTTTTCAACATTAAAGGATCTAGCAAAGTATGAGTTAAAGGCTTCCGCCATGGCAATCGGGGAATCAATGCAATCACCTTCAGGCATGACGATGTGGGAGGGTAGGTCAGTTTTGCCACCTCTCCTTTTCCTCAGTAATGCAGTCACCAGTTGACTTGTATTACTACTATTTACAGCCCGTCGTTCTTGCTGCATGAGACGAGTTCGATGTTTCATGTCCATCTCAATTATAAGGCGTTGGAGTCTCAATAATACACTAAAGTCATGAGTACGTTCAAATGTTCGAGTTAGCACTCGAATTTTCCGCTTGTCCTTTGCGTTGTTAGCGTATTTAGAAGAGACTCTCGTATTATCACAGGAGGCAAGTATGCTTAAGCACATAGCCACTTTGTCATAGAAGATATCAGAGGAGCCCTTAATATCAGACGAAAGAAAGAAATGGTCCCAATTTTGGACCCTAAGCAAAGCTGAGAAGTCTACCCAATTAATATTTCGCAGGAAGTGTGGAACCATTGCAAATCTCACATGCGACGCCTCAGCTATAAGTTTACATCTGACTATTTTGTGATCACATCCAGGGAGACCGTCAATTACATCAGTAGCTATCTGGGAGGTGCCTGGGGTAAAAAGTAGGTCTAATATATTTTTTCCCCTGGTAGCCACGAGAACATGTTGCTCTCAACTACCAGTGATGACGGAGGTTATAAACTCTGCATGTTTCGCGTTTGTTACTAAGTTTGACCAACAGATATCTGGTAGGTTGAAATCTCCACCTACAACTTTATTGAAGGAACCAAGATCCGATATGTAATTGAAGCTGTCAACCAACTGGTTCTCATCACTGAAGCTGGCCCCGGGTGAGCGGTATATACAGCCTACAAGAGTTCGCTTAGTACCGAAGGACAAGAGTAACCAAGCGGAATCAATAGTGGGGCATATAAGTGGAAGTGTGAATTCAGACACAGTGAGGTTCTGTGAGTAGTAAATTATGCAACCACCTCCTCTGCCTTGTTTTCGATCACTTCTAATAAGCTTATAACCTTCGATAGAAAGCAGCTGGCTGGGCATAGAATCATGACACCAGGTTTCAGTGAGTAAAGTCATATCAGGTTTATTCAGACATATGAAGGTGCGGAGTAAATGAAGTTTATTCAACAGAGAACGGATATTAATTATCATCAGTCTTAAAAGCTCCTGGTGTTGTTCATCACTCCGTCCAGTATTTATTCTTGCAATCACATTAGTTCTAGAGCCTTCCGCAGTAAATCCCTTACCGTGAGATTCGCCAGTCCTATCGGGATTAGGGGGGGGGTGTGGACGAATGGTTGGGGGTATGCAAAAAGAATACTGTGGTAATTTGGGGCGATCGAGCTTAATTGGATAGGGCGTTATTGCCGAAGGGCTCACAGAAGGCATTGTGAGAGGAGGAGGCGGAAGAGAGTATGGATAGGGGCATAAATAAGTGGTCTGTGATTCAGGAAAGCCATGTACAGGCCTGCCAGGAGAACAGCCTTGGCATATCGTCGGAACAATGGGGAATTGTGGCTTTCCACTCTGTGCAGCTGCATTATTATTCACGAATATCATTGGGACACGGGGAGTCACCTTTCCAGCACGAAGCCCCCTGTTTGATCTAAGACGCTTAGGGCGCGAACCATGATCACTGCTGCTATGTGTAGTCATAATGTCAATGGGCCGTAACGTACCTTCACTGGAGCTATCGATAGTCCCATATGATGTTTTTGGACTTGTATCTGTTTCAATAGTGGTGTGGGGATTGATCCCAATCCCTACTGGTTTGTCAGAACGTGGTGCATCGAGTGAAGCTACACTATTTCCTATGTCCACAAGACCAATGTGGTGTGGAGGCGTGAGCATCTCAATTTCCGCTACGTTGTCGCCAGTCTTAGCATCGCTCGTGTGGAGAGTGGCCTTGCTAACGTTATCTACCTTTTTAGAAGGGGAGAACCAAACATTGTTGAATGATATCCTTCTTTGCAATCCAGGAAGCGCGCAGGGAGGATGACTCTGCTTCGGCTCAGGCGAGACATTAGTTGCACTCATGCGTTGAAGCTCACGTTGCAAAGGTGACCTGTCTACGAATAGAATAACTTTGCAAAATTTCGGGACAGATCTTAAAGTATTTTGACTTTTGATAAACGAACTTGCGAGACTTTCGCTACGAAAGCTGAACAGAGTCGGACAAGGAAAACGTAAAGATGTTTTCCTCAGTCTTCTAAAACTAATATCAGTTTCAGCGATGTTACACGCCCTCGAAACAGAGCGCCTAATGTTGTCAATCGCGATATTGTCGGCTATGTTGAGGGCGATTACGTTTTTTCCCCTTCTGCATCTTTGAGTAACCTCAGAGGCGATTGCGTTAAGGAAGTTTAAGGCTCCAATTTTGTGCTTTTGCCTTAGATTAGGCGGAGACTGAATTATGTATGAAACTGATATTAAGAGATCTCCGAATGAGTCAAACAACTTTAGCTTCTCATTTTGTTCCTCTAACTGTTTCTCCAACGTCTTTATTTTGACTGACAGTGGAGATATAAGGTCGACAACACTAACTGAACTCTCAGTCATTTGTCCTTTGGACCTATTTACCTGCTCTTGGATCCCAGGCGGCTCGGAATGCGTGCAACTGGGCACAGATTCCTCGACACTCGTGACGGCAACGTTATGTACCGTGATTATTCGGTTTTCCACACGCTTTTTCCTCACTGCACGAGTGTTAATGGCAGTCATCAATCTTTTAAATGAAAAGATAAAAGCTATCTATAGTATGTGCTATAGCCAAGCGTGAATTCTGGAGTAAGAAAGGTCGCTAAGGTCCAGTGATTTACCTATTCAAGTCAACAAACAGGCCACTGTTTCAGATGAAACCAATGATACAAACCAACCGGATGTAAGAGTGCTCAGTTGTCCAGATTCCGCCAAGGGTAGACTGTCCTGCAGTGATCGACCGCTCCGTGCACAGGTATTCCTGAGGTCAACTCCGTGTGTCACGTTATGCCGCAAGTTCCAACAGGCGCACACGCACAAATCCGGCCAAACAAAGAGATTTGTGTGCGTTCGATAGGACGCGATTCACAATGCGGGTGAGAGCTCTTGGTTAACCAAGGCACTGTACGAAGACGGAATTGCTTCTAGTCGCCTTATTCAGCTACCGACAGGGTTGGTTTAGGTCTCCTGATGTAGACCTAGCAATAAGCTTTCCGATAATTCCAAAAACCTTGATGAAGGTAGAAAAGTGGTGCACTCGTAGGCGAACGACAACGCTGAAACACAGTCAGAAT
>OX104065.1:119823170-119848429 GCA_944474145.2 Dicrocoelium dendriticum
GGTGTTTCTTCATTCAGTTTGTATTAGTTTATACACAAGTGTGGACAAATGCTGTCATTGTGCAATTCAAAGGATCGACATTGATGAACCATATGCTGTGCTCTGCCGTCACCGTCGGACTTAACTTGTCTGTCTGCTGGCCATCCATCTGTCTGTCTGTCTCCCTGGAGATGATCCCTCCGTATGTGCATGCGCCCTTTGGCTTTTCCCGTTGAGGTCACAGTAAAAGGCGAACCCGGAACCGGCTGCCTCCAATCGCTATATTTGCCGGGTACTTCCATGATAAGCAAATTACCTTGTTATTGCTTACATGAATAGTACACAATTTGAGGTTGGCAGAATGTTAAAGCAATGATCGTAATACCTGTGCCAAATAGTTTGAGAAACATAGCGAGTTACACACAAGCCATGGGACAGAATGAGCCGCTGCATTTTGCCAAGTGTTCAGCTATCATTCGAGACGCACTTAAGATGAGGAAACAGGATAAATTTACACCAACATTCACAAACGGTGTACCAGCCTGATGAAAACGATCTATGTCCTGCATTTGGATGGTGTATTTTCAAATAAAATAAAAATAATTAAAACTTATAAAATGCGGTTCGCAGTTCTGCTAAGCCTCATCTAACATAATTGAAAGCCGTTACTTGAAAAATAATCGACTGATTATTGTCAAAACTTAACCAAATATTTGGTTGTATAATTTCTGTCAAGGGTTAAGCTACTAAGAAAATTCGCTTTATAGTACCAAGGGAATAAAATGAAAAACTTTGAGCAAGAGGTACTCCGATCACAAAAACTTAAAAGTTTCTAAACTTTAATGAAATTTATTACAGTTTGCACGTAGCCATATTAGAAAATATGCGTTCATCGTTGACGATAGCCTTGTCAAGTAAACAATTTCAACGGCAACTAGTGGCGCTCACTGAATCCTGATTAAGGTAATGAAAGATATTTTGCTTGTTTGTCAACTGAAGCAAACTGCAAAATTCCAGCAACGTTTCAGTTTCACTCTAACACATTTGATTTGTAGACTTCGTGATAGTGGAGGCATTTATGATGAGGGTGGAGAGCCCATGCACATTTTGATAAAACGTTTAGATTGTTAGGCTAAGCATTTTGAAAAAGAATTTAATTGCTCAATTCCTTCCAGACCAATGATCGTCATGCTTCCTGGTCTGTCTGCTTGGATACGCACTCTCGCTCAGAAGCCAAACGAGAGATCGGATAGTAGAAGTTGAATAAAGCCGCTGGACCAGATGATCTTCATCCAGCCATCTCCGTACTCAGGGGCCCTACTGTTATTGATGATTTGCACGAATTATTCGTGAAACGGTAGGAGCAGAAAGCTGTCCAAATCGACTGGAGCCGCTCCCTCATTGCTCCCATCTACGAAGGATGCTCACGTTCAGAATGCAGCTAGCGTAGACGGTTCAGTTTGATCCTCAACTCCTCCAAATCACATATCTGTACTACTTCACAGACTGACTGAAGCTCGAAAATCCCAAATTCGTGTGGAACAAGCCGGGTTTCTTCGGGGTCGTTGCTGCATCGACCACATCTTCAATTTGCGTCAGTTGTTGGAGCACCGTCACACATCCGTGACAGCTCTCAGAGGTGTCAATCTGCACTGGAGAGATTAGCATTGGCTCTCAGCTGTTTGTGCTTTGATTTGCAACCTCAAAATGCAAAGCTTTCCTCCACGCTTGGCAGGGATCACCTCCTGTGCTGTCTCTTGATGAGCATCAGCCAGATGTTGATCAGAAATTCAAATACGGAAAGTTCTGTCAGCGACCTTGCAATCGAAAATGAGATTACTGGACTTTATAGCAAAAGCTCACAGCACTTTTACTAGATTTCGCAACCTATGGCGGCGGCGCGACATCACTCTCGCCTTGAAGGTAGCTTGTACAATGAAGCGATAGGTTCGACCATACGGTACGGCTGCGAAACTTGAACCGTCAGATCAACGGACAGAATGCGGCTAGTTATGTTCGACCGCAGATGCCTATGTAGTTTGGCTTAGGGCTAGTGGGAACACCGTATGAGCAACGGGTGTGTTCGATGCCTTGTTTACAGCACACGAATGGGAATTGAACAGCTCAACATCGTAATTTACGCAAGGGGCTCCGATGGCTCAGCCACTTGTTGCGCATGCCAGCCCACCGGCTTCCGCAAGGCACATTCTTTGCTCAGCGGGAGTACGATTGAAGAAGGAGAGAGGTGGCTTAGCGAAGAGTTGGTCGAGAGGAATGAATGCCCTCTCTTCGGAGCTGGCCTTGAGTGGAGCTTCACGACTCCCTAGTTGGGGTGCGAAAGACGATGAGGACGTTTGGTTAGATACATTTGCTGGCATGGATTGGAGCTGACCACAGTGGCGTTCCTGCTGTGGGATTTTTGTCCCTCACAATCTTTTTAAACTCCTCCTCCAATCGCGATCTCCTTTCGTAGCATAATGTAATTTTGAATAACCTTTTGTTGCGAAG
Source organism: Dicrocoelium dendriticum (assembly GCA_944474145.2). Classification (NCBI taxonomy): domain Eukaryota; kingdom Metazoa; phylum Platyhelminthes; class Trematoda; order Plagiorchiida; family Dicrocoeliidae; genus Dicrocoelium; species Dicrocoelium dendriticum. Next base: position 119,825,658 of record OX104065.1, read on the forward strand.
TAGTCGGCTATTAGCTTTCCGGAACGATGCACATCCGTTACAGTCAGCTCAGCTGGTATGCACTTTGCATTTCCCTCCTTCTTTCTTTTATGTATTGCGGCAAAGTAGCTGAGGTGTTTCCCACCTCTAGCTAACGTGTATGATGAAGATGATAATTATATGCCTCGGATAGGCAAACGGAAATCTGACCGTTGAAAAAACATGAAGCAAAGTGCTGGATTATATATACGGTTTTAGACTTTTTCGGGCAATATGAGGGCTCCCTTGAGATAACGCCCGTGCGGAAATACTTGGTTGATATTTTCTAGTATTATAACGAGTTCCGGATCAGGATAGCACACGTGTGCAGGTTGAGTTAAACAAAAGCTAACAACATAAGATGAAGCGTGCGTTTGATCCCCATAGGAATATCTTACTTAAATTGCGCAGCGAAACCGAGAACTCCTCCAGATCACTTCAATAGCACAGTTCATTTTTGTGAATTCCTGTTGTCAGACGAAGATAGCAAGTTTAACTTGACAGATTTGTTAAGAAGCGATTTATTCTAACATGTGCAGAATTTGTCAGTTGATCTCATAACCGCAGACATCCCGTGTTGTTGCTACATTTTATCATCGTACAAATTTTCGAGTTCATTTGTGACCCAATATCATCAGACATATGTCATACTTTTGCAAATTTGCATAGCTTTCAACACAAATTGCAAAGCAATTGACAACGGAAAATTCCGTTCGTACTCCATCAACAGAAGGAAATGTGTGTTTTTGGATCGATAGAATTAATGCAATCCATGCGTCTTTGATCGATTCTTGCAGACAAATCCACGATAACAATTTACAATTCAAGAAGTGCATATCAGCGTACGTAAATAACGAGCCGTGGTAGATTTTACGTGAGAAATACTATCAGGATAACACTTGAGTCTAAAATACCACAACTGTTAATTTCTCCGGAATTTGAGACGAAGGTAGTGGGAGATGCTTGAACTTTTGTACGGGCTTTAGCGAGCCTGATACAACTTGTCAAATGTAAATAACGTGGGAAAATACAAAATCCATGCAACATTCAATGTGAAGTTTAGTACTATAACTTTTTGTTGTCCCTATATATAACCAATATTTACCTAGTTCATGAAAGCTTTGGTCAGTTGTGCTATAATGTTTCTGATCTTTTACTTAGATTAGCGCTGTATGCACTGCCCATTTTATCATTAAATACCCCAATACGCATTGCAGTGCGTTTCGAAGGGCAATACCCGATTTCATTCGCTTAAGTTGTGATGCCGGTGATCGAATTGACCAAGGTTTACTTTAACGTGAATTGTAGTTCATGTTGAGAGCGTGCGTTGCAATCCAATCACACAACGTGTAATCCAAAATTGACCCTCATTCACCATTGTTACTTGCGTTGCACGTCGTGACCTGGTAGCCAAAGTGGTGGAGGATTCAGCTACAGTTCTAATGTCGTAGATTCGAAGCCAGAAATATAAAATTCATGAGATAAAATGACATTGAAATGCTTCGGGTTTGTGCATTGTTTTTAGCCGGGCAACACCTAATTTCCATCTGCTTTCGCTACGGTCATAGTGATCGCAGTGACCAAGGATCACTTCAATGGGAATCGCGGTCCATTACATTGAAGTTCTGCGTCGCAATTCAACCATACATTGTGTAACTTCAAATTACCCTCCATCTAACATATGTCATAATGCATGTCGTCTCCGTTTCCATGTCGTCTGCTGCGCTAAATCTTCCGCTTAGAATCCGTGGCATAATTATTCAAACCGAAGTTAACGGGGTACTTTCCGACAACAAGGTAGTTTCAATAATTTGTGAACATGACCTGTGGTTATAGTAAAATTTACAAAACTAAATTATTCAAAACTGTATTTAAGGAGAACGCTGTGGTTAGGTGGTGACTCGCAACCTTCATTTAAACCTCGGCTCACTTTGAGGTACACCTCGGTCATGCCGAACTCGAGGACCGTATCCTGATTGGATATACTTGGGTGTTGCTCTTCACAACACTGGCACAGCAAGACCGCGGTTTCTTCTTGGATTAGACTCGTCAGGTAAAGATAGCCAGAGCTTGGGTGGAACTCAGATTTTGGTAGCTCTTGTTCAAGTTCATAGGTTAGATGCGCATTAAACAAGAAGAAGCTGAATTGAAATATTGAAAAAAGGGATCGCTCCTTTACACAAGTAATGACAATTATCTACAGAATATGTACGTTCGGTATCACACTGCACTTTACTCGAGAATTCGCTACACTACGCTTCTTCGAGGTTCGCAATAAAGTATCATGTTACCTAACTAATGATGAGACCTCTGCAACAAAATTTTGAGGCTCAGCGAACAGTTCAGGCGAAATCTATGACAACTCAATGGCTGAGGATGTAGGTGGCTCTGAAATTTAATGCTTCGCTGGTGGCCATTTTTCAACTAACATATGTTTGCAATTGTCACCTGGGCGGTATTTTCAAGGAATATCCAGAAGTATGTGCACCACACGTGCTCATAGTGGAAGCCAGCGCCCTAACAGTGGAGTGGACACTGTCCTATCAAGAAAAATCAGAAGGTGCATGTTAAGACGACTTAGGATTATATGGCGGGTGTTGTTGCGCATTTAATTACCTCAGGACGGTGATCTATGATCGCACCAGCCGGTTGCGCGTTTAGAGTGAGGGTAAAGACTTCGGCAGATTTATCCATGTTTTGGGCCATTTCGGGTAGGTACTGAAGCCGTAGTTAAAGAAGGACGTAGTCCTCCATTGTGTACAAGCCTAGGAGTCTTTCCATCTCAGCCAATAGGGTTGGTGGCCTAGCATCTCCTAAACGCAAGGCATAGAAAAACAGTTTGTTTCACGTTCTCGCTGCTTGTTCCAGTTGGGTCACGATTACCTGTTTCTGAGACTCATAAAATCGATCCGTGTTTTGGCTCAACAGATTATCTGAGATGTTAAGTAAAGTACCTAGGAAGGCTCCCTAACAAACAGCTACAAACATACTTTTCGGAAATAACATTATTATGATGCAAAAACGCAAACTCTAACAAGACAAATGAAAAATATGGTTCATCAAATAGGATAGATGAGGCAGAGAGCGATGCGGCAAGGATAGATAAGCAGAAAATGTCAATATCGGATTAAGCCATAGAATATCACAAGCTAACATTTGCATAAAAATCATTAAGACAAGAAAAAGAACAAGCTCAATAAAAATGATTTTGGTGATATCAGGATTGTGCTCGCAGTCGGGTCAGCCATTTTGGGGGTGCCACTCATATGCTAATCGCAAGTGGTAGCACCTAAGATGAATTCCAGATACGGAAGAAGGGAAAACAGTTACATCGTCTGGACCAAATGTTTATTATCAAAAGCTACAAAAAATGGAGGGCAAGTCAGCAGAGGCGGACACAACCACGTGGTATGATTCATGAGGAAGGCCAGAATTAGTTAGGTACAATCAGTTAAAAATTTTGACGATCGGAGAATACACATTTGAGTGAAAGAATTGACTCAAACTATTGAAAGCTGAATGATTCATGTTCGCTTCAGTCTACGGATTTAGGAACGGGGCGCTATGCCTCGGATATACCAACGGAAGTCCAACTGTAGCCATGCAGAAAGAAAGATACGAAAATGCTATGGAACCTTTTATAAAAATGACGCTATACTAGGTTTGGCTATAAATAACACAGCAACATGAGAGATTTTGAAGGAAGGTTTGAGTGAGAAAGGAATTTGCATTTATTTTCTGATGGATTTTCGGGTTCCACCTCATAATAGCGTTCGTGTGCAAGCAAGCAATACGCTAAATTCTCAACGTGAATACTTTACTTAAAATCCCGCAGCCATTAATTTTCCGCGTCTTCTTATTTTCAGATAATGTGAGCAATATTTACTCGATGAAATCGCAGTATAACAGTTGATCTTTAATGAAATGTGCAGATTATTTCAATTCGCTTAGAATCCCAGACATAATGAAAGATTACGTCTGTTGAACATTGCAGACAATTTGAGTTCATCGGTAACCTTATATCACCAGACATTTGACATTCCTTTGCATTTGTGCATATATTTTCATATACTAATTGGAGCATTAAGGACAGCAGAGGCTTCTGTTCCGACTGGATAACCGGTATGAACATGCCATTGTGAAATCAAAAATGTGTCATTTAAGCAATAGGAATTATTCAAGACAAAATGTTGCACGGTATAGTGTTCAGGCCGAATAGGATGATATCAGTGGAGGCAGATAACGGTTTTAGAGGATTTTATATGCATCGATAGTTTTCATCCATCTACACTCAGGGATTTACTTGAGTCTAAGGGTTCTCAATAATACTTTTAAAAATTATGTCCGTCACAAACGTATTATTTCCCAGCGACTTATTTTATCGGAATAGGTTTAACTTTTTTGATGCGAGCCTGATAAAAGTGTTCCATGGCACTAAGTAGCAATTGTTCTACATTTATTGTTAGGTTCAGCAAGATAAATCGCTTTGTTTGCCCATCTATTAAATCTCTCTCTACCTAGTCACCGAAAGATTGTACTTGTTCTGTTCTATTTTTCACAGGTCTAATCTATATTAGCGTTTTGTTGACTGCCAGTTACGTTAGTAAACACACAACATCGAGTATCGGTGTTTCTGGCAGGCGGCATCCAATTTTCACCAACTTCAATATGGTCCTAGTGATCGAATTGACCAAGGTCCACTTCAATTAGAATCACGGTCCATATTTAGGTTACGCTTCATGATCCAATCACACAACGTGTATTTCAAAATGGCACTCTAACGAACATAAACGTTCAGGGCTATTTAGTCCAGTCAGGGCTATTTAGTCCCGCAACGTTACCGAATCTCCGCCGTCATCCAGTGAAACTGCATAAACCACGGTCTGATAGGATTAGGATGGAAACTCGTCGGTCGCGACTTTATAGATCAAAGGAATTCGCTTCCAGATCATGTGATTAAGGAACCTATGGTTGAGGGTTTTGCGCGCCAGCTCGACGCTCATGGGTGGCAACACCAAACCTTTGATTTTCCCTAACTGACTCACCTTCACTATTCAGTTCTCTTGGAAGGACACAATATCTTGCTATTCTACTTGCTTAGCTCTTTTCAGTTTCTCTTTTTGCCTCCTGCGTTTACTTTTCTCTGTTTCTTACCGCAGGTATCATGAGCAGCATGGACTGCTAAAGCAGGATTCGTGGGCATTAATTGGTTGGGCAGGTTTTGGTGCGGTACTTGTTTTAGGTCCATCAGCATACCAAAGTCTGCCAACTCCTGGTTTAACCACCCGCTGAAGAAGGAACACTCGCAGGATAATCATATCGTTCCAGTCCCGCTTGAACTTTAATTTGAACTGATACTTGTCGTCACCGTTCTCATGTTTTCTGTATCCAACCATGTATCGTCCATGTTTATTGTGTATCGATGTTACCAGATCTGTAGATTTCTGGTATTAAACATACCTTAATATTTTGACTGCACGATTATTTATTTAGATGTACTCAGGTCACCAGCACTGGTATCAAACTCATTTCGACATTTATTACAAGTTCCGGTGCGCTAAGAAAAGATGTGGTGCCGCAATTCTTATTTTCTACCTACGTCTGCATCATGTCTCTCCTGGAAAAAAGCCATCTAACTAAATCATATCGACGGCGTTAAGCATTTTACCTAAAACATTTCAACCAAACAGCAATTATTTTTGATGTGCCATTACAGTGTTGAAAATCCTGCTGCCTGCTGTTGAGTCTATACGAATAAGAAATGATCCCTTTCTCACATGCTAAGTAAGTTCTATATCAGACCGTCTTCTACTTAGGATCGATGGAAATATCTAGAAATATATCACACCAGAAAAATACGTTGTCCTCACATTAAACCAGGGATTATCGTGTTGATTCCACGTGTATGACAAATGCAAAAATGTCAGACGATTTTCGCTTTACGTTTTCCTAATGAGAACACACAACTTATTTTAAATGCTTGCTTCATAAATTCACTAATGCTTGTATTCTGTCACGCTAAACCTTTCGCTATTTTGTGACCTTTCTAGGCCTAGAATTACAGGATTTTAGCTGCTTACCAAGTCTCGTGATTACGTATCTCTCTGCCGATACATACCGAACTTATATTTGGCTTATGTTATTTTCCCTACTGAGGTCCAATTTTGCAAACACATTACTTGGAATATATTCACGTAGAACAGCCATCCCAGTCACAATTCACCAAGTAAGTGTATATGTACCTCATCAAGTAGACGAAAGAACAACGCTATATACGAGGTGTTCCATCCATATTGTTCATTGCACAACATGTTAAGCCCATTCCTCCGCAAAGTATTCCCCCTTACAGATAATTCACTTTTCCTAACGATGCTTGTTTTTTGTAAATCCTCCTAGAATTTACTTTCTGGGATGGTGTGCACGTTACCTGTAGCATTTTCCTGAGTCCCCTCTATGGTTTGGAAACTAAGTCGTTTCAACATGTGTCAAGTTCGAGAAACAAGAAAAACTATGCAGGGTCTATATCCGGAGAAAACGGCGGCTGGGGCACGACGGGAGTGTGATGTTTTGTTGAATAGCTGCGGACAATGAGCGATGCTTGTGACGGCGCGTTTTCGTTATTCTACAGCCAAGTCTGGTTCTCCCACAGCTCATGCCACTTTCTGCGCACCGCATCCCTCAAACGCGCTAGAACTTGCTGGCATGATCCAACGCTGTTGACCACTTCGTCAGCAACCTCTCAAACACTTGGAAGGCGATTTCCACAAATCATGGCACGAACTCTCTCGACACGGTCATCGTCAATACGGGTAAATATCGTCCAGGCTTGGGATCGTCACCGATTAACATTCTGACGTATTTAAATCACTTAGTGCGTTACAGCACTGCCTGCAACGCATACAGTCCTCCCCGTTGGCTTGGCTAAATAATTGAAATATCTGTAAAAGTATTGCCAATTTTGTAGCAAAATTGCAAACATATACTTTGCGCTTTCAGCCTTTTCTTTTTTGACACTAATCCGATGAACAATTTGTGCACCTGCTCACTTCAGCGGTTGCTGCTCCCAATCAACGAGCAGTGCGAAATGCGGCAAATGACAATTTGTTGTCTAAGCAAGTCTCTACATGTGCTAGGTAATTACAGCGCAGTCCCTCTGCTAGTTGGCCCGCTATTTCAAAAGGTCCGTTTCTTTTTCTACACCCCTCGTATGCGTACATGAGTGACTACGGCTCTTCAGTCATTTCAACCCAGCTGGTATTTCGACGGACTACCTCGCCATAATCCACGAAATTAGTGGTGCATTCCGTTTATCATCTTCATACACATTAGATAGAGGTGGAGAACAGCTCAGCTACTGTGCCGCAATACACAGAAAAAGGAAGAATATGCAACTGGTGCAAGCCGGCTGAGCTACAGAAAACGGATGTGCAGCGTTCAGGTAATCTACCAGCCGGCTACTGTACGTTAAAAATCATTATGCAAAAATATATAAGGCTAAATAATGAGATCGTGGTTGGAGGGGGAGGCTAAGAGTGACGGGGTGGGGACAACGAAACTCACAGCACGAACGTCACTGAGGTCGGCTCCTAGCCATATCAGCAAGTGTGCCCCACGAATCGTGTTCGTTGTCTTTCGGGCCCCAACCAGGGAGCCGAGACGCTCCAAACGATGGGAGCTCAGAAGTGAGGGCCTTCATTCCTCTCGAACAAGTCATCGCTTGGCCACCCCTCCTCTTCTTCCATCCACACCCCCGGCGAGCAAACAACGCACGCCGCGGGAGTCGGTGGGCTGGCATGCGTAACACGTGGCCGAGCATTCCGTTAGTGAAGTAGTGTTAATTATTCCTTCTTTACCTGTTGCTTTGCCATTGTCGCATGAGCGCAGTATTCATTATCTCCATGACACAGATGTAACAGAAAGTTCATTCATTTCTCCGGTGTGTGAATCTTCACCTGTGACACAAGAATGTATAAAAGGTTTAGGAAACCAGTTCAGAATAATGCGTAAGATGTGGCCGCCAGTATATGGTCCATATTTACAATCTAGCAAACGACGTTTGCTGCCTAGTAATTTGTGTTACTCGATATGCTTCGCAAAGGCATCCCTGCATTTGCCTTATTGGTTCACGATCTACTGAAGCTTTGTAATTATAACTAATAATTCTGGTAGCAACGAGTCTAAATACTGGTAGCTCGGGTTGGCGGTTGAAGCATGGATTGGTTCTCAGAGTTCTGCAATTGTACAATGAACAATGAATTTATACCTGTTAAGATGCAATGCTTTACAACTCATGTTGGGTGTTTTTGAAGGGTTATCGAAAAATAACTAGCAGTGGGTTATTTACGTGCAAAACAGGGAATTATCGTTTGTATTGCTTTAGTTCTGCGATTCGTCTTGTTTCACAGCACAAGCACGCAACAGCAACTAATCCAAAGCATATTCCAGGAGAGGGATGGCGGTGTAGTGCAAAATAAACAAGTATAGTTGAGTTAGTCATCCAAAGTATTGACAGTAATGGTACAGAATTGACCTATTTCGGAAGAGAATTTCACGGGTGACACACGCGGACGGAGAAATGTTTCCGGCCGTGCGGGTGGCTGTACAGTTCTGCCAGTTTTAGCTGGTGACCTCACAATTTGTTATGACTGCTGAGCTGCAGTAAAGGTCGGCACACAAAATGTGGATTGTGTAGAATTAAGTACACCATTATCAAGCCACTTCGAAAATACCGATAACGTCGGCTGGATACCCCAAACGTTCGAGCCTCTCCTTGGATGGAAGATGCTGTATTCCGATAACCCAGTTTGAATCGCGAAATAACGGACGCTCCAATGATCTAAGGTCGTGTTTTAGCCATGTATGCCAGTCCTGAATGACATATTCGACCTGAGAACAACATACACACTAAGCATCTGCAAGAAAATAGAGCCATCGTTTTGTCCCAACGACCGTCGTAACAGTCCCACATGTTGGCTACCAGTTTTTGAGGCTTTCGCAGATTGCCTGGAACAAACTAGATCATCCTGAGCCGGTGTGACCAAATCAGGTTCGGTGGTAGCTAGCTGCAGCACGTGCATTCCGAGCCTGCAACGATGGTAGGTCTAATGTCGTATGGAGAGCACCTTGCATTTACTCACGTTGAATTGCAGTGCAATTTGGAGGAACCGGTGATGTACCGTGTCTAGTTAGCACTGAAGCAGCTTTTGGTCACTATTCCCCTGAACCCTGCGCTAAGTCTTGATTCTATCGCAAGCAGCAGAAAGTTAGATATAATTGCCTGTTTAAGGTCATTGATAAATACCAAAACAATCGCTGACCTAGAATTGGGCATTGAGATACACCAACTTCAAGTAGTATGGGGACAAATAAAGAGTTCCGAACCCTGACTACCAATAGCCGCTGAAGTTGATAGTTAGCGATGCAGCTCAGAAGAGGATCACCGATCCCTAACTCAGTAGCTTGGAAAGAAATATTCGACGATCTAGACAGTAGTGTGCTTTCGAGGAATGCAGGTAACTCACATCCGCATCCTTTCAGCGTTGGGTGACTGGGTCCAGCTATGCCGTGCTACGAGCAAATTCGTTGTGCATAATCGATTTCGACAGAAGCCGTGCTGCTCAAAAATAATAAGGATAGAAATTATTGAGAAGGTTGGAAATTTTTAAATGCCCCACCAGCGCATCGGTTTTGATGGATTTCATCACATAAGACAGTATAGTGAGAAGGGAAACTGATCGGTAGTTTGAAGCCTCGGTTCTGCTTCAAACTTTGTGAACGGATGTTATTACGCAACTGTTCCGTATGGCAGGAATCATGTTCTGCTTTAAACAGCGCTGAGACAACTGAGCTAGTGGCTCTGCCATTTGACGTGCTGATGATCCCAGTACATCTGAACGAATATTATAGCAACTCGGGCATTTGTGCTTGAATATTACGGTCAGCTTCAGAAAGACAGTTTCGGTGGTAATGGAGATGTGAGTGAGTCACGGCGGTGGGCTGATAAAGCTGTAGGATCGCTTGATGGTAGTATTCTGGAAGGAGAATGCATATTGCATCTTTAGCGCATTTGCTGGTTCCGTTGCCCTTCATGTTGGGCCATCAGCCGTCGTAAGTTGCGTAATAACTTGCCTCAACTTCTGTAGAACATGGACATTTTATACAGCAGTGTGATTGGCGCTGAAGCTTTTCATCATTATCTGCTGATGCGCGGTTTTGTCCTATTTCAGCACTTCAGTGCAGTGATTTCGTTGGGCTACGTAGTTATGCCAGGATTCTGGTGTTATGAATAATCTGCACTCGCACCAAGCTGCGTTTCCTACCGCCAGCAACTATCGAGTGCTTCTCCTTAAAGAACATACTGTTGCCGACGGTTTACAAACTTTTGTCCAGAGGCACGTGTAACCAGTCGATATCCAGTGGATTTTTGGCGAGAAACGACTAGGTTGTGGCACTGACGGGGTGGGCTAACCAGCCTTAGAATTCCATGGTTCGCCATCGCGTGATCCTTAGTTCGGTATTTAGCATAGCATATGAATCTCAACCTAATAACTGCATGATCATAATGACCTAACGAACAGTCTACAACCAACGTACCAATCAAAGTTCTTTTTTGGTAAACACAAGATCAAGAACGGTTGGCTTGTTAACTGTTCTGAATTGAGTGGACAAAATAAGGTCGTTATAAATTGGGTCACTGATTACAATATCCCACGGATCGGCTTTAAATTGTCTTCCGCTGTGGTGGTAATTTTTAAACAAACCACATCCAAGTCACCTATAGTTAAGAGGTGTGTGTGTCTTGCTTTTATAGTTCACTGTGGGACAGTTGCAATTTGATACTCCGTTTCAGATATGGAGTTGGGGGTACGGTGCGCGTGAGATCTAAGACAAGGGTCTCTGCCAATTAACTGCAGGCGGCACCAAAACGAATTAGAAATTAGAACATCTAAATCCTCCATGACCTCGCACTTGAAGTTGCTTCGGTAATACAGAACTAAGCCTACTAATGTTGTCATTCTTTCGTTCCTAATATGTGGCATGCCAGATAACGAAATTTCAGTTTTCGTCATTTCAGTGTGTAAGCACGTCTCCTTGATGTCGATAATATCATATTTCTGGGAAACCTACCGCTTTCACTTCGATCAGCTTGTTGAAGGGACTCTAAACATCCGTGCACAAAGAAAGCCAGTTAATCGGTCTGTCCAGAATACCACAGACACGGACAGTATAATCTCCAGCGTTCGCTTACGTTTTAGATAGAAGCGAATGTGTGAAACTTACACACGGCCAGATATGCCTGCTAGGTTTACTAATGATTTAAATTAGAATTAAACACATATAAGTACATTTAAAATAAGTATAAATTTGCAAGTGATAGATAGCAAAGGTAGTGGACCAGAATGGAGAATGGGAAATTCAAGAAACTATTTATTCAATGTAAATAAAGTCGTCATTCATTTCTTGCAAAATTGAAGCAAATTTCCGAAAAACCTAATATTTCAACTCATGATGTCGCTACATGCCTTCTTTCACATGACTCTAAGGTAAAATCTGTTACATACCGACTACATGACTACGGCCTTCTCTAGTAGGTCTTCAACCACCAGTCCACGAGTGAAAATTGTGCCTCTCGGTAACTTATGAGAAAATGGGTTTCGTAAACCTAGGCATAGATGAGATGATTGAACATTTCGCCTATCCGAAAAACTGCCCCCTGTTACCCACTTAGTAGCAGGAGTGCCTTTACGCCAATGAAACCAGTTGAAGACGTTTGAAAAAGCAAATAAGCAGCGAGTTCGTATGCATTTACATTGAATTAATAGTTTCATGAATCATTGTGCACAGTGTGAGGGATAATTTTGCGGTAGTGGATATCGTACGAGTTTTAAATTTTCCCAATCTAACGGTATGCTACCTCGATATCACTTTACTCTTCACCAACTTACCATTTGTTTAGAATAGAAAATTTATATTTGAGTATGTTTATTCAAACCAAAATATGTCAACATAGCCACGGTGATTCTAAAGGAGCTACTCTTCAGCTGCATATTCAATATTCATTTTCTATTTAATGGCGACATATACTGAGTGCGATGGCGTAGCGATCTTTTCCCCACTGCGCCCTCGCTGACGTTTTCATGAGTATGCTGGAACAGGGAAAGATAAATCAACCACCTCATATATCGGTTTATATTGCCGTTCCGTAGACGACATCTTTGTCTTGTGTCACTCGTCTCGAAGTATCGAAGAACCAACAAATACGTTCAAATAAGGCCATTTAGCAATAATGTTCATCTGCGAATTTGAGGAAAACACTCACTTTCATTTCCTCTATGTCATCTTAGAAAGCCTGGATAGGATGCGCTACAACGCTGCATCTATTGGCCAAGTGCGTGGAATGGGCAGTACAAAAGCTTCTACAACTTTGTGCCACTTAGGTTTAAAAGGAACTTGATAACTACCCTAGAGAGCCGAGCTGAACGTACCTGCTGGAACCACAAGCTTCCGAAGGAACAAGAGCGCATACGCGTAGTGCTATGGGAGAATGGCTATGCTGGCAGATGCATCAAAGTCAACAGGGAACATAAGAAGAAAAGCCTGTAGTTTTGACGATAGAACGTAAGCTATCCTTCCTACAGTTGCCATATAAGGGTGAGGTAGTGGCGGAATTTCTATCGCTTGGCCTTTCATTTGCACTCAGAGATACCTATCCAACAGAAAAGATAGAAATCCAATTCACTTTCATTCCGATGGTGAGACTAAACTCAAAAATTAAGAGGCCTGTCCACAACAACTCAATGTGTATCCACTTATCTTCATGCTCCCATGGAGCAAAATACATTGGTCGTAAGACAAAACGTTTATCTGAGAGCATGTAGGAATAGCACCCGGTAGAGCTTAGAACTGGAAGAGGTAAAACAGCCAACTATTCAGTAGCTGCGAAGCTAGCCGATACAAGGTATGCCACAATATTCATTGGTTCGTTCAAAATTATCTAGCATGCCCCACAGAACCGCACGAACTATGTCCGCAAGCGACTAATAGAAACCGCTGAAGCAATTGCTATCCGACTGTATGAACCGGAGCTATGTGTTCACAAGAAGCTAACTAAAGGCTTTGGACTACCCTGACCCAAACGGCCGGTGAACTCTGACCCACTATGTCACAAGCGGACGGTTCTCGTGGCTTACCAGAGAGCGCTGTCATCATCCAGTTAAATCGCTATAGAAGTAACGACTTGTCATGTTTGTCGGCACAATAAGATTTGCGTCTAATTGTATAACACAGAAGAGGAACTATAGAAAATAAATGTTCATTTATAGTGAATTTGAAGCACTTTTATTTCCATTTCGTATATTCCATATATTGGTCGTCATCACATGGTTTTAGGCTGGAGTAAACGGGCTATAAATAGTGTATTCGTTATTTAACACTCGTAAATCTAATGGAATGCAGTTCAGAATAGTTATATTTGGGAGTTGCTCTTCCCAACACTGGCAAAACCCGCACGCCTTTCCGACTTTTTATAGAATGAGTTGCATCCTAGCTCAGGCGATGCCCAACTGACAAGTAGAAACAAAGATGAAAGCGAGGTTGCGGTGTGCCGGTGTTGGGAAGAGCAACACCCAAATATATCCGTTCAGAATAAGGTACTGGAGATCGGAATGACCGAGGTTTACCTCAAAGGGATCTGATGTCTCAATAGAGGTTGCGAATCTCAACCCAACCACACAGCGTGCTCCCTAAATTCAGGTATGAATTAATTACCGCGGTGACAATCGTTGCTCACGGATCTCACTAGCATAGTTTTTAGGACGTCAGCAATGAAATACAAAGCACACAGTTCAAACCCTGCTCAGACTATCTCCACTTGACGAATCAACCAAGACGAAACCGAGGTGGTGTTGTGCCATTGTTGGGAACAGCAAAATCCAAATATGCCCATCCAGGATACGGTCCTCAAGATCGGAATGAGCGAGGTTTATCTCAAAGTGTGCTGAGGTCTCAATGTAGGTTGCGTTTCGCAATATGAACTGCAATTCACATTGGTCAATTCCATCACCAGTATCATAGTTTAGGCAGATGAAAATTGGGTATTCCTCTTCGAAACGCACTGTAATTTGCATTGTGTTTAACGATAGATTAGGCAGTGCATACTGCGCCAATCTAAGTAAAACATCAGAAAAAAATATAGCACAACTGACTAAAGCGTTCATGAAATAGTTAAACAGCGGTTTTAGATAGGGACAAACAAAAGTTATGTTACTAAAATTCGCATTGAATGTTAAATGGATTTTTGATTTTCCCACGTTATGTCACCTAGATAACTTGAATCAGGCTTGCTCAATCCCTCACAAAAGTTCAATCATTTCCCACTACCTTCGTCGCAAATTCTGGAAGAATAAATATTTTGTGGTATTTTAGACTCAAGTATTGACCTGATAGTATTTCTCGTATAAAAGCTACCACGGATAGTTATTTACGTACGCTGATATGTACGTCTTTAATTTTAACTTTTAATCATGGGTTTGTCTGCAAGAATCGATCAAAGTTGCATGGATTGCACAAATTCTATCCGTTTTACAACACCCATTTCAATCTGTTGATGGTGTACGAACGGAATATTCCGTTGTCAATTGCGTTGCGATTTGTGTTCAAGAGCTATGTAAATTTGCAAAAGGATGATATGTCTGATGATATTGGGTCACCAATGAACTTGAAAATTTGTACGATGATAAACAGTAGAAAGGACACGGGATACCTGACGTTCTGAGGTAAATTGGCAAATGCTGTACATGTTAGAATAATTCGCTTCTTAACAAATCTGTCAAGTTAAACTTGCTATCTTCTTCTGACAACAGGAATTCACAAAAATGAACTGTGCTATCGAAGTGATCTGGAGGTTTCCTCAGTTTGGCTGCACACCTTTTCATAAGATATTCCCATGGAGATCAAGCGGCTTCCTTGCTACTTACCTATTGTTTAAGTCAACGTGCACACGTGTGCTATCCTGATTCGGAACTCGATATACCGCTAAGAGATATCAACGGAGTCTTTCAGCGCTGGCATTATCTCAGCTTGGCCTTCATCTTACTGACATAATTTTAGCCGAAACAGAACTAAAATCCTAGTTAAAATCCAGCCCATTGCTTCATGTTCTTGTCCACGGTCAGATTTCCATTTGCCTATCCGAGTCATAAAATTATCATCTTCATTATACGCTTTAGCTCGAGGTGGGAAACACCTCAGCTAATGTGCTGCAATACATAAAAGAAAGAAGGAAGGAATTGCAACAGGTGCAGGCCAGGTGAGCTAACGGTAACGGATGGGCCACGTTCCGGAAGGCTACTAGCCGATTACTAGGCACGAAAACAAATTATGGTGTAAAATTATATTATGCTACGAAATGAGATCGTGGTTAAGGAGTTTAAATGGAATGGGGAGGGACCAAGGAACTCACAGCAGGAAGCTACTGATGTCGGCTCCAAGCCATGTCAGTAAGTGTATCCAACCAAACGTCCTCATCGTCTTTTGGACCCCAACCAGGGAGCCGTGAAGCTCCAACCGAGGGCAGCTCCGAAGTGAGGGCCTTGGTTCCTCTCGACCAACTTTTCCGTAAGCCACCCCTCCTCTTCTTATATCCTTACCTCCGATGAACAAAGGACGTACCTTGCGGGAGCCGGTGGGCTGGAATGCACAAAACTTAACCGAGCCATCGGAGCTTGGTGCGTGAAATGTGGGTGCTGGGTTGTTCAGTTCCCTTTCGTGCGCTGTAAACAAGGCATCGAACACGTCCGTTGCTCACACGGTGTTCCCACCAGATGTGAGCCATTCTAAAAAGGCACCGACAGTGGAAAATAACTGGACTTCTTATGTCCGTTGATCTAAGGGTTCAAGATTCGCAGCCGTACAGTATGGTCGAACCTCCCGCTGCATTGTACACGATACCCTTCAAGACGAGAGTGATGTCGCGCCGCTGCCATAAGTGGCGAAAAGTAGTAAAAGTACTTTGGGCTTTTGCTAGATGGCCCGTTAATTTATTTTCGATTCCAAGGAGCTGATAGAACTTCCCAGGTAGTTGAATTGCTGAACTCATTCTGGCTGATGCTCATCAAGGGGCAGCACAGGTAGGTATCGCTGCCAATCTTTGGGGGAACGCTTTGCATTTCGTTGGTGCAGAGCAAAGTCCAAAGCGGCTGAGAGCCAGTGCTAATCTGTCCAGTGCAGCCGGGCACGTCTGGGACTGTCATAGATGGGCGCAATATCGTCTGTATACTTCGATACAAGCAGTCGTTTTCCTGGTCGGATCTCCATACCTTCTAAGTCCTATCCTGTAAGTGCAATCTCCATGACTACTTCAATTGCGAAGTAGAAGAGGAAAGGTGACAATTGGCGTCCTTGTCTCACACCCCTGCGTGAGCTACGCACGTATAATTCCCAGATAATATTTACAAATTTCTACGACACACCTTTCCTAAGTAGACAGTCCCAAAATTCCAATGGTTTAACCGAATCGAAAATACATTTGATGTCGAGGAACACGAAAACGGTGGGCCGCTAATATTTGTGGCGTTGCTCCAATAACTGAGGCAAGGTGATTGCGTGGTAGATTCAGCCACCACTCCGACGAAACCCGGATTACTAATCACAAATTTGACTTTCACGAGCGGCAGTCAGTCTGTGAAGGAATACAGAGGTTTGTAATTTGGAGGCAATGGGGATCAGACTGAATCCTCTATGATTGCGCAATTCCGAACGTGAGCATCCTTTGAAGATGGCAGCAATGACGGAGCGGCTCCAGTCGATATGGACAGTTTACTGCTCCCACCGTTTCACGAGTAATTCATGCAAATCATCAATAAGAGCAGGGCCCCTGAATTCGAAGATGGCTGGACAAAGATCATTTGGTCCCGCGGTTCTGTTCAACTTCTACAGCCCGATCTCACGTTTGCTTATAAGCTAGAGGGCGGATCTAAACGGACAGCTCAGGGAGCAAGGAGATCACTGGTCGGTGAGTAGTCGAACAACTAAATTCTTTTTCAAGATGCTTAGCCTAATGCTGTATGCGTGACAACAAATTGCGGATAGGTTGTCCACACTTATCATAAATTCCTCCACTAACACGCGGTCTCCTGTTGCTAGTTTCCCATATCAGACGGAATAGGTTTCGATGATAACCACAGGCAGGGTCTGCTTCCAACTATGACGCACGAAGATACCAACAGTATTCGCCCGTGGTTATACCCAAATCTCTTCATGTTTATCTAGGTGGTGAATCATGCTTACCAGGCGGTTACTGGGCTGTATTGCATTCCATCCCGGATGTATGGAACAAGTATACGAACATAACTCCTTCGCCAGCACGGAGCTCACGTCTTCCCAACAACGAAGACACAGTTCGCTGGGGCATAGAAAAGTGAGTTGGAGTGTGCATTGCAAGTAGGCACCTTGTCAATAATTACGTCAAACACAGCCAGACATTTCATGTCACACAGGTGGTTACATGTGTTACGCGGGATTCCGATAGACAGACAGACAGACAAGTCTAGTCCGACTGCGATGGCAGAGCACAGCATATGCTTCATCTAAGCCGATCCTGTCAATTGCACAATGGCATGAATTTGTCCAGACTTGTATATAGACTAACACAAACCGAACGAAGAAACAAAAACACCCATAGATAATGTAAATAAGAATTCGTAGTAGGTTGCTTTGAAGGTAAGACTAAAAGTAATCTTCATCAAGTTATTCGAAATCGCACGTACATCGATAGGTAAGCAACAAGAGCTGCCGGTAATACGTAAGCAACTGAGTGCAGTCGCTCCTAGCTCCGGACAATATTAACAAAACCACCGTTCCTGCAACCGGGCTTGGAGTTGTAAACTTACCACCTAACAGCGTGAAACGCATGGTAGAGTAAATGTGGGTGACAGCAATTATGGATGCAATCCATCTCACTGCACTCAGAGAGCAACATATGCAAACAGCCACGGACAAATATTTTAAAACTGGAACCGTCTAAACCAAGCTTGACTGTCATCTTCAAGTAGGCCATTATGGTACACAATGGCTGCAAAAAACACATATAATGCGGCACAGGCGGATTGTTACTGTGCCAGGAGCTTAAGAACCAGACACTCAATGTCATCGCACAGCGGCAGCGAGTAGGTGAATGGCTTGTCTGGTAATCAAGACAGATTTTACCAGGCTTTAGCCGCCGCAATACTTCGCTTGTTAGCGGCGTACCACGTAACGTGTGATGACTGCTGAGTGCTGGGATTATCTGAGTGTCACTTCGTACCAAATACGACAGCAGATTCAGGCGACAACGCCGTACAACCGCTGTGAGTGTGATTTCAGTGCCTATTTGATTTTCACTTTCTCTACTCCAGGAGCATTTGCATATTACAGTAAATGATCTTGCCAAAGGTTCGTTGTTTTCTACTACTTACGTATGCTCGTAAGGTACTCGCTGTTAGAGGGATACACTAGGAATACTGCATAATGATAACATTGGGGATAGTTAGCCAAAGGGTGAACAAAACCTTATATCCATAACATCATGTCAAGTAACAAATAGTGAAAGGCCTATTGTTGTCTTCCGTCCAAATGTCCAAATGACTAGGAAATAATCGCAGCGTCGCTGTGATGGCATAATTTCACACAATGTGACATACCTGCGGCATGAGAACAGCAGCCTAATTTTTCCATGAAGAGATAACTACATGTCTGTGCATCATTCGCCTTGTAACTCGACAAACAAGCCACATGCATGAAAAGGAACAGCAGTACTCCGGCTAGCACATTATAGAAAATAAACTGGTTTCTCAGTGCTTCACATTACGCTCGTGATTTGACTTCACAAACAAGATGGTGCGTTGGGTGCATGCCCAGTGGAAAATTGCATTTCTGATGAACACCAAACTCTTGCAGTTGCGCACAATCCGTCATATCTTCTGCAGTATCCTAAATTTATGTGTAAATCAATGAGCAAACTATGTGCGCAGCGCTGCGGAATGTCGGCATTGCAGCTACTGGTCTATCATACTTCCTTCACAACTGCAAATTCAATGACTACTAGTTATACGTTTGAAGGGTAATTACATTTAGCTGCAATGAGTAATAATATTATTCATAATAATAATACTAAAATAATAATTTAACCGTATGTTTTCTCGTGGAGCCCAAATCCCGAGCCCACGATTTGTCGGATCGTAATAAGTTGGCAGCATGCTCAGGCATGCGTGGCCTTCAATTTTTGGGGATTTCACATGTAATGGGGATTTGTATGCGAATATTTTGTTTGGTGGATTTGTTCCCCTATTCTTCCCTCTTGCGTGCATTCGCGTTTGGTTGATTTTGGTGCAACCTGGTTGCGTTATAAATGAGGCGGTTTGTTTTGGGAAAGGAGTATGAAAAAGCATGTAACAGTAAAATTCCCTAAACAAATTCAGATGTGTAATGCACAACCTTACTTAAGAAAGTGTAGTACTACAGTTGGTGCAAGTTGGAATAAGGCAGTTAGAGATTTGGGAAAATAAGGAAGTAGTTAACTCTAGTAAATCATCAAACTTAAGTTTCTTATCGGAATATTTTAGGTAGTATTCACATCATAGGGTGTTAAAACATAGCGTGGTGCATGGACATTACTTGGTTTAATTATGTTGTTAATCTAATCAGATTGTGTTTTGGGCAGCTAATTGGTCCAGATGCTGGGGGAGCTCAGTTATATACATTTTAGGCTTCACTTGTATTTGGGTTGTTAGAGTTTGCGTGAATATGCATGGGAAAATTAAGGTTGCAAAGGAAAAAGAAACAGATATGTAGACAAGGAAATAAACACCCGTTCACTGCAAAGCCAGGACTTATTCAGTTCATTGTAGTTTTATAGGAGATGGTAAATACAGGTTATTTGTAAATTGTGCGAGATTTTGCCGGCTCTTGGCGTATTGGTGCAAGGGAAATGCATCACAAATAAGAGAGAGTCTATGGTCTAACAAGTAAGGTAATGGGAAATGTCGGCAAGACAGTAGGACGGTAGATATGAAGTAACTAGGAACCAGGAACACAGCAGATTCAGTGCAGAATGAAGTCTGATAAAAAGAACAAGTGAAGTAATACGGGCATTCGTGCTGCCTTCCCTCGGGGACCTGCTTCCATGCGGGGTCGTATCTCGAGCGGATTCACCCGCACCTCCTCGCGCTATCTGGTCATGAGTCTGACTTATGAGTGTGGCACGCTGGCTACTACTGATTTTATTCATCATTTGGGCAATAGTTGATTTTTGGTGAGCGAGTTACACAAGCAAGTCAGCTCTTTCGTTATTCATAGTCATTTTGCATGCATGATGACCTGGATCACCGGTTGGCGTTATATGCCAATAAGTATGAGTTCAGCAGTTCAGATTGGACTGTTTTCCACTGTTTTCGCACTTTTATATTTACCAGTGTGTCTTTTGGCGTTGATATATATGTTCCTTACAGGTTTTAAACCATCACCTCAGGAGATTGGCATACTATGTACCAGCAGAAATACAGGAAAATATGTTTGAAATAGTTATTTTATGAGGTAAGATTTTTAACGAAATCAGTAGCCAATTAGCATATCTTTATTGGATGCCATATGATTGGGTGTGATGACATATTGCAGAAGTTTGGAATAACAGGTAGCTTCATTACTGAGTTAAATTCTCTTTTCAGTACGCACTATGCGATTCAAATTATCCGGATGTCACAAGACAATAGAATAATTACAATTTAAGAAGAAGAGATAAAGAGAGTTATGAACATATTTTCGTTTCTCCATCCAAAATTGGGACTTCAATGGTGACGACTTCGATCATACAGGTCATATATTGTTTGCCCTCAATGAAATTAACGCATCAGTAGGCACTTAAAGACTAAATATTTTTATTATATGCTGCATGGTGAGAAATGCTTTTAAGTTCATTTTAAATTTTGTTAGGTTCTCACTTGCCCGTACTTTCAATTGTAGCTGGTTCCATATATGAGTATACCTCACCAGGAACAAGCGGCCGTGGATGGCTAAATTCCTATTTTTTCCAGGTAGTGAGTAACTCCTAATTATTGTGGGAGAGTTTGAAACCTTTTGCAAATTGAGGTCTAGTCCCTTAGTGTACACCCGACTGTGCATATTGTTATAAAGTAGTACAAAATTATTTCTCAAGTGGCGTAGCCATAGACAGGCCAGTTTAAGGCGGCAACAACGGACTTCCCAGTTTGGAGGGATCGACGGGCGAACAATGGGTTTCGTGAAATAACGCTGAAAGTTTCCCAGAACAATTCGATCCATTCTACTCAGTTGGCTATATATACTACTGCAGTGCCCCAACATGAGTCTCACGATTAACTAAATCTTTTCCATTCTCTCTTCGTGTAGAACGAAGGATTTGATGATGTAGGCTTTCAATTATCCGCACTTAGGTTTTCTGATATGAGACATATTCGGACAAGTTTAACGATGCGGGATATATTACTCTAAGTTCCCCAACTGAAGAGGAGTTTGGGATGTTTGTACCTCCTAGGATGATGGAGCCATCCGGTATGCAACATCCACACCCAATCACTTTTGATTTTTCAGCAGATAATTTTATGGATCGATTTTTACTAAACGAATCTAGCCCAGATACTTTCTCATGTATGCACTTAAGACCCGACTCAAAGCTCTCGGGTGGAAATAAGTATACGAGTTTAATATCGTCCGCAAAGTGGTGTCATCGTCTATGTTTGATGGCACCACATATGTTATTTATGAGCATTATGAAGAGTAGTGGTCCAAGGACACCGCCCAGTACAACTCCACCTGTAACTTCTCTCGAGGAGGAGAATTGTTGGCCTATCTTAACTCGCTGTGTCGGATCTTCTAGGTAGGATGTAAACCAGCTTAGCAATGGGTTGGTGACTCCGTAAGGTTGCAGGACAGAAAACAAAGGTTTATGTGGCAGACGATGGAACGCCTGGTCCATTGCTATTAGGATTGCTGACCTGTCAGCAACCGACATTTTGCGGTCGAAGTTTTGTATTGGACGCGTATTAAAAAACAGGAGTTGTATTGAACTATTGTCCAATGGGATCGCTCCTCCACACAAGTAATAACAATGATCTATAAAACATGGACGATCGGTATCACACTACACTCTAACAGAGACTTTGCTACACTGCGCTTCTACGAGGTACGCAGTAAAGCACCATGTCAGCTATTCTAATGATGAGACGTCTGCAACCAAATTGCCAGAATCAGCGAACAGTTCAGCCGATATGTATAACAACTCAGTGGCCAGTTAGTTACTCCCGTGATCTAGTCAAGCTGCGTAGTTTCATAATTCAGCTATTGCTCTTACACGTTTTTTCATCTTTGTGCAGGACGTGGGCTTTGCGCATAACGTCGCGTAGCTGTCATTCAATAGGTTTTCTGTTGACAGTATAGAGCGAGAGTAATTTGTCAATAATGAGATGACGTGTAGCATGACGGGTTGAACCTAGTGAAGATTTGGATCACTAGTTGCGCTGAATGATGAAGTTAATTCCCTATACCCTAAAAGGTTAGCGTAACTCCCAGTTCATCCTGTTAACAGAGCCCATCGTCGAAACAATCGGCCATTGATTTGCATTCCATCATGACCGATAGTCCGTGCCTACGCACTAACGTTACCAGGCCCTGAGCTGTGCAAACAATTGAGCGCGATGTAAACATTACGCGCGCCGGCCAGCATGTCTAAATCTAGTCACGCATTG